>QRDG01000071.1:533789-649431 GCA_012064385.1 Puccinellia tenuiflora
TGGCCGGGAATGGCCGGGAAGGCCATATAGGGAAAATCGGGTGGGCCGGCCATGGCTGGCCTGGCCCGGCCATGATGGCCGGCCAGGATACTGAGAGGCCCCGGTCATGGGCCGGCCATAGGCCCGGCCTGGCCGGCTGCTTCGCCCATTTTTTTCTTTTGATTTTCTGTTTTGAAAAATCGACCGAACCGAAAACGCAATAACTTTCGCATACGAACTCTGTTTTCGATATTCTTGGACTCGTTGGAATCGTCACAACGAGCACAACAAGAATATGCAGAGAAACATCATAGTCCAAGAAAATATTATAAAACCAAATGGGAAAAGTTAAAAACTCATTTTCGCAGACCGGAAATTCTATAACTTTTGCAATTGACGTCCGAATGAAGTAAAACCAATTTTGTTGGAAAGAGGACGACAAATGCTACCTTTGAAAATGGCAAACAAGCAATGGAGATTTTGCAAAGAAATGGAAGAGAGAAATCTCCCGCATGGATAAACCGGCAAAATCTCCAATACCGAAAACGCAATAGGGAACGCATATGAAAACCGTTTTCGGTGACCTTAGCCTTGTCATGACAAGCACGACAAGCACCAAGACCACACCACGATAAGAGACAAATAAGAACCAATAAAGATGATTGCATGGATGCAAAGGTTTGTGCTCTCTTGATAGTACGGCTATCTATCCTATAACCCGGTCTCTCCACTAAACAACATGAGACCGGTAAAATAAAAACCCTATCAAGATCATACCTTTGCCTTGCGCTTAAACCACTTGAGGTCGATGAGGATGATCTTCATCTCCTCAAGATGCACCACCTTCCTCAATTGCGCTTCGGTGAAGATTCACTTGATGCTCCCCCATACACCAAGATGGGAGACGCTCTCTTCGGCATATCTTCACTTGGCCATGAGTGATGATCAACCCGCACAAAGCCTTGATCAACCCATAAACTTCTTCCCTTAACCTTGATTCCAACAAATGGAGACCAAGCAACTCAAATGGACACACCTATAATATGGCTCAAAGCAAACATTAGACCATAGAGATTGTCATTAATTACCAAAACCATGCATGGGATCAACCATGCACTTTCAGGGTGTAGTTCTTGAACTCGGAGCCATTATCACTCCTAATAGCCAATATGGGGACATTGTGTTGTCGTTGCATTTCGGTGGAGAAGTCGATGAAGGTTTGTTGGGTCTCACTCTTCAACTTGAAGAAATAAACCCAAGTGAATCTTGAATAATCATCGACAATCACCAAGCAATATTTCTTCCCACCAAGACTTGCTTCGGGCACGGCACCAAAAAGATCAACATCGAGAAGCTCCAAGATCCTCTTGGATGAAATGATTGTCTTGCTAGGGTGAGGAGAATCATGCATCTTGCCTTCAACACATGCCCTACAAACACGGTCCTTGGCAAAAGAGACATCTTCTTTTAGTCCGAGTATGTGGCCACCCTTGTGGAGACTTTGCAAAGTTCTCATGTTGACATGGGCTAGGCGGCGATGCCACAACCAACCCTTGTCGGCCTTTCCGAATAGGCACATCGAATTTGTAGTGGTTTTCCCCGAAAAGTCAACCACAAACAAATCATCCTCGACGTACCCAACGAAAGCGACCTTTAGAGTCTTGCTCCACAAGATGACCACAACATCAACATCAATAAAAACGGCAAAACCCATATTATTAAGAGCATGGACGAAAAGTAAATTGTAACCAAGGCTTTCGACAAGCATGACATTTACTAAGGTGACATCCTTAGCAACTACCACCTTGCCCAAACCCGTTACCTTAGACTTTGTTCGGTCTCCAAATGTGACGGTTCCTCCATTTATGCTTGTTCTCAACTCCGTCATGATCTCTTTGCTTCCGGTCATATGTTTAGTGCATCCACTATCAAGCACCCATTTTGACCCGCCGGAAGCATAGTCCTACAAGGAATCATTGCTTTGATTTAGGTCCCCATTTTTCAATGGGTCCTCTTTTGTTAGCAACAAGGGTCTTAGGAACCCAAATAGAGCGGTAAATAGGCACATTTCTAGGACCAACGAATTTCGCATAGACATCCCCATAATAATCAACAAAGATAATGTAATAGGGGTTAGTCTTTCCCGCAAAGTCATCACTAGTAGTTTTGCCCCTTGTGGCACTACCACTAGCAATGTTGACCCTTTTTGCTTGAGGGGCACTAGGGATGTTGGCCTTCTTAGCTTGAGGAGCACTAGGGATGTTGGCCTTCTTTGCTTGAGGTGCCCTAGCATCTTTCATGAAGGACTCCTTCTCCTTCTCAACGAAACCAACACCACCTCTCCCCTCCTTGGAAGGGACAAACGGTCTCTTACCACGGGAGATGGCATTAGCAAGGTTAACTTTCAACCTAGCATTTTCCTCAATAATATTTGCATGATCACAAGTAATAGGAGTAGAGGAGCTAGGAACATCAATTTTAGATGGTTGAGCTTGAAGTTGTTCATACGACTCTTTGAGGGTGGAGAGCTCACTCTCCAAAGCCTTGTGAGCCTTAGAGAGATTCTCTAACTCCTCGGTTAGTCTAGAATGACCAACGCCAAGCTCGACCTTTTCTTTCTTGCAAATTTTATATTTTTCTCTAGCATGATCACGTTCCTTAATGAGTTTAGCAACAATTTCATTATTAGTTTCTTCTATGGATTCTAGTTGTTCTTCAAGAGAAACTCTAAGCTCATGTTCTTCTTCAAGGTTATCTTTTAGAGAAGCAATTTCCATGGCATCATCTCTTTCTATTTTACCTTTTACCTCTAGCATTTCAAGAGCATCATCATATTGACTCATAAGAGTCTCAACATGCTTCTTGGTTTCATCTTGCATGTTAGATATAAAGTGATCCAAGGCAACAAGTTCCTCCTTAACTTCAAGGCTAGTAGGATCATCTACATTACTCATGGCTTTGGAAGTTAAAGAAGATGATACGTCATTGGCCTTGGCCATAAGACATCTTGCGGAAGAGGTTGAGACATTTTCATTGGGGGATTCAAAGAGAGATGGAGTTGATGCAATGGCAATCCCGGCCACTTCACTCTTGGTTTCTTCTTCTTCTTCTTCCCCGGATGAGTATTCCTCTTGAGCAATCAACACCATCCGTTGAGGTTTCTTGTTGGTGGGATTCTTCTTGAAGAATGGCTTCTTGTTGGGGATCTTGGGCTTAACCTTACGGACAAGTTTGCCTCCATGGTGTTCACGGTTTTCAAAGGGACATTCGGCTACGAAGTGATAGCGATCTTGGCAATTGTAGCACGAACGCACCCTTTGGCCACCATCCTTCTTTCCACTTGACTTGTTCACAAACTCTCTTGCCTTAGATGGACTCTTCCAAAAATCCTTGTGCGAGTGAGACAAAGTGAGAGCCGAGTAGTCCTTGAGGGTGTCCTCAAGCTCCTTGGGATTCCAATGAGATACATCTTCTTGTTCTTCATCATCACTGTCTTGTGCAACCATCTTGGCCTTCAAAGCTAGGGGAGAACTCTTGTGCATTCCAATGGCTCTAGCACGAGCATCTTCGGCGTTCTTGGCGGCCACTTTGAATGCGGACATCTCTTGCATGACTTCCATTGATGACATAAGGTGATAGTTGTGCCTCCCTTGGAGACTCTTCAAGTCGGATGACTCAAAGGGCCATAGAGCACTCACATACTTCCTCTTGATCCATGCATCATCCACATGAGTTGCCCCAAGTGACCGAAATTGAGTGGCAAGGGTCTTGAGTCTTCGATACATGTCTTCATGCTCTTCACCTTCTAACATGAAAAAGCCCTCGGCTTGGTTGCTCAAGGACTCAAACCTATTCCTCTTCATGCTCTCATTGCCGATGAACTCATTGGTGAGAGTCTCCCAAGCTTCTTTGGCGGTGGTGGCAAGCTCGATGTGGGACATGTGCTTCTCCCCCACGGCGGTTTGTATCATGTTGAGAGCCAATTCATTGAGTTGATAATCAACAACCTCTCTTCTTGTCATGTTGTTGGGGTCGTGTGCCTTGAAGCCAACCTCGATGATCCTCCAAAGCTCGATTGAAGCACTCTTCATATAAGATCTCATAAGAAATTGCCAATTAGAAAAACAAGATGGATTAAACTTGGGTGGGTCACCCCTATTGTTTATATGAGGATGAGGGATAGGTGGGTCGGGGGAGTATATGTGAGGAACCTCACTATACGTCTCCTTCCCACTAGCATTTTTAGATGGGGATTCTTTAGTTCCATCACTACCCTCAACCTCCGATGCTTGCGCGGCGGAAGAATTTACCTCTAGCGGTGGTGGTGTGGGTCCTACTCCCTTAGGAAGGAGTTGCGCGATCATCTCACGCAATTCCTTCATTTGAGTGTCCATGGTGGATCTAAGACGTGTTTCCAAGTTATCAAGATCCTCCATGGTCACCCTGGGTTTAGGATCCGCATCATCATCGGAGGTACTCATACTCTCTTAGGCGGTGAAGCCTAGATATAGAGACAAGGCTCTGATACCAATTGAAAGGGGATCGTATGAGCACCTAGAGGGGGGGGGTGAATAGGTGCTACCCAATTTTTATTTCTTTTTCAATTTAGGCTTGACACAAAAGATAAATTCTCTAAATATGCAACTACGGTGAATTTATCTATATGACAAGGACAGAAACAACTAAGCAATAAACACAATAGGGAGATAAGGGAGGAAAGAGATAACCGAAATGGAAGCACGCGGAGACAAGGATGTATTCCCGAGTTCCTCCTTGTTAAGGGAGTACGTCTCGTTGGAGGGGTGTGAGCTCGCCACGAAGGCCTACTCAACGCCACAAAGGCCTCACCCTATTCTCCGATGAACCTCGCCACAAAGGCCTAGTTCACCTTCCACTATCGGAGACCTTCAAGGCGGAATCCGGAGCCCTTACAACGTTCTTGGGGCACACACCCACAACTTAATTGGGGGCTCCCAAATCAACACTCTGTTACAATTACAACAACAAGTGAGCACAAGAATCTAGGGTAACACAAAGCTAACCCTAGAAGAGAAATCCCTCAAGTGAATGAGGGGGAAATGAAAAACGGCTTGGTGAAGATGTAGATCGGGTCCTCCTCCTTCAATCCTCCAAGAATCAAAGCTTTTGGTTGGATGAGTTGAGAGATCTTGCAATTATGAGCTTTTGCTTTTAATGAAGAGAGAGAGGGTGCAAGAGCTGGGGGCTGGAGGTAGGTGGAGGGGTATTTATACCCCTCCAGGATTTCTAGCCGTTACAGGAGTCGGGAGGCCGGAAATTCTGGGTTAAAGGGCCGGAAGTTCCGGCCTAGGGCCGGAACTTCCGGCCGTAACACCGGAACTTCCGGTGGGCCGGAAATCTCCGGGGAGAGTTTCCGCCCACAACCTCCGGGACCCCTCCAGAGAGGGTTCCCCGAAAAGACTTAGTCGAAATCCCACGGAAATTTCCAGGGGCCGGAACTTCCGGCCAGCAGGCCGGAATTTCCGCCCCTATGGAAATTTCCGGGGGGAACTTCCGGATTAAAGTTCCGGGACCCCTCCAGAGAGGGATCCCAAAAATGACTTAGCCATATTTCCGCCCGAAATTTCCACGGGCCGGAACTTCCGGCCTGGAGGCCGGAATTTCCGCCCCACCGGAAATTTCCGGGGGAACTTCCGGAGGGAAGTTCCGGGACCCCTCCAGAGAGGGATCCCAAATATGACTTAGTCGTTTTTCCACCCGAAATTTCCACGGGCCGGAACTTCCGGCCTGGGGGCCGGAATTTCCGCCCCGCCGGAAATTTCCAGGGGAACTTCCGGGGAGAAGTTCCGGGACCCCTCCATAGAGGGATCCCAAAATGACTTGGTCGATTTCGCTCTGGGGCCGGAACTTCCGCCCGTAGGCCGGAATTTCCGCCCACCGGAAATTCCGCCCAGAGGGCCGGAACTTCCGGTCCTGAAACAACAGAAACCCATCCTTCTTCTTCGACGAGGATCATTACTTCGATCTTTTCACCAACTGGGTCTAACCACCTAAAAAACCTGTCAACACACTTAACCAAATATGATTAGCCCATAATATGTGTTGTCATTAAATCACCAAAACTAAGAGATGTTCTTTCAGCATCCAATTGTTTTACAAACTTATTTTATCCACCATAATATTGCATGCGATTCAAATGTCTCTTTTGATCAAGATGTAGAGTATCCTATGAATGCATGTTTATCCCCTGAACCATCACATGCTTCCCCTCCTATAAACCCTAGGTTTGATGTGTTGGCCGGAGACAAAGATATAATTGTTGTTATATATGCTTAGCTATGCTTAGCCATGCTAGTCAAATGATATATTTTTGTCCGGTGATTTAATTCCATTATTACGAATGGTGGTGGAATGTTCGGACATGATGGTTACTTGTGGTGGATAATTAACTTGCTAAAAGGCTTGGATGAGTTGCCATCGGGATGGTGTTTTGCCTCATTCCTGCCGCCTAGGCTGAGAGTGCTTTTAGCTAGAACCAAGAAGCGAGCGTGCTGCCATTGGTGGGGGTATGGGCTCCTTACTAACTGAATAACTTGTGCGGGCGTATCCAAGGGTCCTCTAGTTTGCTATTTCCATTTGCGCGTGTGTGTGTGAGCGGAAAAAGGAATGATGAGGATGGTGGTGTTTAGGACGTGGCGATGGGGCAGGGGCTGAAATAGGCTGGGTAAACTTGTCCTGTCGCCACAGATGACTCTTGGATAGTCTCATGCGAGGTAAAGGTTTAACCACGCCCGCTCGCCGGCCTTCCCCGGAAGAGGGCCAATCAGGTGAGCCGGACGGTACCAATGGGTAAATTAGTACACCCCTGAAGGGTTTAATATTTTCGAAAAGCCGTGTCCACGGTTATGGACAAACTCTTGGGAAAGGCGGATTAGCTCATAGAGAACCTGAACCTAAGTAATAAATTTGGCAGCTAGAGGTTGCAATCCAACGTGTAATAAAAGGTTCATTTCCTCGAGGGTGACTCGAGGGAGTGCCTTGGTGGAGATGAGATGCTTCTGGTTACAAATGGTTCGATAAGAACCAAAAATGAAAGTTCACTCTCTTATCCCTTTTCGGAAAACATTCTGAGTAGACGATGCAATGGGTCCTGATGTCTTTTAAAAGGAAAACTAGCTTTATGCAAAACCAGCTACATTATACAGCATTAGAGCCTCCGTCAGCATTGGGCCTATATCGCCCTACTAATTCTTGCGAGTACGTCGTACTCAGCCTTGCTTTGTTGATTATTATTTGTTTCAGAGGAGGACGTCACCGAACTGGAAGGTGGGTTCTTTATTGACATCGACGAGTAGTCTGGGGTTCCCAGGTGGCAGCTTGGGACGTCTCGGAACAGGCTGGCTGGGATATGTTATTGTAGGCCTCTTAGGCCATAATTTGGATCTTGTTGTTAGACAACTATATTTGCTTCCGCTTGATGTAATGATGGGTCTGTGACCTCTGATTGTGATATTTGCTATCTTTCTCATATATGAGTTGAACTATGATCTCTTGTGTCGTAGAGTCTGTGATGTGCCGGTTGTTCCGCAGTCTTGGTCTCTTTACTATACGTGAAAGCGATGTCTGAGCTTATGGCATGATCGAGGTGTTGTGTGCCGATGATCCATTCCGAGCACACCTGCCAATGAGTTTTGGCCTGGGATTGGTAAACCCAGTAACCCTCGATTGTGTAGCATGACCGGTTACACAACGTTTCACTGTATAGTTCTGGGGTCGGGGCGCTACAACATAGCTCCGCCATGGCCGCGACGCAGCGGGGAGGCTCGGGGTACCCGCGGGAGGCGGCGGCGGCGACGGGGCCGAATGGCGCCGGAGCCGGCGGTGGGACGGTGGCCGGCGGCGCGGCTCGGGCGTGAAATGTCCCGCCCGTGGTCGTTGCCCTCTCGCGCGTCGGTTTTGGAAATATACAAAGTGGCTCCAGGCTTTGCAAATATACAAGGTGAGGGTGCAAGAATAGCAAGCTTTGTAATTTTTTTGGTGGGGGGACCACTTATACAAAGGCTGCTGGAGCTCGTTTTTTTACCCCAATTGCTAAAAATACAGTTTTTACAAATCCTGGGCAAATTTAGAAAGGCAGTTGGAGATACTCTAACACTTCGACAACCAGGCTTCATGTACATAATTGGATTAAATCAGGTTTAGTAATGGACCTAACTAGTATACGCATCCAGACCTGGTTGGACGTAGGCCATGGTCTTGCATGGTTACATCTTGCATGCTAGGCCGTGTATGAGGAAACTTTCCGTATTCATTTTTCTGGAATTTCTGTTTCTTTTTCGTTTTGTCAGAATATGCTCTCTCGTTTCATTTGTCGTTTCCGTTTTAAAATATTTCATTTCCGTGAAATACCGTTCTCGTTTCCGTTTTTTTTTTGCTCTCCGTTTCCTTTTTCTATGGAAATGATCGAAAAGTTTCCTTACAATTTTCAACCCTACGTGATGGCTAAAGTTTCTTGTCTTTCTTGAAGGAGAGTTTTAATGTTTTACACTGAACTTGATTTACGTGTAGAAGATATAAACGTAATAGTATATGTATTTGCATGTTTTCGAGTTTGTAACTCTCACGAAGATGTGACCTATATGTATTTGCACTTTGCACACATATTGTGTTTCAACATACACTGCAGGCACGGTAGGTAATCGAAACTCACGTGACGTAAAGGCTCCCGATACTCCTTGGCGGCCTTCGGGGAGGTTTCTTAGGCTTTAAGGTTCCGATCGAAGTCTGCCGGCAAATTGTCAAAACGCGGAAGCATACGAGACCCGTCTCTTTCACTCGGTAATGGCCAGCCACTTCCTTTCCCCTCTGCTCGACTTGATCCGGTCGCAACCAACGGCGACTCGGCGAGGCTCCCCACAACTCCCGTCTTCTTCATCGTATATCGTACCTAAAGAAGATCGTCTGTCATCGGAAGGAGCAGAGTAGAGAGACAGGCAGAAGTGCTCGCTTCCTGGGGCTGCGAGAGACGATCGAGATGGATGCGATCATGAACAAGGCAGGCTCCTACTGGCTGGGGCAGAAGGCCAACAAGGAGATGTCGTCCGCCGGCGACGACATCGAGGTACGTGCATGAGAGACCGTCCGATCCCTGCTCTGTTCTTTTTTTCTTGCAGCATCTTTCCTTCTGTTCTCGTGATGAGAGGTGTAGTTAGCATATTTTGCTTCTCGTTTTAGAACGGCGCCGATTCAGTGTCCTTTGATTCACGTTTTTACATGTTTCTCATAAGATCTTTTAATTTTAAACCCCGATAAGACAAATTGTTTGATGAACAAACTCGGGTGCTGATGATGCGCTTGACCGATCGATGCAGTCGCTGAATTTCAAAATCCGATAAGACGATTTATTCGATGAACAAACTCTCACGATGCTGATGATGCAATTTTGTTTGACCGATCGGTGCAGTCGCTGTCGACCAGCGTCGGGGACGGAGCGAAATGGCTGGTGAACAAGTTCAAGGGGAAGATGCAGAAGCCGCTGGCGGAGCTGCTCAAGGAGCACGACCTGCCGGTGGGGCTGTTCCCGCGGGAGGCGACCAACTACGAGTTCGACCCGGAGACGCGGCGGCTGACGGTGCACATCCCGGCCGCCTGCGAGGTCGGCTACAGGGACGGCTCGGAGCTGCGCTTCGACACCACGGTGTCCGGCACGCTCGACAAGGGCAGCCTCAAGGCCGTGGAGGGCCTCAAGGCCAAGGTGCTCGCCTGGGTCAGGGTCACCGCCGTCAAGGCCGACGCGGCGAAGGTCTACTTCGCCGTCGGCATCAACAAGTCGCGCAGCCGCGAGGCGTACGAGGTCATCAGGGGCGCCATCACCGTCGACCGGTTCTAGCTAGCTAGTCGCGGTTGCACATTTGGTGTTTGTTGAGACGATTATTCGCCAAAATAATTTTGTGCTCGTTCTACCTGCACTTGACATTAGCCGATTTGAGCCGGGGAATTCTAAGTTCAGTTTTATAACTTCTGGACAAGCTCACGTAGATGATACTCCCTCCGTTCTTTTCACCCCCAAATGTTGCAAGGATTTACATCTACAAAAATGTTGTGCAACACTGGAGATCGTGCTAAAAATGACGCATACGAAAAAAAAATGCACCAGCCGGGAATCGAACCCGGGTCTGTACCGTGGCAGGGTACTATTCTACCACTAGACCACTGGTGCTCCGTTGTACAATTAGTAAATATGCTTTATACCTTGTTTCAGTGTTGTCTCCACGTCCAAATCCACATATATACACATGTGATCAGTTGCATAAGGTCCATCCGGTGGAACCAAAATCAAGAATTTTGTATGTACCAGTTGTCACACGCACGGATAATGCTAAACTGGACCCAACAAATCATCTTATATACAACGTTCGTTTTATTCTCGAAAGGAGGAATATATGTCTGCACTATGCGTCGGTTGATCACACATCTATCAATAACTATATTAAAGCCGGTCGAATTCCCGCTCTGAGAGCGCGCGGCTACAGTAGCTGTGAACAGTAGCTACTGTAGCTTGATACAGTATCTGCAGTACTACGATCCACACCGTCCGGCGTCGATCCAACGGTCCACGCGCATCCCGTGACGCTTTTGCAAAAAAACCCATCGAAAACCAAGAAATGGCTCCGCAGTCCACGAAAAAGCGAGGCGAGGGACCTACACTAAATTACAGAAAAATCCAGGGACTTTTCTGCAAAACTGTCCAAAGCCCCCCTCCCTCTCTCTCTCCCCGCGACGCCGGAATCGCCGCGCCGCCGCACCACGCCTCCTCGCTCAGATCGACGGCCACGGTCTACTCCGTCGTCGCACCCTCTTCGTCCTCGCTAACCCTCGCGTCCTGGGACGGCCGCGTCGCGCCGCAATCGTCGCCGCCATGCCCGCAGCCCTCCACCGCGTGTGGCGGCGACGCCGCCTTCCGACACCCCGCGCAGAGGCGCGTCCAGCGCGCCTCGCCGCGCGTCCTCGCACGCGCTGGTTCGACGCCGGCGTGGTCGTTGCCGCCGCGGCGGCTCCGGCCACCGACGACGTCACATTGACGTCATGGTGGGCCTGGGCTGCAGACGGGCTCTTGCTGGGCCGGGCTTCCCTATTTTTCTTCCTTTCCGTTCTGCTTTTCCATTTTTTCAAAACTTTTTGGACTTTTCAAAGACATTTCCAAATCAACTAACACTAAATTCTAAAAATTTGTCAAAATCAAAAATAGCCACTACATATAAAAAAATTATTTGATTACCTACATTTCCAAATCAAACGAGACCAAATTCCACAAATTCACAAAACAAAAAACAAAATAGTCAATGCATTTAGAAAAAAAAGTTTGACTAGATGAATATTTCGAGAAAATGCAAATTCATTTGCCCTAATTAACTACAAAAAAAAGTTTTGACTACATACATGTCCAAATCAAATGCAAGCAAATTCCACAAAATTGTAAAAAAGCAAAATAGTCACTGTATTCAAAAAAAAAGTTTGATTAGATGAATATTCCAACAAAATGCAAATTCATTTGCTCTAATTGTACCTTGCTTCCAAATTGAATTTAGTAAATATAAATAACTTCCCAGTTTTCCAATTTTGGCATTCGAACAACTTAACAACGTAAACTTTCCTTGAAATTGAACATATTAGAAACCAAAAAACTTTTAAATATGCACATTTCCGGAATTTAATTATTTACACCACGGTACTCACAAACATGGAAAAGAAAAACATACCTACAACAAAAAAAAGGAATTTCCAGAATTAGCGTGAAGGGCTAGATAATTTCCAGAAAAATTAAAAATCATTCGAAAATCAAAATCTCTGAGTATATCCACCGACAAAAAATATGGGTAATACAACAAAATAATCAGAAAATTACGTGCTAATTACTTATGCCATAGAACAAAACTTTCTGAAAATTCAAATTTTTTAAATATTTGGAGATGTTTGGAATACATTTCCCCTAATTACAATTAAAAATTCATGCTAACATGCAAACATATTTAAATACTTTAATTCGATAAATATTTGGACATTCACTAAACTACATACAAAATGCTCAGAAAAAATCAACACTACCTACATATAGCAAAGCACAAAATATAGTTGCGTAATACAAAATGGTCAAAATTTGAATGCAACATAGACAGACTTTCCCCATTTGTTAGCACAAATTCAGAAAATATGCAGTATCGCTAACTACATAGTTAACTTAAATGTTATTTGGGAAAAATAAGCACATTTCAACATTTCAAGTTGCTAAAAAAATTTGAGTTACCCCAAAATATATCAACATGCTCAGAATTTTTTTTCCGTACTTACCAACGCCAAAATACAAATAAACCTAAATAATTCAAACTGCCTAATATTTATATACATTGTAGGTGCACTTCATCTAATTGTGGATTAAAATTTAATAAATGCTCACAGAAACATTTCCTCTCATTATACTACGCAGTCAGGAAAAAAACGAACATTATTTGCACTACTTATAGCATAATGAAAACATATTTCAAGATGTCAGTTCGCCAAATATTTGGTGAAAATCCAAAATAATTCCCTCAAAATATGGATTGAATTTAATAAATGTCCACCTAATGTAATCCATTCGAATATGGAGTTCAACTAAATTTTGAAGGCAAAATATGAACTTATTATATCTTCCCAAGTTGTTTAATATTTAGAGATAATTTAGCTGAAAACTCTCTAATTATGGACATAAAATTTAAAAATGCTTCGTCCACTAAATGTTTGAAGAAAATAAAAATCTATTTCCTCTAATTATGTATTGAACTTTCCGAAATCCCTTACAACGCACTTCGTCAGACTATGGAGTTAGACTAAATATTTCGATATTTATGACAAATTACAAAGATACCTGACCTCAGAATTTTTTTTGGTACTTACTAACGCCAAAATACAAACAAACTTAAACAATTCAAAATGCCTAACATTTATATACATTGTAGGTGCACTTCATCTAATTGTAGACTAAAATTTAATAAATGCTCACAAAATACATTTCCTCTCATTATAGTGCGCAGTCAAGAAAAAAAACATTATTTGCACTACTTACAGCATAATGAAAACATATTTCAAGATGTCAGTTCGCCAAACATTTGGTGAAAATCCAAAATAAATCCCTCAAATTATGGATTGAATTTAATAAATGTCCACCTAATGTAATCCATTCGAATATGGAGTTCAACTAAATTTTGAAGGCAAAATATGAACTTATTATATCTTCCCAAGTTGTTTAATATTCAGAGATAATTTAGATGAAAACTCTCTAATTATGGACATAAAATTTAAAAATGCTTCATCGACTAAATGTTTGCAGAAAATAAAAATCTATTTCCTCTAATTATGGATTGAATTTTCCGAAATCCCTTACAATGCACTTCGTCAAACTATGGAGTTAAACTAAATATTTCGATATTTATGACAAATTACAAAGATACCTGACCATTCCAACATATGGAATTTAATTACTTCAATGCTGTTTGTTTACAATAATGCAGATTTTAATACGAACATGCCGAGGCACTTCCTCATACTATGGAGTTAAACTAAATATTTCGATATTTATGACAAATTACAAAGATACTTGACACTCCAATATATGGAAATAAATTAATTCAGTGAACGTTGTTTGTTCACAATAATGCACATTTTAATACGAACATGCAGAGAAAACAAGAAGTTTTTTTCTCCCCACCTAAGTGATTTTGTTACTTAATCTTCTCAATTCTAAACCATTCCTTTAATACGCTTTGGACATATGCAATACTTTAATAAAGCATTGTTCATGAATATCATATTACAATAACATATCACCAATAAAAATTTAAAGAATAACAAAGGCGCGTCGTGACGACACCCAAAATTCAATATTTCAAGAAAATCCAAATGCAGTTCCTATAAATATATGTTTACAAATCGGTATTTCTTATTCTAACAACGGATTTCAACATTTCCAATTTAGTGAACATTTAGAGAAAATAAACAACAAATTCAGACAGATTACAACATTTTCGAACACAACGTACGCGTCGTGACGGGAAAAAAAAATGCTTCAATACTCAAATTTAGTGCAAATTTCAATAAAATTTAATAGATGACAAATACCGTCGAATTTCCACATCTCCAATTTAATGAAATTTTGGACAAACTAGACAAAAGAACGCGACAAATTACGAAATTTTAAAATACAACGGGTGCGGCGTGTCGCCGCACCAAATTCCACTAGTACATACATAAATAACGACCTCCAACTTTGACAACATTCCATTTTGATTGCCAACAAAGCACAAGAGAGTAAGAACCTCGTCGTTATGATTACTAGTGGAATTTCGCGTGGCGTCACGCCGCGCTTGTGCTAGTTTGTATTTTTTTAATTTAGAATTGTTTAAATAGGTTTGTATTTTAGCATTACTGAATATCATTTTTTCTGTGAGCATGTAGATATATTTTGTAGTATCGCTAATGTTCATACAATTTGAAATATCCAAAATGTGCTTCTATTCTTCAAATAATATTTAATTTAAGTACCTAGTTAGCGCTAATTCAATTTTTTTTGTTTCGAATCTATAATTCGGGGAAGTTCATGTATATTGCGTGTAAATATTGACTATTTTGAGTTGTGTAAATGTGTTTTGTGTTTTGCTATACATAGTTAGCGTTGATTTTTTTTGATTATTTGTTATATAGTTTAGAGAATATCCAAATATTTAGCAAATTGAAGTATTTAAATATGTTTCTATGTTGCCATGAATTTTTAAATGTACTTAGAGAAAATGTTTTTTGAGTTATATCCAAATATTGACCAATTTGTAAATTTTAGAAATGGTACGGTAACTTCGAATAGGTAGCAAATTTGTATGTTTGATTACGTTTGTATGTTGGTATAAATAATTAATGTAGTTTCATATTCAGAAGAGGTGCATTGTATGAGCATATAGTAAAATGAATATATATTTTGAGGATTTGCATCTGAATTTCGTATGTAGAGAAAGTTATTTTTTTTGTTGCCATTTTTTCCTTAAAGTCCACAATGGGTGGAAATGCACATTTATTAATTTGGATTCCATAGCTAGATTTTTTTTAATTGAACTGCATGTAATTTGAGGAATTATGAATAGAGTTTTTATAGTTTTTTACTAATTTGAGATGTATAAATTTGTTTTCATTTTGGTATAAATTTGTTAGCATTTATTTTTGTGGTGCTTGTGATGTTTGTGGTCAAATAGATTTTAGGAACTGTGCAATTTAGAATATATTCAATTTTGAATTCTTTTGGTGTTAACCAATTGAGTAGGTTTGAAAGTCATATAATTTTTTGGGATGTTCAAATTTATATTTTGAGCTGGAATGGTTAAATATGATTGTTGTTTATATTTTGGAAGTTGTTCAAGTTGGGGTGTTTTTTCAGATTCGAATCATCCCCAAATGCGGAAATCAAATTCAAATGGATTTTTTCTAATTTCAATTAAATATTGACATCGAAATACAGACATGTTTGGACATTTCGAACCACTTAATACTTAAATAGTATACAAAATATATAAAAAATGCTCACAAAAAAATTCTACATGTTCGTAACAAAACAAAAACATGTTTGAACATTCCAAGTTGTTCAAGTTGGGGTGTTTTTTTTTCAGATTTTGAAGGTATTTAAGACTCTGTTGAATTTTGATTGTGTTGCACAAACAATCAGCATTTATTTATGTGAGGGTATTTGTAGAAAAACTTTCATGTTGTAGAAATTGTTCTAAGAGGAAATGTATTAGGATTTTCTTCGAATTTTCACCAATTTGGAATTTTGAAACATATTTGTTTTTCGTTATAAATAGTGAGTATTTTTTCTCCGAGCATTCTGAATAAAATTAAATGCATGAAATTAGAGGAAGTCAATTTGGATTTTGTCTAGTTATTAACCGCATCCGTTGTAGTTCGTATTGTTGAATTCATGTAATTACATTATTAGTTTGTTTCCTTGTGTTATTTTTTTAGATTAGAAAGAGATTTGTGATTGTCTCAAAGTAGTTGAAATGATTATTTTGACTGTGCCAAATTTTATAAAACTTGTATGAATTGATTTGGAGTTGTATTTGAAAAGTTACAAATATTTTGGGAAACAGAAAAACAGAACAGAAAGGCAAAAAAAAGGGCAGACGCAGGCGCATAGCATGCAGGCTGGCTCAGCAATTGACCCATTCCCAGCCCAGTCCAATTATGACGTCACGGTGACATCGTGGTCAAATATATTTTAGGAACTGTGCAATTTAGAATATATTCAATTTTGAATTCTTTTTGGTGTTAACCAAATTAGTAGGTTTGGAAGTCCTATATTTTTTTGGGATGTTCAAATTTTTATTTTGAGCTGGGTTGGTCAAATATGATTGTTGTTTAGAATTTGGAAGTTGTTCAAGTTGGGGTGTTTTTTTTCAGATTCGAATCATCCCTAAATGCGGAGTCAAATTCAAATAGATTTTTATAATTTCAATTAATTATTGACATCGAAGTACAAACATGTTTGGACATTTCAAACCACTGAATATTTAAATATTATACAAAATATAGGAAAAATGCTCACAAAAAAATGCTACCAGTTCATAACAATACAAAAACATGTTTGAACATTCCAAGTTGTTCAAGTTGGGGTGTTTTTTTTTCAGATTTCAAGGTATTTAAGACTCTGTTGAATTTTGATTGTGTTGCACAAACAACCAGCATTTATTTTTTGTGAGGGTATTTATAGAAAAACTTCATGTTGTAGAAATTGTTCTAAGAGGAAATGCATTAGGATTTTCTTTGAATATTCACCAATTTGGAATATTAAAACATATTTGCTTTTAAGCATAAACAGTGAGTATTTGTTTTGTCAGAGTATTCTGTTGTATTTTTTCATTTTTTCCATGTAAGATTTTTGTAGAGATTCATCCGTTCGCCGGTAATTAACTGAATAATCAAATGCAGTGACTTTTTTTTATTTTGTTCTTACAATTTTGTGGAATTTGGTCGCATTTGATTTGGAAATGTATGTAATCAAACTGTGTATTTTTTGAAGGTATTTGTATTTATTAAATTCAATTTAGAAGCAAGACACAATTACACATTTAGAGCAAATGAATTTGCATTTTCCATAAACATCCATGTAATTAAATGTTTGTTTTTTTAAATGAAGTGATTTTTTTTTGCAAATTTGTGGAATTTGGTCTCATTTCATTTTGAAACGTATTCAATTTTTTGTTTTAATATTTCATGAACAATGCTTTATTGAAGTATTGCAGATGTCCAAAGCGTATTGAAGTATTGTGGATGTCCATATCATATAGGCGGGGAAAAAAACTTATTATTTTCTTTGCATGTTTGTATTAAAATGTGCATTACTGAAAACAAAAAGCCTTCACTGAATTAATTTAATTCTATATGTCGGGATGCCAGGCAACTTTGTAATTTGTCATAAATATTGAAATATTTTAGTTTGACTTCATAGTCTGAGGTAGTGCGTTGGCATGTTTGTATTAAAATTGGAAAATTTGGAAGTTTTTTATATTTATTAAATTCATTTTGTAAGCAAGGTACAATTAGAGCAGTTGAATTTGCATTTTATTGAAATATTCATTCGTTCGATTTTTTTTCCACGCTAATTCTGGCAATTCTTTTTTTTAGGTATTTTTTTGTTTGTCATATTTGTGAGTACCATGGTGTAAGTAATTAAATTCTGGAAATGTGCATATTTAGAAGGTTTTTGGTTTGTACTTTCAACGAAAGTTTACGTTGTTAAGTTGTTCGTATGCCAAAAAAATGGAAAATTGGGAAGTTATATGTATTTATTGAATCCAATTTGGAAGCAAGGTACAACTAGAGCAAATGAATTTGCATTTGGAAGTTTTTTATATTTATTAAATTCAATTTGTAAGCAAGGTACAATTAGAGCAGTTGAATTTGCATTTTATTGAAATATTCATTCGTTCGATTTTTTTTCCACGCTAATTTTGGCAATTCTTTTTTTTGTAGGTATTTTTTTTGGTTGTCATATTTGTGAGTACCATGGTGTAAGTAATTAAATACTGGAAATGTGCATATTTAGAAGGTTTTTGGTTTGTAGTTTCAACGAAAGTTTACGTTGTTAAGTTGTTCGTATGCCAAAAAATGGAAAATTGGGAAGTTTTTTGTATTTATTGAATTCAATTTTGGAAGCAAGGTACAATTAGAGCAAATGAATTTGCATTTTGTTGAAATATTCACTTGTTCGATCTTTTTTTTTCGAATGTAGTGACTACTTTGTTTTTTTATTATTAGTGCAAATAAATTTATTCATTCGTTCGATTTTTTTCCCACGCTAAATTTGGCAATTCTTTTCTTTTAGGTATTTTTTTGTTTGTCATATTTGTGAGTACCATGGTGTAAGTAATTAAATTCTGGAAATGTGCATATTTAGAAGTTTTTTTGTTTGTAGTTTCAACGAAAGTTTACGTTGTTAAGTTGTTCGTATGCCAAAAATGGAAAAGCGGGAAGTTTTTTTTGTATTTATTAAATTCAATTTTGGAAGCAAGGTACAATTTGAGCAAATGAATTTGCATCTTGTTGAAATATTCACTTGTTCGATCTTTTTTTTCGAATGCAGTGGCTATTTTGTGTTTTTTTTGTTAGTGCAAATGAATTTGTATTTTTTTTGAAATATTCATCTGTTCGTTTTTTTAAATATAGTGACTTTTTTTTTATGTTTACATTTGTGTGTAATTTGGTTGCATTTAATTTAAAAATGTGTGTAATCATTTTTTTTGAATGAAGTGACTTTTTTGTTTTCTTTTTTTTGGACAATTTTGTGGAATTTGGTATTTGTAGACGAATTTGCATTTTCTGGAAATATTCATCTAATCGATTTTTTTTATATGCATCGATTTTTTTTTGTTTTTTTTTTGTAAAATTTGTGGAATTTGGTCTCGTTTGATTCGGAAATGCACGGAATCCTTTTTTTTATGCAGTGGATTTCAAATAGATTGGCAAAGGTCCCGAAGTATTTGAAATGATCATTTTGATTTTTAGAAATTTTTTATTTGGAGTTGTATTTTGAAAGTTATAAAAGTTTTAAAAAAATAGGAAAACAAAAACAGAGAGAAAAAAAGAAAAAGGGCCGGCCGAGCTGCACAGCAGCCCGACCCATCTAGCAGGCCGGCCTGGCCAGCCCAGGCCCACCGTGACATCGTCGTGACGTCACCAGTGGGCGGGTGCTGCCGCGGCGGCGTCGACGTCGCCGGTGTCGATCCAGCGCGAGCTGGGACGCGCGGCGGGTCGCGTCGGACGCGCGCGGATGCGGGCTTCCCGAAGGTGGCGGCGCCACCGCTTATAGGCCGCCGGAGCGCCCGTGGCGGCGTGCAGACGCGGTGGAGAGCAGCGGGCGCGGCGGCGGCGATCCCGGCGACGTCGCGGCGTCCCGGCGAGTTATCTGCGGCTAGGAGAGAGAAGAGGCGGCGGCGGAGCCCTCCGTGTCCTTCGATCTGGGCGGGGAGCAGCGCTGAGGCGACGGTGAGCGTCAGCGGCGGGGGCGAGCTGGGCGGCGCGCGAGAGCAGAGAAGGAGAAGAGAGAGAAGGGGAGGGGCCGATCTGCGGTCATTTTTTCACCAAGGCCCTCGAATTTTTTCGGAATTACGCTCAGGTCGGAAGTTTGGACTGCGGATTCTAGGCTTTGGGAGGGGCGTTTCTGCAAAACTGTCACGGACGCCTCCCGTGGGCCGTCGGATGGACGCCGGACGGTGCGGATCGCGCGGGCACTATTCATCAGTGTAGCTACTGTAGAAGAACAGTGCTCGGGCAACGGAGAGGCCGAGAATCGGCTTGTCCCCTAATAGTGATGCTATTAACATTGCTGAATTTATGTATGTGGTACATAAGTACACAATTCTTAATTTACTTCAAAACAACAAGAGGCAGAAAAAAACTGAAATATGTGTCGAACAGCAAACCCCACATCTTTTTTTTTTTGGCCGAGTAACTAGTACTATCACACAAAAGTACTAGTTGAGGTGCAAGCTGAAGATTTTGTCACGCTTGTTTTCCTCTGACCTTGTTGAGGTGCACGAAGTCAAAGGCCACCACGACGCTCCCGTCCATCCTCTTGACCACGAACCTCTCCACCAGCACCGACCGGCCGGCCACCTTCCCGGCCTCCTCCTCCTCGTCGACCCAGCCGCCCCTGTACTCCTCCCACCGCATCCTCTCCCACACGCTCGCGCACATTCCCACGCTCTGCCCGGCCGCCGCCCTGAACCACACATATCCGTCGCCGTGCCGCTGGGCGCCGCTCGACACCTCCTGCCTCGCCTCCACGTTCCCCCCGACGAGCACCCTCGTGCTGTACATCCTCGATCCGCCGTGGATTGGCTCCCAGTGCTGCTCGAGCGCCACCTCGTAGAACGCGCCGCGACCCATCTGCTCCGACGGGGACACGCCCTCTTCTTTGACGAGATAGAACGGGCAGTACCATTTCCCGACAGCCGTTGGCATCGGCGTCGCCGTGGGTTCGATGGCATCGAGGAAGCTCGCGTCGCCCAGCTGGCGCGACCGGAGCGCCGCGTTGATGCCCGGCGCGTCGCCGAGGTCGAAGTGGTTCTTGGTCTTGGAGGCGTACACGCGCCAGTACTTCTTGCGGTAGAGGAAGTGCGGGAAGCCGTCGGCGGCCACGGCCTTGGCCGTGAACCGCCCGCGCCGGCGCTGCACGATCTCGATCTGCTGGTAGACGTCGGCCGGGTCGAACGAGCGCGGCTTCACGTCGTTGATGCAGCGGCAGAAGCAGCACGGGGTCATGTCCTCCTCGCGGGAGCAGGTCCTGAGGAGCCCCTTGCGCTTGCCCGTGGCGACGACGGCGTAGTAGCGGTTGGAGGCGAGGGGCTGGTCGGGGACGGGCACGAAGACGACGGAGTCGGTGTAGGTGGTGCTGCTCTGCCCGTGGTGCTCCGTGTAGCGGAGCGTCAGCACGCGGTCCTGCGGGAACGGGAGGTCCCGCACGCGCGTCCCGCCGCACTGCCCCCAGCAGCACGTCTCGCCGTCGTCCCCGTCCTCGTCGCCCTTCACGACGAGGTAGCCCGAGTTCCGGCCCTCCGGCGGCGGCCGGGCAGCCGCCTCCGGGTGGCTCTTGAAGAGAGACAGCGGCTTGGTCGCGTACATGGCAGACTTGATTTCTGATTCTGATTCTGATTCTGATTCCTTCTTCTGTGTATGTCTTTCAGTTCAGGTTTACTATACTCTTGTGTTATTGAGGACGAGCAACTCTGATCCTGTATATATATACTGTGCAAGTATTATATGGAAATCGTTGTTGAATGATTGTAAAGAAAATGTTTCGGATCCTATCTTGTGATTAGTAAATTTAGACAACAAGAAAGGCGCGAGTTGTCCAGTGGATCAAGAAATTAAACGCGTCTTTGCTGCGATGAGTCGCAGCAGCTAGCTAATGCACAAATGTACGGTACCGCTTCTGCTCTATTTTATCGTTTTTATTAATTGCATTGCAAGAGTTGCTACTGCTACACACCTCCATCTTGACAAGTCCTTAGATTGTTCATCAAGTGTAGGTGTATGAAGCGTCCAGGAAAAGAGAAGCGAACGTTTGCGAAGTTTTCAAGATAAGCTTCGTTTCCAAGGAATTGCCTTCATTTTGACCAATTGGAATATCCGAGCAGTTTCCTGTAATCCTGTTGTGCGTGTTGACCGATGGAGAACACCGGCTTATCATGGCCTGCCACGATCACGAACACGCATATACATTTCGATGATCCTACATATCCATGTGCGATGGACGTTGACTAATCCTGCGCCTGACAAACGAGGTGGGGGAAGAAATGAAGGTGCAGAGGGGAAAACGTCTACGAATCATACAGTTTCAAATAACAATACTAGCTTGACACCTCGTTCCAACATCCTTTGGTGATGCTCATGTTTTTGTTCCTGAGAACTCGGAAGTAACACCATATTGTCAACTCCGACTTTCTTCATGTCAAAAATAGAATTCCGACTTTCTTAATAGTTTGTCTCAGTTAATATGCATGGTATAAAGAAGTGCGAAAAATTGCACCAGCCGGGAATCGAACCCGGGTCTGTACCGTGGCAGGGTACTATTCTACCACTAGACCACTGGTGCTTTTATGAAATGGTAGAGTAACAAGTGAACTTGATCGTAATCTTATATGAATTCAATAATCAAAACAGAAAACATAATCTCACGTACCTGCCAAATATCCAGACATACATCAGAGTTCATCACAACATATAGCCGTGGGGAAAACAAGGGGAAACTGTAACAAAATCAAAATCTCATTTCATTTTATGAATAATCTAGCACAATACAATATGCTGCCTGATCCTGATGAAACTCAGGCAAAAATTATTTCTAGTATTTGCTATCCTGACCACGGGCTTGGAAAAATGATACATATAACTTAGCTGAAAAGAAATACAGGGTACAGACAGATCGTCACTACACAGATTTCGATGCACAGCACATCATTCCAGGCGGATCCTCTGCTGCACACAACAGCTTCGTCCAGGCGCTGCCCTCTTTCTGTCGGCTGAGGAAGTATGCCCCAGTGTCGAAGTACTTGACTTCAAGGAAAAAACACACACACTTTCAAGCAATGCTCAGACTATTTTCTCCTTTTCTCATTGAATCTTTCGAAGAACGACTTCGAGGCTTCGTATGTGGACCAGCAAATGGCAGCTGCAGGTGCGTGGAACAGCATTCTTGGCTTCCACCCCCTTATGAGCCCAACGTATCCATCACGTTTTATGATTGTTCTAAAAACATCGCCTATAGAGCTACTAGCAAAGCGTTCACAGCCGCATACACCCTGAACAACAAAAATCACTGTTACTGCCTTGAAAGTAAAAACATCCCAACAATATTCATATAAAATATATAAGGATTCTATTCATAATAAAGTTGAAAATACGTGAGGACAATATGCACAGCATTATGGATCAATGCTATTTCCTTAATTAGATATAGAAGCAATTGTTTACTCCCTCCGATCCATAAAAAGTGTCGCCCACTTAGTATAAAGTTTGTACTAATTTGATACAAAATGAGCAACACTTTTTATGGATCGGAGGGAGTACTAGATGACACATAAGAAGGGTTTGAGAACACTATTTAGTTATACAGCACACACTAGATTCTCACGGTAGCGAAAAAGTGCAAGGTTTAGGGAAGATATCAAAGGTGGCTATGACTTGCATCTTCTATCTGGCATATTTGTTTCTCTCTCTCTTTGTTGTGTGTGGGCTGACGGAACCAGTGTAGACCACTGACGGAAGATATCAAGGTGGCTATGACTTGCATCTTCCATCTAGCATATTTATTTGTCTCTCTTTTTGTTGTGTGTGGGCTGACGGAAACGGAAGCATAAAGCCTTTTCTTCTAAAGACCAATATATTAAACATAATGGCTATGACGTATAGGCATATAGCACATAAGAATAACACATTTTCAACTAAGTGAGTTATCTATAGTAATAACTCATCATATGATTAAGTACGTGTAAGAAAATTTTGCTTGCCATGTCAAACAGAAGTACTACAAATGATAGTGAGGACCTGAAAATATTAAGATAACATTAGCAGTTTAGCACTAAGGCTCAAGCAATTTACGACTACAAAATTATTAACGTGTGCAACCAACCATTTAAACTTGTCAGCAAAACTTCCATCAAAACCTTGTGAGGTCAGCAGTTGGCTCTTGATATGTCATTTCAACCAGGGTAAGGTGGCAAAAGAACTACACCTTGAATTTATACTAGTGTTTTGATTTTGCCTAGCAGAAATTGCCACAACACTATCTTTTACACGGACAAAGTTCACTTAAGATCAAAAAGCTCGTAAAAGAAAAACATAGGTAAAAAGACTGCAGATTTAGAAGAGGCCAAGTTTAGCATATGCTATATCTAGCAGTCGATTCGGAGTACACTAGTGATATGGACGTCCTGAGCCCAGAGTTGTCTACAATCTAACTTGCCCATTAGCACTTATAATGACCGAAAAGTAGCACCATCTATTATATTAATCTTCAACATTAATGGTACAGAGTACCCTATAAGAACAGTGATCAGCACTGAGTCACTAAGGGGCCAAAGGAACAAGATCTTTTTAGTGTTCAGTCACTTCAATAATCTTGGAGATGGATAGCTACAACAGCACATGCATACAAACATCTCCTTTTGTTTAGCAAGCCACACAAACCGACTCAAATCAGCTACAAAATTATTAACGTACTACAAATGATAGTGAAGAGCCGAGGATATTAAGATATTATTATCGCTAAGGTTCAAGCAATTTACGACTACAAAATTATGAAAGTACTACAAACAATAGTGAGGAGCCGAGGATATTAAGATGTTATTAACACTAAGGTTCAAGCAATTATGACTAAAGTTACTAATGTGTGCAACCAACCATTTAAACTTTTCAGCAAAATTGCCATCAAAACCTTGTGAGGTCAGGCAGTTGGCTGTTGATATCTCATTTCAACCAGGGTAAGGTGGCAAAACAAATACACCTTGAGTTTATACTAATCTGTTTTGATTTTTCCAAGCAGAAAGTGCCACAACATAATAAATTTTACATGGACAATGTTCACTGACGATCCAAAAGTTCGTAAGAGAAAATCCACTAGGAGAAAAACTGCAGATTTAGAAGAGACCAAGTTTAGCGTCCGCTATATCTAGCAGTCCAGACGGAGTACACTAGTGATATGGAAGTCCTGAGCCTGGAGTTCTCTACAATCTAACTGGTTCATTAGCACTTAGCACGATCGGAAAGTTGGTCCATATATTATTACTAGGCTTCAATATTAATGGCACAGAGCGCCCTATAAGAACAGTAATCACCACTGAGTCATTAATTAACAGAGAAAGGGAACATAGGAATTAGATATTTTTTTACCGTTCAAGGTCACTCCAACAATCTTGGAGATGAATATAAACAACAGCACAGGTATAAAATTCTCACCATTTGCTGAGCAAGCCATTCAAATCCACTCAAATCAGCTCAAATGGTATCTACAATCTACTAGACATTATTCAAGACCACATCTTTTGATGCCGAGCAAACCAAATGCATAAGATCCTCACCTGGCACTGCAGCTGCGTCTTGACAACATCGAGCGGCGTGGTTAACGCGGCGGCGAGCGCACCGGCTGCAGCACCCGCTGTGGCGTGCACCGCGAGCGACTCCTCGTCAGCTGCCAAGTCCCCGAGGACACGCTTGGCCGCCTCGTAGGTGGAGAAGTGGACAGCGGTATATGGCGCGTTCATCAGCACCGTAGTGCGGTAAGACACGAAGAAGGCCCTGAGGCCCTCGTCGCGGAAGACTGTGCGGACGCAGTGTGACACGCCCGAATAGGGGCTGCTCGTGAGCTGCAGACGCTGCTTGACGGTGTCCATCGGGGTGAAGACGGCGTCGCTGGCGACGGTGGCGAGCACCCCCGAGGAGGCGTGGGCGGCGGGGTTATTGGGGCCGAAGCGGTCCGAGAGGCGCGACTTGGCGAACTCGTAGACGGAGAAGTAGACGGCGTGGGCGGGTCCGGCGCCGAGCGCCATAGCGGGGAGGCCGCGGTAGAGCGCGAGGGCGCCGCCCTCCCCGGATACGGCGGCCCGCAGGGCCGCCCCCAGCGAGAGGGTCGGGCGGCAGGGCGGCGAGGCGGCCTGCATGTGCGTCTTGAGGGTGTCGACCGGGAACATGGCCGTGTGCTCGACGACGCCGGCGACGGAGCCGGCGAGCATGTACTGCCAGAAGCGGAGGCCGTCGTGGGTCGCGGCGGCGGCGGGGCCCGCGACGCTAAGGACCGGCTTGGGCGGATCCTGGGACGGCTCCTCGGCGGCGGCGGCGGCGGGGAGGAGCCTGTCGGGGGTGCGGTAGTCGGCGGCCATGGTGGCCGGCGGCGCCGCCGCTAGGGTTAGGGTTTTGAGCGGGGGCGGGGAGGAGAGGGAGGAGGAGGAGGAGGAGGCGAGGCTGGAATAATGAAGAGGAAGAGGCGAGATTTGGAGAAGATGTCGCCATTTAGGAGGAGGCGAGGTGTTGGTGCCCCGGTGGTCAAATCCATCTTGAGCCATCCTCCCCCCTCCTGTTGCAGTTTCTTCCTCTTCTTCCTTCCCCAAGTTTTCCTCTGCTCGTGCAATTCAATTCTTTTTCTTTTCAGTTTCCGACGAAGAGGCAAATTCTTGTCTTTTTTGCCCGATTTCTTTCTTGTGTTTTCGTCCAGCCAAAACGATTTTCGCACCTGAAGTACTTGAACCTCCTTTGCTTAGCTTTCCCTGGCTAATTACTTGGTCAAGGAGCAAGGAAAATTTGCCTTTTATACTACCAAACGATATTTGTAGAGATCAATCAATCTCTGATCTAATTGGGATTGTATATGGTAAGTGATTGTTTAGCACGCTCGGCTGACCGGCTGTCTCCATGATATTGAATCGGTGACCGAACTCCAAACTAATTTCGGATTGAGACAGGAAGGATATATAACATAATAACAGAGAGAAAGAAGACAAGTCCAACAGACATACCTCTACTCAAGATCAAAGAATACAAAATGAGCTCGATGCTTTCTTTCTTAAGGAAAACACCCCTTTTCCTTTTTTTTTTTTTCTGAGAAAACATAGTACAGACGTAAACTTCACATATGGGCAGGAAGCAATGGCGGTATATCAGCCAAGATTCAGAACGTTAACTGCTTGATAGCAGATAGTTCAATTTCGAGCCTGTAACTCTTCCGCCATCGCGACAACTTCAACTTGAGCAGCCTGCAGCATCATCAACAGAATATTCGGCAGCACAACTATTGCCTATGGATATTTTTTTTGAAACAATCTTGTCCCACTTTTGCATCCCTAGTATTGCCATTGAAAGCTTCCTAGAATTAGCAAACTAATCAAAACGCATATCCGTGTGGGAGTGAGCACATTATGTTGGTCAATTTGGAAATAATGTTCGTAACAAAGCAGAATAATAATTCCATGCGGGTTATTCATAAAACTATGTACTGGATTTTGTATCTGGTCCTTACTTTAGTGTACGGAAGTGCAGGATATTCAACACTCCGGTTTGTCTGAGTGCATGCTACCAGGATGGTCGTATGGGCTTTTTATTTGACCGGTTTGGTTGGCGGTCTGGGCATATGATCGATACGCCGTTTTGCTTCCGAGCTCACCTGCTGCTGATCCAATAAAAAATTCGATAAAAATAGTAAAACATTTAAAAAAATTCTGAAATTTTTTGGTGATGAACATATACATGTTTTTTACATACGTGCAAAATTTCGTGATGAAATGACATTTTTGCTGCTCTGTGAAAAAAAGACAAATCCAGTGACCAAAATGAGATTTAAAAAATATGTTTTCAGAGCAGTGAATTTGTCTTTTTTGCACAGAGCACAGGACATGTCATTTCATGACGAAATTTTGCAACTATATAGAAAACATGTATATGTTCATCACCAAAAAAATTCAGAATTTTTGTAATTTTTTTTACTATTTTATGATTTTTTATTTGACCAGGAGCATCTAAGCTCGGGTTCCAAAGTGAATTTCCGTATTGTAATCATATTTTCATCTATGTGATGAAGCTGTATCTTGTGCTACTCGTCTTGTAAATAATTAAAAACTTTACAATAAAATTGTGTGTGCACCATTCGATGCAGAGGCTGTAGACTTTGCCTCCTTTAAAGAAAACATGAGTCGGTATCTTTAGACTTGTACGTGAACTATAATGTAGCTAAACGATATCGCATACTTCGGCTATTACACAAACAAAGCCCTCAATACCTAGGAGGTTTTAGGTCTGCGTAACTTGACAAAGCGGCACAGAACAGACAAGAGAACAAGTGACCATGGAAATTTTGTGAAACCATAAAAGGAGAATCTGTTAAACAGCAACCAATCCACTAGCCATCACATCAGAACGGTGCATCCGCACCAGAGTCCAGAAAACAACACGTGGCACAATTACGCTACATCAGTTCAGCTCACTGAATCTATCCTGTGGCGGGGGTCATATTCTGAAAATGACAAATGCTTAAACATCCCACTCGAGTATAAACAAGTATCTTTATATGTACAAAAGAAAACGAAAGCTCCAGCTTTGAGACACAGCCAATTGAACAAAAAAATAAAAGATAGTACAGACAGTAAAATGATTCCCTCTTGTGGGCTCGTGAAATAATAGTTGCATCACTTTCTGGGCTAAAGGAATGACAAGGGAGGAAGCAAATTACCATCTTTCCCAATGAAAATAGGTTTCTCTACTCGTAATAAAGTCACATCAAATTGCTTTACCTTGCCCCTCCTCACAAGAGCGATTCAGCTGTCTTTCTCACTGACTTCTAGCATTCAGAATTTTATCTGGCAAAAAGTTGTGGCCAGTGCCACAAGTTCCATGGCTTCCACACACTGTAAGAGAACAAAGTAAATAATCAGACATTGGAGGTCTCAGTCTCATCTTTTGTTTTGCCATGCTCTGAGCACACGCATCCTGCTGTCGACAATACTCGGCAAATTTTTAACAGGACAATTGTATGATGCAGATCGCGGGGTACTTAACACGCACCACTTAAGCAACATCTACCACTACTTCATCACATAAGTACAGCGGATCAGACGAGTTCAGATCACTTGTTAGCATCAACCATGCTACAAGAGCCGATCAACGACAGAATAGTGACCAGGCAACACTGACTTCCATTCTACAAGAGCCAACCTTCAGCTCAACACCTGAGGGGCTTATACGTACCTGCCTTCGTAGGTTTAAAAGATGCCTCGCTGCTCTCGCAAGCTAGCTCCTTGCTCATAGGACATGCCATGGTAGACACTTTCAGCATCTCCTTGAGTCCAACGGAAACCACGCTGCACGAGAGCTTGATCGTGCCACCGGCATCAACAGGCAGTCCATCGTCTCCAAAATCAAGTAACTTGACTTTCAGGTCATCAGCACTAGTGGTGAACGTGCTAAATACTCCTCGGAAACCATCTGGCCACGACCCACCAGTGACTCTTATGCAGATCGTGGCCTCCACAGAATGCATAATGACATCGTATTTAAATTCCAGCTTGCTAGCCTGCTAGGGTAAGCACCTCTGAGAAAGCATCCAGATCTGAAGTTCACAACTAGCTCGCTTAAATCTTTGTCATCGGATTTAGTTGTGCCCTTCACTTGGAGCGAAACCTCGATAAATGTGGGTTTCATCATCGACACGGCAACAGCACGGCTAGGACCTGTCAATGCTAGGTCTGGATCCTGCATGTAGCAATTACTGAAGTAAACCATAATGTCTTGATTATCAATGTAGTAACACTGCATCGAGTGGATTGTAACCAATCTATTCTGTTGTTTGTACATGACATAAGAAATATGTACATGAAAAAGAATCTTGATGACATGACTTGAACTACTAAATTTGACAAATACAGAAAAGGTTACATAAATATAAATGCGATCGTTAGAGAAGGGAGGAAGAACAAAGGGAAGCGGAGGAACCATCTGCAGCTGATGGCTCGCCCGTTCCTCTCCACGCGACCGAGACCTCGTCCTGTTCATGGCGGAACCACCTCGGTTTCCGTCCATGGCGGGCCAGATGCTACAGCCGCTGGCGTCCACGCGTCCGCCTCACAGCCCGGCGACCACGCGTCGTGCAACGAGGGATGGGGATTTCACTGTCCCTGGGCCATGACTCCTCGTTCTCTCAGCCATCTCGCTTCCAACTCCCGGTGAGTCTCAGGCCTAGGGCTTCGATTGTGAGGAGATTGATCCTGGCGATTCGACGGAATGGAGAGGAGAATGATCCGAGTGGCGGCTCGAATCAGGAAGCTGGGGCGGCTCCGATCGTCGAGGGGGCTGGAGATGCAGATGCGATTCCTCTTCGCACCGCGCAGATCCGCTTCGATTTGGGGGAACAAGGGGCCGAGGTCAGCCAAGAGGGTCGCAAGGCTCTTCGACAGAAAAGCAGGGAGTTCAGCTTCGTCATTGGCGCCTTTGCCCTCGACGCAATCCCTCCTAGAGAATGCCTGGGCGCTACACAGTGCGCGGTGGTGGTGCTCCAGGGTCAGGGCTCTGCCTGCGGTCCTTCTGAGTCCGATGCAAGTTCCGGTGAACCTAGTGGAAGAGACAGTTCTGAGGTTGTGTCAACTGTTCCGTCAGGTTTATACGAGGCGCAGACAGATCAATCCTCTCTCAGTGGCTCCATGGCACGAGGAATGGAGCGCAGAGGAGTTGGTTGGGGCAATGGCCATGGTCCTCCTTCATCAACAGGTTGTGATCATGCTAGACGTTCTAGCAAGTCTGCTGTTCCTCCTTCAGCAATTGCAGCAACTGTAGTGAAGGATGGGTCGCATGTTCAAATGTTAGGGAGAATTGGGATTCTCAGGTCTGCAATTTGTAAACAAGCCAGGAGGTGGGAGAGACCGACAAGTGTCCACCTGGAGATTCGGAAATTGAGCTTTTCTGTTCTCAGCTATGGAATATTCCAGAGCATCCCACAAATCGAGTTGGGCGATCACCAGCTATAAGAACCCAGCCGCAGACCAACCCTAGGGTTCGCAGAGTTCCCCTTCTTGTAGTGGCGGTGCGTGAAGCTCCAGTCCACAGTGTGTCCTTCCTCGTCAACAGCTTGAGAGTTCTGAGGATCTGCTTGATAGGGAGATAACAGGAGAAGGCAGAGGCCGTGGGAGGGGAGCTAGTTCAGGGCAGGAGAACTGGCAGCAGCAACAGCAACAACAGCAGCCTGTGATGCAGCCACAATTTGAGTTCAATCAGATGCCTCCGCCCTTTGGTTTAGTTCCTCCTCCTCCATATGTCTTTCATCCTGGCATTATGCCCCCACCTTGGGGTTTCCCTGGAGCTTTCCCTCAGTTCCCACCAGGCCAGCAGTTTGGGATGCAATCCAACCAATGGATCAATCCCCAGCAGGGAGGAGGCCATCAACCACAACAACAGATCCAATAGAGTCAAGGGGGGAGGGACAACATCAAAGAAGTCACAGAAGGCGAAGAAGAAAGTAGTTGCTCTTCCTAAGGAGCAACCACCTCAAGCCCAGACACCAAGAATTCAGATGGGGTACATCAACACCATCTGTATGTGATGTGGTGAACCTGTACATCGTCAGACTTCATGTGATAGGACTCCTTTCTGTTTTATTCGCAAATCAACTTCCCATATGGTCAATGAGTGCCCAGTTAAGAGAAGGCCACACCAAGTCGCTCGTTTCATTGGGAGTGCAGCCTCTGGTATGGGGTTTTATCATATTGAAACCCAGAAGTAGTGCAGAACCCAATCACTTCCAACAAGAACTGCGCTTATTGTGGAAGGAGGTCTAATCACAAAGGAAGAGCTTGCTGCAGAATTCTCCAAGATCTTTAAGACCAACTGGCCTTGGCAAATTAGGGAATTAGGGAAAAAGGTATCAGAGCTGAAGATGTGAAGAATTTACCTCCAATTGAAACTTTATGTGCGCCTACCACTCACCCACCTATGGTAGAGGTGCACTCTCTTCATAATTTTATTGTTAATGATATTCCATATAGTAAGCCTCCTAGTCAGTGTTTGGATGAATTTGATAACTTTATTGTTAAACAAACTCATTTTAATATGCAAATTCAAGAACAATTAAATGATAACACCCTGGTTATTAAAAATTTGCATTCTGTCTTGGAGAAAACTGCTAATGATGTCAAAAGTCTTGTTAAGCATTTTCATATGGTCCAAACTCAACTTGAACAAATTACTAAAGTGCAAAAAGACTTGCTTGCTGGAATTCCTACACAAAGTAATAAACAAGCTTGTGGTGTTCTAACTAGAGGAGGTATCTCTACTCAAGATCCCCTTTATCCCGAGGGACATCCTAAAAGAATTGAACAAGAATCTCAACTGGTTGAAAATAATATTACTAGTTCCCCTAAAAAGAAAAAGAAAAAGAAGAAACATAAAGAATTAGGAGAAGATAGTAATATGGAACTTTATAAAGAACCTACAAGTAACAATCCTAATGCTGTCTCTAATTCTGATGCTGAAGCTGAAAGTGGTAATGAGCATGATAATGATACTAATGAACCTGAAGAACAGGAGGAGGAGACTGCACCTCCTGTTGCTAAAAAACATGGTAAAGAGAGAGAGCCATGGGTGCAAAAACCCATGCCTTTTCCATCTAAATCTCAGAAGGCTAAGGAAGAAGAACACTATAATAAATCTTGTGAATGGATGAAGCCCCTCTTTTTGCAAATTCCTTTGACAGACGCTATTAAGTTGCCTCCCTATTCAAAATATATGAAAGACATTGTCACTAATAAAAGAAAAATCCCTAATGAAGAAATCTCTACTATGCTTGCTAATTACTCTTTCCATGGCAAGATTCCTAAAAAGCTTGGTGATCCAGGTATACACACTATTCCTTGCTCCATTAAAAATAATTATGTTAGAACTGCTTTATGTGATCTTGGTGCAGGAGTTAGTGTTATGCCATTTTCTATTTATAAGAGACTTTTATTAGATAAGCTTATTCCTACTGATATTTCCCTTCAAATGGATGATAAGTCCACTGCTGTGCCCATTGGTATCTGTGAGGATGTTCCTGTTAAAGTTGCTAATTGTTTAATCCTAACTGACTTCGTGGTATTGGAAATGCCTGAAGATGATAATATGTCTATTATTCTTGGGAGACCTTTTCTTAATACTGCAGGGGCTGTTATTGATTGCAATAAAAGAAAAGTTATTTTTAACGTTGATGATAAAGAACACACGGTGTACTTTCCAAAGAAGATCAATACCAAAATTGGTTTGAACTCCATTGAGAATATTGAATCCATCAAGATTGGAACTATTGATTGTCCTATTCATACACATTCAAGAAAATATGAAACTCTCATGATTGGGACAATTCCTATTCAATATGAGGTAACTTGATTGTCCGTTGAATATTGAATAATTTATGTCAAATAAATTTGGTGTTGTAGCAAGACTTGATCAACCTTGCTAACAAACCAACTTTAGCAACATAAAGATATCAAGATTCATTAAATTTTCTTCTTTTGCACATCTTTAGTTTTTCTGTAATTTTTATTTCTTGCTTAGTTTTTCCTTTTTAAATACAATTATCCTATTTTATTGCCTTATTTTGATCTCATTTAAGTTCTTCTGTAAAAGTTTTCGAAAAATTCCAGAAAAATTACATGAATTTTATTATTTTTTAAAGAGACATAGGAGTGCTTGGGGCTGACCTGGGGGACACCCCAGGGGCACAGGAGGGTCCCACCCGCGGGCGAGGCCTTGACCGCGGCCAAGGGCCGCCTGTGCCCCTGGAGGGCCCCACCAGGTGAGCTGCCTCCCACACACTCCCTCTCTCTCGAAAAATCACTCCCCATTGCTCAAACCCGAGTTTTTGTTCTTGAGTGCTGGGATTTTCGATCTCTTTGTTCAGCCCATTATTCTTGCTGAAATTTGGAGCAAATCCTCTCCGGTATGTGACTCCTTCACTCCTCCAATTAGAATCTCGAATGGTTTTGTATAAGTTGAGTATTTTGCTGTTGTTTATGACTTTGAGTATGAACTTGCATGCTTGATTTGTGACTTGTTAGATGGATTTGATGCATGTACTAGTTGATATTGAGTTGTAGGAATAGTCTAATGCACTTCCTATATTTTATTTTCAAGTTTTATGAGGTTTGTTGAAAAATTTCAGAAAAGGAAGAACATGCCTAAGTTCAATTTATGTGGGATCTTTAAGAAGAAGGAGCCCTCTTCTCGTCAAGAAACGAGAGGGTCAAGTTTTAATGCACCAATGAGGCCTTCATATAATGAAGATTTGGAGCCACTTGGTGTTATTGTGCTTGCTCGAGAGGCGGATGTGCGTTCATCGGTATACCCATGTTATGAATTTCTACAAGCTGCAGGTATACACAATGAGTTTACTAGTCTTGTCACTAATGAATCGTTGACAAATATTGTATTAGTGGAGAGGCCCCAATATCTTAAGCTCACTAACATCTTTGTGCAAAGCTTTAATTTCAATGATGATCCATATCACCCTAGTGTGGAGTTCATGCTATATGAGCGACCTTGTAGAATGCCTTTGTCTGAGTTTTGCAGCGCTTTAGGAGTGAGGAACACGGGGCTCACAGGCAAGATGAACACGCAGCCCCAGTACCTCAAGGAGCTCTATGCCAGAATCTGTCATGATGATTGGAGAGACTCTACGTGTGCAAAATTTGGGAGCATTCAGTTTCCAGCTGTGAGGTATTTGGGATATGTCATTGCTCGTTGTATCCTTCCCCGAGATAACACGAGTAACATGACTAGTCTTGATCTTGCTATTCTTGCCGCTGCAATTAATTGTGATGAAACTTATAACATTGGCGCTCTTATTGCTCGTCGTCTTAGCACTAACAAGGTTTGAGGGCCTATTTATGGAGGCATTATTGCTTCGATCATGCTTGCTACTGCCATGCTTCCGCCTAGAGAGGATGATCTAGAGTTGGATTTTATTAGGCTTAATCTTGCTGCAATGAAAACTCACCACTATGTCACTTATGATTCCACTTTGGAGAACTTGCCGTATAGATTGTTATTTGGCTTTGATTTGGATAACCCTCGCTTTGTGAGATTGCCTGCTCCTGTTTTGTTTAACTCTGCTGCTAGGGACGGATACTCATTTCCTGAGGAGGTGCTGGATGAGTACCTCGCATCACTAGCCCCTGAAGAGGAGCCAGAGGAGGAGCCACAGGACTCGCAGTGGCAGCCATAGACGGGCGCCAACTGGGGCGTGCCACCGCCGTGGTAGATGGATCCCACTTAGGCCAAAAGCCTAAGCTTGGGGGAGTACGTATTTCTCACCGACATTTTTTTATTTCGTTCACTCAACTATCATATGTCGGTGTCTTCGTTATTCCTTTGTATATTCATTAGTTTTCTTTTTTGCTTTCTTTTTGCTCTTTTCAATTTGCTCAGTCACCTTAGTTGTTCTTTTTGTTTATTAATAAAAAACCCAAAAAGATTTCCTCTTTGTTTGCCTCTTCTTTCTCATAATCAAAAAGACCAAAAATATTTTCTTTTGTTTCTTTTTCGTTTGTTTTCTACTTCGTTTTTAGTCGCTTCTTCCCAAATTGAAAATAGCAAAAAGATTTCTCTTCTATTTCTGCGCTATTCCTTTCGCTATTCGAAAAACACAAAAATATTTTCTCGTCTTCTTTGTTTTGTAGTTGTTTCAGAGTTCAACCCGTGTTTGTGACAACACTTGCACATTTTTATATCTTTCGGTTGTGCAAGCATCTATGCAATAATGATGATATTTGGCAACGCGGATTTGATGAGGAAATTCGGTATGAACTCTATTTGTTTTCATTTTTGTACAGATGCTTATCCTCATGCTCATGTTTTAGTTTGCTATGGTAGAATATTGCGTAGATGATATTACTTAGTTTTTATGGATTCCTATGCTTAGCCTCAACTTGTTAAGAGTGGATAATTTGTCATGTAGACGTGAGCATGTTTTGCATTGTTTATAACATGGTATGGTGAAGTGAGATCCTCCTCCAAAAGATTTATTTGGATTGACTTGGCACATGTTCACACATGTAAAAGACTAAAAATAAAGTCTGTTAAGCCTTGATGGTTTATTGTGCTTAGAATTGTAGTATCACTCTTATGCTTTATTCATTGATTGATTTTGTCGCAAAGCATGATTATGACAGTAGTGCTCTTGATCGGTCGCTCCCGAGTCTTTTGCTAGCCTCCTCTTGCACTAGGTGTAATTGTCCATCCGTGCATCCATTTTCCTTAAGCCAAAGTATTCCATTTGAGTCCCTTCCTACATATGGTATTTCACCGCCATTCCAAGTAAATTTGTCATGTGCTACCTTTAAATCATTCAAAAAAATGCTTCTTTTTATGTCTCTGTTTTTAGCTCATGAGGAAGCAGTAGAGGGCTAGATATAACTTGTGACAAGTAAGGTCATTTCCCCCTTTTCACCCGGTGTTGATGGATTACGTATTCACTTGAATCAACCCGAGAGCAGCATAAGCAAAATATAAATATAACTCACCATTCTCCTCCGTGCAATGCAAAATCTGAGAAATCAGCTCAAACATTGGACAGTGGTGAAACCAAGGAGAAAGAGGAGCGTACTCGCTCTTCTAAAAAACCAGCTGCTCTCACAAGTCTAAAAGCCTTGCTTGTTATGAGGGACTAGATAGCCTCTCTGTTGTGAAATCATTGACGAAAGCATGCATCTCTCAAAACTGTTTTACTTCTGCTTATAAAGATAAAAAGCTCTAGCACATGATCAATCCCTGCTTCCCTCTGCGAAGGGCCTTTCTTTTATATGTTTATGTTGAGTCTTCATCCTTCTTTGAGCACCATCTTATAGAGCATTGCTGTCATTCTGAGTACAATGTGCTTTGTCCCAAAGTTTTAATGATTGAAGCATGTTTGAGATACTTGTCAATTCTGATAACTTTACAACTAGTCACCGTTTAATGTCTCAAAAGGTGCCCAGCATTTATGTTTTGCCCCACAAAAGGGGCAAGCGAGAGATCACTTTACCATGCCTAGTTATATGCATTGCATCGGTGCTATTTGTTTGCATGTTTAAATTATTACTTGTTAGCATATTGTGAGTTTTGCATAAGTCTCCATGATTGCTTTAGTTCTATTGTTTTTGTAACTTCTCTCTTGTGCTTATTAAAATACTGATCATGGTTTAAACTTCTATGCTCTAAATGAAGCAAATGTGTTTGTCAAAGTTTCTTTTATCGCATCCAGTTTGTCAACTGAATTGCTTGAGGACAAGCAATAAGCTAAGCTTGGGGGAGTTGATACGTCGCAAACGTATCTACTTTTCCAAACATTGTTTTGCCTCTGATTATTAATGAATTTGTTTGGAACTAACCCGAACTGACGCTGCTTTCAGCAGAATTGCATTTGGTGTCTTTCTTTTGTGCAGGGTTCAGAAGTTCGCGGAAAATTCCAGAAAAATTATAAAAAGTATTTTTGAGGGAAAAGAGCCACGGAGCCAGAAGACCGCGAGGGGGGGGGCACCCCAGGAGTAGGGGCGGGTCCCACCTGCGGGTGGGGTCCAGGCCGCGGTAGGAGGTCGCCCCTGCCCCTGGGACCTTGCCTCTCGGCCCCCCTTCGCTTATAAGCCCCCTTTCGACCTAAAAACGCAGGCCCCCGAACACTTTTTCCAGAAACCTTACGGAGCTCCGCCGCCATCACGAACCCTAAATTCGGGGTCCAGGATTGCTGTTCTGGTACCCTGCCGGAGTGGAGATCGCCGCCATCATCACCGCCAATGGCTCTCCATCAACCATCCATGTCGTCCCCCTCCATGTGTGAGTAGTTCCCTGCTGTAGGCAAGGGGATGGAAGGGATTGAAAAAGATTGCTCATGTAATTCGATGCCAAATTATTAGGGCACGATGCCTAGTATCCTCTATTTGTGTTAATCATCGTTGGTGCAACTAGTTATGTTTAATGCTTGTCACTTTGGGCCCGGGTGCCATGTTTTCAGATCTGAACACTTATGTTTGCATGAGTATAATTGTTGTTTGGATCCTATCTACTAGTTGTATGCACTTGTTGTCAACCGGAACCGGAGACCCCGAGTGATAGAAACGGGGACATCGATGGGAATGGTTGGCAACTCGTGGGTTACATCTATTCATTGTGTGTTAATGCTTTGATCCGGTGTTCTATTAAAAGGAACACCTTAATTGCCATTTGTTCCTTAATTGGCCCGGCTGAAACCGGATGACAGGGCAAAAGATGCCGTGCAAGTTCTTATTGCAAGCACATAAGGCTAAATTAGGAATACATGCGTGTGACTGTTTGATACTTGGATGCTATTTATATATTTATTTGCTTCGTGCTTAGTTATGTTCATTTCATGAGCTATCTTATTCATGCAATGCACGTCTATCTGTCCCTATGCCTACGGTGTTTTAATCCCGCTGTTTACAATCATTACTTTTACCGTCATCATTGCTGTCATTATTTTACTACTGCTATTACTATTCTACTGCTGCCATCAAATCACTGTTACTACTGATAAATTGCTTCGAGAGAAATCCTTTTCAGGTGTGGTTGAATTGACAACTCAACTGCTAAGGCTTATAAATATTCTTTGGCTCCCCTTGTGTCGAATCAATAAATTAGGGTCAAACTACCCGCGAAGACTGTTGCGATCCCCTACACTTGTGGGTCATCAGGTAACAATGGTTCTGGTCCTCCAGTGGTTTGGATTCTCTTAGCAGGTCTAGCAATAGCACCAGAAGCTCATCTGCCAATTCTTAGGCTGGCAGTGGACAAAACTCCCATCACACTCGATGCATGCAAGTTTGCAAACCCATGGTTGATGGAGTGGAGGAAACTGCATCAACTGTCTACAAACTACTAGTGGGAAAAGGGATGGTTGATAAGGAAGGTGCCTTTGTCTAGGACAAATCTCCTCCTCGGACTGCACGAGCTGAGGCTGCCACTTTCTGGGCAGAGGAATAGGTGGAGCACATGTCCTTTGCAAAGAGACTCGTTGAAGAGAAATATACTTAACTGCAGCTTCCTGAAGACATTATGCCAGACCCAGTTGTAGAAGATAGACTTAACTCTCCAAAAAGAGGGGCCCTCAAGAAGCAGAAGAAGTGGGGTCCTATGGAGCCTCTGATACAAAGCAACAGGATTGAAAGGTCCAAGAGTATCCTGGAGAAAGCTAAGGAGAGGAAGCAGAAAACCAATTTGGAGCTGCCAGGGAAAGGTAATTCTCATTACAATCCTTTTCATGCCTTAGATCCTGTTAGAATTAATGAAGTAGCTAATGGGATAGGTGTAGATGTCAGTCTGGTAGAAAATGCTTGCTCTGGCTCTGACAAAATTTCCTTAGATGACCCCCTGCTTCACCACATAATGTTGGTGCTGTGGAGGAAGAATCTGAGAAATGGATAGAAGTAGATAGGAAATCTCGGGGCAAGCACCCCAGGAAATCATGTAAATGATTAATGCTTTCTGGAACAGCAGGGGTGTGACTACTCTTGGTAGAAAAACATTCATATATGAGAATATAGTGCCTCTCAAATGTAGATTACATTGGCTTTCAAGAAACAAAAAAAGACTGCTTTAGTAATTCATTCCTTAAGAATGTTTTAGGTAGAAATTTTGCTTGGAATCATCTCCCTACAAATGGTTCTGCTGGGGGCATCTTGGTACGGATCAATTGTGACCTCTTTGAGGTTCTCTCTTGGGATATTAGATGTTTTTCCGTTAGTGTTTTAGTTAAGAACAGAACAACTGAGGTGAGCTGTAGGATGATGTCTACTACACGCTTCTATTCTTGTAGACTTGTTGGGCCTCCAAGCGCAGAGGTTTGTAGGACAGCGGCAAATTTCCCTTAAGTGAGTAACCCAAGGTTTATCGAATCCACAGGAGGTAGAGGTCAAAGATATCCCTCTCAAGCAACCCTGCAATTAAGATACAAGAAGTCTCTTGTGTCCCAAACACACCTAATACAATTGTCAGTTGTATAGGTGCACTAGTTCGGCGAAGAGATGGTAAAATGCAAGTGATATGGATGGTAAAAGGTGATTTTGTAATTCTGTAATTAAAATGACAGCAAGCAAACAAGTGACTAAAAACGGTGTATCAATGCTTGGAAACAAGGCCTAGGCTTCATACTTTCACTAGTGACTACTCTCAACATCATTAACACAATTAAACACATAATAGTTCCACAAAAACACATGCATGGTAGACGTTACTCGGAGATCATTCTTTCGTGGATCAAATAGGATGAGAATTGCGTAGGGCTACGAAAAGCACACCTTAAAAGTTCGTATTCCACATCTATGGACACTTCATGCTGTCACTATCCGCATCCAAAGATAGTACTAACAAACACCACAACATATTTCTTGAATAGTCTCTTTCTTCAATAACACAAGCATCAAGAAACATCATGATCTATTCAATCCAACAATAACAAAGAACAAACTCATGATGAAGATCCTTCCAATCTATTATCCATGGAGTCACACACGGCACCCACACTGTCACCGAGATACCGTGATCACAACGGTGACTCCGGAAATTGTACTAAATAACATCACTTGAGCAAAATCATATCCATTACACATAGGGAAACATCATGTATTCAACTATACTAACAAAGCTCATGATCACAACGAAGATCACATCATGGGAGAGAGAGATAACCACATAGCTACTTCTGTAAGCCTCAGCCCCGGTGAGGGACTAATCCCTCCTCATCGCGGGAAGCAGCGGTGTCGATGGAGATGGCTCCGGCTGTCGATCCCCCCTCCGGCAGGGTGCCGGAACAGGATCAATCTGACCTCCGAAACTTGTCGGCGATGGCGGCGGATCTCTGTTGCGTATTTGGGAAAATCCTTCAGGGCTTAGGGTTTTTTCGTCGGGGATGATTTTATAGGCGTCGGAGGCGGCCGAGGGGGTGCCCACAGGGCAGGGGCGGGTCCCACTCGCGGGCTGCCCTAGGGCCGCGGTAGGGGCCCCTAGCCTGTGGGTGGCCCCCCAGGTCGCCCTTTTGGCTCCGGTCTTCATTTGTCCAATAAAAAATCTCCGTAAATTTTTGTCCAATTCTGAGAATATTTCCAGAAGTAACTTTCTGCAACAAAAACATGACAAAAACAGGGAACTGGCACTGGGCATCTTGTCAATAGGTTATTCCGACAAAATGCATAAAAATGATGTAATATGATAGTAAAAACATGTGACAACATCACAAAACTAGCATGGATCAATCAAAAATTATAGATACGTTTGACACGTATCAACATCCCCAAGCTTAACTCCTACTCGTCCTCGAGTAGGTAAGTGATAACAAAATAATTTTTGATGAGACATGTAACCAACAAAATCATGATCAAGATAGTAATGCAAAGCACATGATGTGAATGAGGTGATCCAAAACAATTGTCTATAGTTTATATTAAGCAAACAATGATTAACAAATGCTAGAAACTTTTCATGAATAAGTGCGTTGGAGACATGGAACCATACATAAGGTTTAGAAAGAAGAATTGCAAATTATGTCTCCAATGTAAAGTATCAATCATTCTTCAAAGCATCTAATTAGTTATTTATGGAATAGACAAGCTCAAGTCAAGTGTCCTAATCCATCTACTTCACAAATCAACTGTTTCGAAGTCTAATCAACTAGTGCAAGTAAGAAGTGGCTTTGGCACCATGATGTTATGGCAAAGAGAACAATAATGGAGGTTTGGAAGGCCAAAAAGAAAGGCTCAAATAGTGGAGAGGGTAACCACAAGACAGAAGGAAGTCCCGTAGTTGACACTGTATGAGGAGTAGTGATTGCCATGCAACGGATGCATATAGAGCTATAAGTGTATGAAAGCTCTCCAATGGAAGTAGTGGGGGTGCATCCAACTTGCTTGCTCATGAAGACCTAGAGCTCACTTGAGGAGGCTCATCCTTGGAATATACAAGCCAAGTTCTATAACGTTAGTTCCCCACATAGTTATACAAATGAAACATGAAAACTCTCTATAATGAAGTGTAGGTGCTAACTAGCACAAGTGTGAATAAAGGATAGTAGTGCTGCCCCCTCTCTCTTTTATATTTCTCTTTTTTTTTTACAATTGTGGCCTCCGTGGCTCTTTTAAATTTTCTCTCATTGGTCTCTTTTGGACTCTTTTATGTGGCCACTTTGGACTCTTTTCAATATGTTCACAGGTAGGGGCAACACTCTATTTTTACAAGATGATCATCACACTTTTGGTACTCATAACTCATAAGACTAATACAGGATGTATAAAAGAAAGTATGCATGATTGAGTGTAGTGTGGAAAAAAAGTAGAACATGTGACAAGCCACGCAGCACACTAACTAAATGATCAAGCAAACTATATGGTAATGAAGAATGACATCAAGTCATGTAATGTAATGATGGATGTTGCATGGCAATGTATCTCAGAACGGCTATGGAAATGCCATGATAGGTAGGTATGGTGGTTGTTTTGAGGGAGATAGTTGGCTTATGTGTAGGAGAACAGGATGAAGTTCTCCCACGGAGTTGGATGTACTCGCGACGTATGCACCAATCTCAATGTGAGAGAGGGCATTGCGCAACACCGAAGAGGCTAGCAAAATATGGAAGTGGAAGTGCCAAAAACCAAAACTCAACAATGCATTTCATATATTGCAAACAACTAGCAGTTTCAATGTTCCACAAATGGTTAGAGACACCTCGAGAGGGATCGTGGCGGCGACACAAGTGCCCCGTTGGCTTCCCCGACCGTTGCAGTAACTACCCACTAGGAACTTATTTTCAACTTAGTAGAATTCATGACACATTAGCATTGTTGACTTAGGTTGTTTAGTTCAGAAAAGTACGGCTCCACACTTTAATAAAACCTCTCCACTAATCAGCTCTAACACCATTAACCAACACATTTTAACCATTAGTTATTTTAGCGCCTCAAAACAATTGAAGAGTATCAAATTATCCACATAGTGATCTACAAGACTATGCAGGTTTTTTCTATTTCATACTACTGCCACATGCATAGCATTTTTCCGATCTAACACATTAACCAAGCAAGCAAAACAACTCTCCAACAAATATAAGTGAAGAACAAGATAGTTTAACTTAACAACTAGCATCTCTAAACAAGATAAAAGCTAAAAGCGAGAGCTTACTAGCAAACAAATAGTAGCTAAGAATACTCAACAAGATATAAGAGAAGCAAAGGAGTATTCAAACGAAAAAGCGGAGCGTGTCTCTCTCCCACACAAGATGGATAGGATCCAAAATGAATATGACCAGCAAACAAATGAAACAAAACTCAAAGCAAAATAAAATGATGCTCCAAGCATAGCACATAATATGTAAAGTGATAAAAACTTAGTTCAACGAAGACGACCTTATGATAGTCGATGAAGAGGAGGGGATGCCTTGGGCATCTGTAATGCCCGGGGTTTTTCCCCAAATTAGATTTTCTTGTTATTTTATTTTTGCATCATCATGACATCAGCATCATCGCATCGCATGTTTTTGACCGCAAAAATTATTTTTAATAAACCCTATTTTTTTTATAAAATTGTCGGGAAAAAATATTTTATCGAGACAGTCGTCTCCGTTTTATAAAATTAATTTGCCAAATTATTTTGTCAGAAAAATAAAATGCTTTGAGTGAGAGAGAGAGAGAGCAGCCCAGCTAGCCAGGCCCAAAAGCCCAGCAAAGCAAACCCTAGAGCAAACCCTAGCCAGCCCCCTGGTCTTTTTCTTTTCCCACCCCCTGCCTTTTTGCAGCCACCCTCCTCTTATTTTTCCTTTTCGCAATCGGGTCCTCCCACCTCTTCTTTTTCTCTTTTCCCCCCTATCCTTCTTTTTCTCTCCTTTTTCCTCTCTCTCTATTCCTTTCTCTTTTATTTTTCTGCCATGCTCCTTCTTCCTTCCCGCACCTCACCCGTATCCCCGACACCGCATCTTCCACCTCCCTCACCCGCACCCAGCTTCCCCCCGGCTCGATCCCCTGCTACCTCGGCGCCCTGCTCGACCCCTGCGCCTCGCCACGGCTCTGCTCCGCCGCCCGGCTCTCCACCTGCTCCTCCTTGGCCGCCTCTCCGCTCTGGCCGCCGCTGCCCCCTCCTGCTCGAGTCGAGTCCGACCCCGCTCCCTCCTCCAGCCGCCGGCCCGGATGATCTCCTCCCGCGCCGCCGGCCTCCTCCTCCTGCTGCTTGCGCCGGCATCCCCCGGTGGCCCTCTCCAGCCACGGCCCGGGCGGCCTGGCCATGGCCGCGCCCGAGCTGGCCTCCGCCAGGCCCGGCCTCCCCCCTCCGGCCCTCCTGCTCGCCCGACGCCATGGCCGTGCTCGCCTCCTGCGCCTGCTGCCGCGCCGTCTCCTCCACCTCATCCCCGTCGGTGTCCTGGCCGTCCCCAAGCTCTGCGCCCTGCAGCTCCTCCTCTGCCTGCGCATGTTGCCTCCGTTCCCCGCTGCGGTGCCCGTGTTGCTGCTGTCCCCGTCCCGGAGTGCTGTGTCGTCTCCGTGAAGGTTCCCGTTCCCCGATGTCCGTCTCCGTTGCCGTCCCCGACGCGTCTCCGTGCTTCGTTTCCCGGTTATCCCCGTTGGGAAGCCCGTCCCCGATGTTCATGTTTTGGTTCCCCGACGCATCCCCGATGGAGTTTCCCGGTGGACGTCCCCGTCGCCGTGTCGCGTTGCTTCCGTGCTTCCCGTTCCCGGCACTCCCCGATTCCATTCGCGACGCCTTGCCATCGTGTTTCCCGATCCCCGTTTCCGATCCCCGTCGTGAAGCATCGTGAAGCCCAACGACCGAAGACGTATACGCCAAGGTCTACCCCGACCGGAACCCGCCGAGTTCTCCGATGCCGTGTACCCCGACGCCCCGGACCCCGTTGACCCCGAAGCCCGGAACGCCAAGGTCCGCCACGACGACGACCCGAGTACGACTACTTCCACGACGTCGACTACAGAACGACTACCTCGACTTCGGACGGAATGGCTACTTCGACTACCTCGACTACCTCGACTCCGGACAAACGACTACTTCCTCTCCGATCCGAAGATGGTGGCTCCCAAATCCGAAGTTTCCCGAATCCGATGTGTGACCCCAACCCTACACCCTTATACCATATATCCGTATCTTATAAAATCATGCATCATTAATTAAACATCGCACCTTAATCCATTTAGTCAAATTAAATCAATTTAATTATGGGATTTGTCCGGTGCATCTATATTGTGCTCCGATCCCATTTAAAATGATTTTCCATGTGTTAGGAAATAAAATTGGATCGCATTCAATTTTTCATGCATCATGTCATCAACATGCCGCTTCTTCTGTCATAGAAGTAAAATGCATCTTTGCGCTTTTCAGTGTTCGTTGTTTCTTCGGGAATAGGAAGTTGAGTTGATGTGAGCAACGACAGGTTCTGCTACCTCTACCGGATTGCAGGGAAGTGATACTCACTTGCTATCTTTGTTTGTTTTCTGTCTCTTACACCTCCTATCTTTTGTTCCTTGCTAGCCTTATATTGCGATGCTTGTGTCTCGATCCTATTTGCATGTTTACCTTGCAGCCATGATATGCCCCACCCCACATCCTATAACCATGTTGCTTGTTTATCTTGTTGGCCTTGCGAGTCGTAGTGCATGCTTAGGCTTGTTTTGCTCTAGTCATGTTCTAGTCTTGTTATAATTTGATAGTTGGGTTAAGTTCACATGATAATCTTTAATGTTTGGCGATGGGAATAATTAATAAAGATAAGGCACCGGCGGAAGGCCAATCGTGGTGATTTGTTCTGCTAGTGTCGCCTAGGACCCGAGTTCTTGTCCTCTGATCCAAGAATGAGCGCACTACCCACATGTGGGAGGAAATGGGACTCCCCTCGACCTAGTACCGGATCTGCAGCCTTGTCCAGGGCGCCACAAGTAGTTCGGGTGTTTCCATTTGCGCGACGCTTTATTTTGATGCAGGTATGGATGGGACGCCTCCGATACGATGATGGTTACTTACGGTAGGGTTGCGGATCGTTCGTTTATCGAGTGTGGAAGGAGGGGCAATCGTATGAGTGTTTCCCTCCCGAAGCCGTTCACGCAACGGTTAGGCCCACCTCGGAGCTTCGGCCGGACTTTCAAGGTGGATCAGACCTAGCTAGGTGGTTCCCTGGACAAGTGTGGTAGTGAAGGAAAGTGTAGCGTCGGATATCCTGCCGGCACACCTTAGGAAGTGTGCTAATAGCTAGCAACAAGGGTTGAAGTGCGTGTGGTTACATTTGTGCACCCCTGCAGGGTTAAATCTCTTCGAAAAGCCGTGTCCGCGGTTATGGACGACTTGGTGATGATGCTGGCTAACAAGATCATAGACAACCTACACCTGATAATAATAACTTGACTAGTAAGATAGACTAATTGAATAATAACCTATAAAATTGCCAACTGTGTGAGTGCCTTTGGGCTTGCTGCTCGTGGGATAAACGAGCTGGTAAGGAATTGGCTGGGTATGTTTGGTGGTAGTATAGTTGGTTCCTATGCGCTCTCTTACCTTCTCTCTATTAGACGCAAGTTGTAGCGTGTCTCTATAGTTTGTTAGTGTTGCTTGCCGCCGCCTCAATCGCTAACCCTCTTTCCCCGGAATTCCAGCTTTGATATCTTGTGAGTATTACTTGCCAGTACTTCTACTAGTACTGACCCCTTCGGGGCTGCTATTCCAATGCAGCCAAACAGGTTTGAAGTCTGACGACATTAGCTTGGGAATCCCTCCGTCTTGGCTTGGCCTGGGCAGTGATATGGTGCCTTTGCTTATCTTCGGGACTCTTAGTCCAATTTGTATCTTGTCCGTAGTCGGACGCTACCCGCTTTCGTTGTTATTTGGATCTTTGTATTGTATCTTGTTCTTGACTCTGTGAGTCGTTGTTGTATATATGTTCTTTTGTGGGTTCCGTCGAGAACTATTGTAATGTTATCACAATTCCACCCGCATAACGTGTGTGTTGCGACGTGCACGTTATGCCTGGTGGGCGTCCTTTAGGATCGTATTATGCGGATTGGCTGGAACGCTAAAATCTGCATAGTACCGATCTTGGGGCGTTACAGCATCCCCAAGCTTAGACGCTTGATGGTTCTTGATATTCAGAGGGGTGCCATGGGGGCATCCCCAAGCTTGAGCTTTGATCCATCTTCAATTTCTTCATTATCCTCTCCTTTGGAACTTAAAAACTCCCATCACACAAAACTTCTCATAAACTGATTAGAGGGTTAGTGCTCATAAATTAAAAATACACATGTGTTCAACTCAAGACAAATTGCAAACAACTTTATTGGGTATTAGCTACTATTTACTAAGCCTCAATGTGGCACTCGTCCTCAAGAGTATCACATTTGACGATAGTAAAGATACGAATACAAAATAAAAGCAGAATCTGTCAAAAACTGAACAGTCTGTAAATATTGAATTTTTCGAGGCACTTCTGTTGCTCAAATCAGAAAACTCAAAACTAAAGAAAGATATATAAAAGTATCAGGCTTGCTGTGTAAAATTCAGAAAAAGATATAATTAAGGGATTTTCTAGATTTTCGAACAATGAAGGACAGAAATCTGTTTCTCGATAGCAAAACAACACCTCGCACTTTCAATGCATTAGAGGCTAAACTTGGCACAAAAAACCAAAACAAAAATATACAATGAAGTTGCTACAGAGGCAACAACTTCATGACTCAAGAAAAAAAAAACTGAAAGTAAAAGATGGGTTGTCTCCCAACAAGTGCTTTTCTTTTAAGCCTTTTAGCTAGGCATGATAATTTTAATGGTGCTCTCATAAGAATAAGAGTTGGAACGCAAAAGAGAGAATCATGAAGCAAATATCAAACACATTTAATTCTAACTCTCTTCCTATGCATAGGAATCTTGTAAGAAAATAAATCATTGGAGCATAAAGCATTAAGCATAGGAAGACAAAGCAAGTGCAACATTAAAACCTTCAACATAAAGAGGGGAAACTTCATAAGATGAAAATTTATATAACCACACTTCCCTCTCTCATAATAAATTTCAGTAGAATCATAAGAAAACTCAATAACATAACCATCACATAAAGCATTTTTCTCATGATTCACATGCATAAAAGTATTATTATTACTCTCCATATAAGTAAAATCTTTATTATTAGTAGCATTGAGAGTAGGACTATCATATAGAACTTGGACATGATAGACTAATTGTGTATTAGAAAGATGATGTTCAGTAGGAGAGTAATAATTATGACAAGTCTCGTAGGGATGATTAAAATCATTCTTTATGGCATAGTTATCATCACAATAATCATCAAAAATTGGAGGAATAATATCATCATAAGCAAGGGGATAGTCATCTTTCCAAGCATATATTTTTGTAAACAAATCATCATGACTTTCAATACCAAAAGGATTTTCAAACCCATCATCCCCAAGCTTGGTGTTTTCCACATTATGATTAGAATAAACATGAATATTCCCAACAGTATAACAATTATCAATATCAACATTTTCAAAATTGGTGCCAAAAAGATTTTCAAGATCATAAGTAGTATTATTTTCCCAATCATGATCATCACAATAAGTAACAGGCATAACATAATCTTCTTCAATAGTGCCTATAGACTTAACATCAAGATAATAATGAATACAATTAAGTGGATCATCTTCAATAATTTTTGATTCATGCTCATTAGGAACAACCATGATGGGAGAAATATGCTTAGGGGATGATACCGTTTCCTCTTTATTTTTACTCCTCCCTTTCTTCTTCTTCTTCACCACCTTAGGAGGGAGTGGTTGGAAAGGAAGCTTCTCCACATAATCTGATTCATTATTAGAAAAGACAGGAGAAACTTGGGAGAATCTCTCCCTTTCATTATTGGCAACATAAGAAACATATGTCCTTTTATACTTTGGTTAAGTGATATTCTTTCTAATTTTTGCAATGTAAGCATTGTCACGGCAATTCACAACACAATAATGATAAGCTCCCTTGAGAATGCTATTTTTCCCAAAAGTACTATTATCTAACCAAGAAGTTTTTTCTGAAAACTCTTCACACCCCAAAAATAAATTAAGTTCATCATAAAGACTAGAGGTGATCATGTTATCACAAAACTGGCTAATAATTCTATCATTAAAGTACGAGCATTGGAAATTAAAATGACCTTCTTCATTGCAAAGTTCACACATAAAAGGATAGAGGTCATTTAATTCTCTAGAAAATTTATATAAATCCTTAAGCCATTTGCTAGTTCTTTCATGCTTATGTTGCTTACAATATTTATCTTCTTCAACCCGAGTGCTTTCACAAGGTCTATGCACTCCACAATTAACATGCTTATATGGAACATTATTTATAGAGATTGGATCATGTATATTGCAATCATCATTAACAATTTCATTTTGTTTGCAAATGTCTTTGAAAGGTTCATGATGCTTAGACCATTTATCTTTAGGAATATTAATATGAGAAGCAAAAGATTTATAGATATCAACAACTATATGAGAGTCAAGTCCAAACTTAGCACTAAGCTTATTAAAACTATCAGTTTCAATAAAAAGACTTAATGCAATTATACTCATAATTTATACCTGACTCTTTTCCTTTGTCGATCTCCCAATCTTCAATGTTGTGTTGAATCTTTTCAATAAGATACCATTTAGCATCAATCTCCTTACTTGTAAAAGAACCCATAGAAGAAGCATCAAGTATTTCCTTGTCATGACGAGATAGCCTTGCATAAAAATTATTAACAATAATATCCTTGGAAAGATCATGGTTAGGACATTTAAGCATGATTTCAATCTCCCCCCAAGCTTGAGCAATGCTCTCTCCATCATGTGGCCAAAAGTTGTAGATATAATTCCTATCTTGATGAATTTCATGAAGAGGATACAATTTAGAATAAAAGAGAGACATAAGCTCCTTCCAATCCAACAAATGAGAATTGTCGAGTAGCCTATACCACTCCAATGCTTTCTTCTTAAGTGATAAGGAAAATAATTTCCTCATGATTACCTCTCTTGATACACCTCCAATCTCAAATAACTCACATAACTCTTTGATATAAAGCAGATGATAACTAGGATGTATAGCTCCATCTCCTGCATAGAAATTGCTCATAACACGATCAATTATCCCCATCGGTATCTTGAATGGAATACATTCAGTATGTGGAGTAACCTTATCCACCATGGGAGTGGTCAAGAGGTCACTCTCAAAAAGCAAATTCAAAGAACAATGTTCCATAAGCCAAACTAGTGAAATAAAAACAAGAAACAAAAAGATATAACTACAGAATCTAAAGAAGATACCTTCAATCTCTCACCTCCCCGGCAACGGCGCCAGAAATTAGCTTGATGTCTAATACACGCTTCTATTCTTGTAGACTTGTTGGGCCTCCAAGCGCAGAGGTTTGTAGGACAGCGGCAAATTTCCCTTAAGTGAGTAACCCAAGGTTTATCGAATCCACGGGAGGTAGAGGTCAAAGATATCCCTCTCAAGCAACCCTGCAATTAAGATACAAGAAGTCTCTTGTGTCCCCAACACACCTAATACAATTGTCAGTTGTATAGGTGCACTAGTTCGGCGAAGAGATGGTAAAATGCAAGTGATATGGATGGTAAAAGGTGATTTGTAATTCTGTAATTAAAATGGCAGCAAGCAAACAAGTGACAAAAGTGACTAAAAACGGTGTATCAATGCTTGGAAACAAGGCCTAGGCTTCATACTTTCACTAGTGACTACTCTCAACATCATTAATATAATTAAACACATAATAGTTCCACAAAAACACATGCATGGTAGACGTTACTCGGAGATCATTCTTTCGTGGATCAAATAGGATGAGAATTGCGTAGGGCTACGAAAAGCACACCTTAAAGTTCGTATTCCACATCTATGGACACTTCATGCTGTCACTATCCGCATCCAAAGATAGTACTAACAAACACCACAACATATTTCTTGAATAGTCTCTTTCTTCAATAACACAAGCATCAAGAAACCTCATAATCTATTCAATCCAACAATAATAAAGAACAAACTCATGATGAAGATCCTTCCAATCTATTATCCATAGAGTCACACACGGCACCCACACTGTCACCGAGATACCGTGATCACAACGGTGACTCCGGAAATTGTACTAAATAACATCACTTGAGCAAAATCATATCCATTACACATAGGGAAACATCATGTATTCAACTATACTAACAAAGCTCATGATCACAACGAAGATCACATCATGGGAGAGAGAGATAACCACATAGCTACTTATATAAGCCTCAGCCCCGGTGAGGGACTACTCCCTCCTCATCGCGGGAAGCAGCGGTGTCGATAGAGATGGCTCCGGCGGTCAATCCCCCCTCCGGCAGGATGCCGGAACAGGATCAATCTGACCCCCGAAACTTGTCGGTGATGGCGGCGGAGCTCTGTTGCGTATTTGGGAAAATCCTTCGGGGCTTAGGATTTTTTCGTCGGGGATGATTTTATAGGCGTCAGAGGAAGCCGAGGGGGTGCCCACTGGACAGGGGCGGGTCCCACCCACGGGCTGCCCTGGCCTGTGGGTGGCCCCCAGGTCGCCCTTTTGGCTCCAGTCTTCATTTGTCCAATAAAAAATCCCCGTAAATTTTCGTCCAATTCCGAGAATATTTCCAGAAGTAACTTTCTGCAACAAAAACATGACATAAACAGGGAACTGGCACTAGGCATCTTGTCAATAGGTTAGTCTGACAAAATGCATAAAAATGATGTAATATGATAGTAAAAAATGTGACAACATCACAAAACTGTATGGATCAATCAAAAATTATAGATACGTTTGACACGTATCATAGGATCACTAATGTCTATTGCCCAACCTATGAAGAGAAGAAACATGAGTTCCTCTCTGAACTCCATGAGTTTTTTCTTAATTGGGAAGGACCAGCCCTAATTGGGGGTGACTTTAACCTAGTAAGATCTGCTGTCGATAAGAACAATGGGAATGTAGATGTTAGATGGATGGATAGGTTTAATGCTTGGATTGAGTTGTGGGCTCTGATGGAAATTGGGCTTTCAGGTAGGGCTTACACTTGGGGGAATAACCAAGATAACTTAATCATGAGTAAGATTGACAGAATCTTCTGTACTACCAGTTTTGATTCCCCTTTTTCCTTTAGCGCATGCTAGAGCCCTGGCCCGGATTGGGAGTGACCATACTCCACTTATCTGGGACTCAGGAGAGGGGCAAATCCCCAGGAAAAGTAGCTTTATGTTTGAAAAATGGTGGATCAGTAGACCTACTTTAAGGATGTAGTCTTGAAAGCCTGGTCAAAAACCTGTAGCAGTAATGATCCATTAGATATTTGGCAACATAGAGTTGGATGGTTCAGGAGATTTGCTAAAGGTTGGAGTGCCAACCTTGAAGCTGACATTAGGAAAAATAAAAAAAGATTTGATGGAGGAGTATGATACTCTGGACATCAAGTCTGAAACTGTAGAACTCTCTGAGGAAGCGAAGACTAGATTAGATTTTATTCTTAGAGAGTTGAATAGTTATTATATCCTAGAGGAAACAAAAGCTAGGCAAAGAGCTAGAGAGAGGAATATTGTAGAAGGAGATAGGAATACAATGTACTTCCACGCTGTAGCTAACCAGAGAAGGAGAAAGAAAATGATTCATGTCCTGGATGGCCCTGATGGCCTAGTACATGATACTAAGGATATGCTTAAGGTAGCTACTGACTACTACAAAGATTTGTTTGGTTTTGAGGAAAGACCAGACATTAGACTAGAGACAGATTTTTCTCTGATGAGGAAAAGTTAATGTAGAAGAAAACAACATGTTAGTTAGTCCTTTCACTGAACAAGAAATTGAGGTAGCTGCTTTTGGGTCTTATGTTGATGGGGCGCCTGGCCCTGATGGCTTGTCCTTCATGTTCTATCAGCATTTCTGGGACATAGTCAAACATGATCTAGTTGACATGTTTAATGAGTGGATGAGAGACAATATAGACCTGTACATATTAAACTTTGCAATGATGACTCTCATCCCAAAAGAAAATGATGCTAGGACAATGAAGAAATTCAGACCTATCAGGGAATTGCTCTTTCAAAATCTTTACTAAAGTAATCACAAATAGACTAGCTACTATCATAGATCATCTCATTTATTACCAGCAGTCTGCTTTCATCCGAGGTAGATTCATCTTGGAGAGTGTGGTTACTGCCCATGAAATTATTCATGAGGTACATAGGAAAAAAGATAGGGGCTGGTTTTCAAAATAGACTATGAAAAGCCTATGACAAGGTTAATCTAGAATTCTTGTTTGAGATCTGATACGTCCATTTTGCATCACTATTTTACATCATAATTTATCTTTATTCATCGATATATTTCATATTATGATGCAATACTTATATTATTTTACCTTATTTTGCATGATTTGCAATTATTGGGGATTCATCTGCCGGAGCTCGGAATCAGCTGGAAAAGTACCTGTCAAGATACCTGACATCGGAAGCTCCAAAAAATCCAGAAAAATTCGGAGGATAATATTTTGGGAAATAAGTCACAGAGTCCAAAGGGCGCACGGAGGTGAGCTCCAGGGAGCAGGAGTGGCCCCTATCCGCGGGTCCACCCAGGCCGTGGGTGGGACCCGCTGATACGTGTCAAACGTATCTATAATTTTTTATTGATCCATGCTAGTTTTGTGATATTGTCACATGTTTCTATTATCATATTACATTATTTTTATGCATTTTGTTGAACTGAGATGCCTAGTGCCAGTTTCCTATTTTTGCTGTCTTTGTATTTCAGAAAATTTACTTCTGGAAATATTCTCGGAATTGGATGAAAATTTGCGAGGAATTTTTACTCGACAGAAGGCACCTGGACACCAAAGGGGAGCCTAGCGGGCCACCCACAGGCCAGGGGCGGCCCCCTGCTGCGGCCCTAGGGTAGCCCGTGGGTGGGACCTGCCCCTGCCTTGTGGGCACCCCCTCGGCCCCTCCGATGTCTATGAAATCACATTAACCCTAAAGACGTCGGGGCGGCCATTATTTTCCAGAGAAGTCACCCCGACGCGCCGTCACTGTAAACTCTAGTTCGGGGGTGATTCTGAAGCTGATCCCGACACCCTGCCGGAGGGGAGATCGATCCCGGAGGGCTCTTCATCACCATGCCTTCCTCCGGGATGATTTGTGAGTAGTCCCACCTTAGACTACGGGTCCATGGCAGTAGCTAGATGGTAGTCTCTCTCTTGTGCTTCATGTCTTATGATCTTGTGAGCTGCCTAACATGATCAAGATTGACTATTGTAATGCTATGTGATGTGTTTGCTGGGATCCGATGGATTATGAAGTTGTGATCAGATTGTGCATGATTCTTATATGTTGATTTATGTTCTTGCATGCTCTCCGATTTGTGTAGTTACTTTGGCCGAGCGATTGTGTGTATCTCCAAGAGGGAGTACACTTCACCGACGGCGGTCCCAGATGTGAGACCACTCACGCTCCCACCGTCGACAGTCCCGGAGCCAAGGGGTCTGAGACGCGTGAACCCCGGAATCATCCCCGGGGCGAGCGCCCAGGTGAGGCTGTACCTCCACGAGCAAACCCTCCTACGGCCGGTCGGGCGAACCACGACTGCGACCCGGTCATCTCCGTCGGGTCATCCTCTACACGCAATTGAGATCTGCGCAACGACCTCAACAACCGTCTGCACGAGGACATGCTGATGACGGGATTGATGGGAGTGTTCTTCTCCCTCAACAACACCAACAAGTACTCTTGATACCCTGAAAGGAAGATAATATATTAGGGATAGGTTGAGCCTCCAAGTGCAGAGTATGTAGAAGTGGTAGTTTTTCCCCAAGAAGGTGACTCGAGGGTTTAATATCGAACTCTCGGGGAATCAGTAGTGTGGGTTTTATCTTCTTGTCCTTCTCTAGATTTCCTGCAAACAAAATAGATTGCTTTGTGCCCTCAACCTCACCAATGGTTGTCAAGCACAAGGTGTGAGAATGATATTAAGATGATAATGAATGCAAAACAGTAAATAAATCTACAATGGTGGTAAATAAGTATGCAAGGATGATAGTAATGATGATGGATGGTATTTTTGGGGTTTTTATATGTGAATGCAAGAAGTAAAAGTGTTTTTGTATTTTCTGATTTTAAAATGGCTGAATGTAAAAGATGCTTAAAAGTGGTTGGAAAGGTGTTTCGTATGATTAAAAATGGACCGGGGTTCATGGTTTCACACATGCACTCTCTCTTTAATATAGTGTGGCAAATAAGTAGACATAGATTTAACATATGAGATTGCAAACAAGGTTAATGACATGTTACTAATTATATGGGCATCACTTCCTATCATAGAGACCTTTTGATTATTAGTCTCACTTATACTCCACCAAGATGTGAACTAAATCATGCACCTTAGTAATTAAGATAACATCAGAGTATAGCTTTAAGATTAATGATATGAAGTGAAAATAAACACATGATGGATCTAGTCTTAGGTAGAGGCATGTCACTCCTCCTACCCTACAATATGGTATTTTGGTTTATCCCTAGTGAGGCAACAAAGTAAGGTAAACACCCAATGGATCATGATATTCAAGTTGTCAGCTTATCACTTCACCACCGCCGTTACTCCAACTAATGCACACGTTCCCCCACACACGCTCTCATAAACATGCTTGATCATAACAAGGATATAAGAATGGGGTACATAATATGCATCTACTTTCATAACTGAAATATAACATTGCAATGTCAACATATATTAACTCATAGAAAGATCCACCACAATGGTAATACAACGGTGACCGTAATCATGTTCAGCAGCTCATACGGTGCTAATTAGTGAAGCTCAAGAGAGAGAGAGATACATATGCTACTGTCACAAACCCCATAGTCCAGAGGTGGACTACTCCCTCTTCATCATGGAGACGGTGGAGATGTCGATGGAGGAGAAGGAGACCTCTCTGGCAGAGCTCCGCCGGAGTTTCCCCCTCCAATCTGCAGCCTCCCGGTCTCTGTTTCTTGTTTCTCTCGTGTGGCAGCTCTCCTCTGGAAAAACGTCGGGGGACCTCTTATATAGGAGTTTTTAGGTCACGAGGATGCTTCTGGGCGAAGGATCGATGCAAACGGGGACACGAGGTCTGAGTTGGATGGGCCCACGCGGCCTGGTACTGTAGCCGCGTGGGACCCTCCATATTGGTCCTCCGGCCTCCGTTCATTGACTTCTTTCGCTCCTAAATCTTCTCCTTCCAAAATAATGACACCCGTAAATTTATAGCTCATTATGACGTCGTTAAGGTCCTGAAACAAATAAGGAAAGAAATAGGGGTTTTCTGCCTGCGCAGGATCAATTCCATAAGAAGGGGATATCATCATAAATTACCAAAAATCATTAAATAACAGTAATATACCCCTTATATGATGCAAATATGATTGGAATATAACTATTATAGTGCAAAGTTCATGTATGCATTTTAGATGCATCAACATCCCCAAGCTTAACTCATGCTCATCCTCGAGTATGAAAGTGATAAAACTAACATGAACTTTGCAATATAATCAAAACATGGATATAAAAGATGATTGCTACTGCTACATAAAGTCAAATGATTCATTATTTCAAAGAAGTAGCAATATGCAAACAGTTTATAAAGTGATATCAAGTATTCAAATGAAAAGATGTTCAATGATAGTTCACAAAGTGCAACATAAAAGATAGTACTATGGACATTCTTACTTTTGCATACTTGTGGTCCATAGAGTGTAGAAAATCTGAATATAAAAGGTGGACACTTTGGAAATGATATATAAATAAGTAGAGGTAAAGCATGCATAAGTTTCATCTATCCTCCAAACTATTCTACTTAAGTTATTGAATGCAATGGTAATACTTGGTGTCAAGCTCTCATTCCCCTATCATAGCATCTTGAATGATTAAAGTTGAATGTGAAAGCAAATATGAGTAGTGGCCTTGATAAAGTAAAGGTTAGATGTCTCATGCCCCTTGAATACAAGTACCTACACCATGATTACTCAACTTGGGAAACAAAGCAAGTTTAAGTTATCTATCATTGTAAGTAATAACGGTATCATCAAGAGTCTCAACTGGGGTACCTCTTGTCCCATGATATGGATCAAGCCCATATCAAAACAACAAGACAAATAAACATATTGAACAATCTCAACACCCTCTTTATTTACCACTTGATATAGCTTTTTATTGTAGGGTGTATCACAGAGGGTTCAAAATAGCATGTAAGTAAATTTCCACCATGAATGATGCATGGCTTAGATTAGCGGCCCAGGTTTCTCTCTAACCATTTATACAAACTCATTTAAACTTAACTCTATTTCCACATTTATTTCGTCATGATAGGCATCCATAGACAAAAGTACATGATATCAACTAAACAAATGATGAAACATGTTGAAATCTTTGCATGTGACAGCACATATGGGCTAACTCACAACCTTAAACATTTATCAAGCCACTATCTTCATAATATTAATCACAATGGTTCATCTTTTTTAATGCAATAAAAGTAAAGTGTGCATCAAGTTCGCGAGAGCTTTTTAACCAACTTTTACCATTACAATAAATAACATCATCATTTTCATTTAGATGCATAGATAACACAAATAACATGATAAACATACTTGGAATAGCATAAAGCTAATAGGTAGATATGGTGGACTCACTGGAAAAACTTGGGCTGAAGGTGTTGGAAACAAGTTTTTACTTGTTGAAATTTTCGGGCTAGCAAAAGGGAGAAAGATGACCATCTAAATGCATGCATGAGTGTCCATAGAACTAACTAATTCATGTCAAGCAAAGTGAAATAACATACAACATCAAAACATGAATAAAAGATAGCTCATGATACACATTTGCAAATTATTACTCATAAAGAGGCTCATGAATCATGCAACTATATGTGTCATTAAAAATCAACTTAGACATCCCTTTTCCCAATACAATAAAAGCATGCAAGATATTTCAACCCAAATTTCCAGTAGCATTCTCATATATAAAAGATAGTGTGGTGGTCTCACAAAATAAAAATCAAAGCAAAACAAACTAAAAGACGCTCCAAGTTTATGCGATAAAGTGCAATGATAGAAAAACAGAAGTTAGAAGTGTGCAAACCGAGAGTGTTTTGGTTCAGTGGGGATGTTCACATCCACAAACTTATGGTTTTCACCATCCTTGGATAACTCATGGTGCATCTCCTCCAATCCCTGTGAAAAAAAACTTCAAAACACAATTTCTCCCATCTCTTTTCTGTAGGGTGATATTAGTAGAGATAAATAAACAAGTTTCTTTGCTGCATATAATCCACGGATTAAAATTCATATGAATGACCAGAGAATGTATAATTTTGTATGCCTACTCATAAACTCAATTGGATCAACTCAATAGTTCAAACTATGCATAAAACAATATGGGACAGAATCTGTCCAGAAAAACAGCAGCAGCAAAACGTATTTTTCTGTCCTACTTAAACTTGTCTAAAAAATCTGAAACAATTCAGATATACATAGGATGAAAAGGTGAAGTTACAGTAAAAATCTCAGATCATTCGGAGTTACAGAATAATAATGAAAAATCAAACCGTGTACAAACTCCGTGCAGGAATAAAATCTCCAAATAGAAATAGCAAACTTTTCAACCAAAATAGGTAAAACTTGGCACTTTATTAAAAATTCCAGAAACTAAACTAAGAAAAAAATCTCTTGTTACAGCAAGAGGACACAAAGAAAATCCAAATAAAAACAACCGGGTTGCCTCCCGTAAAGCGCTTTCTTTATAGCCATATAGCTAGGCTTACTTACTTGTTGTTTTACCGAAGATGAAGCTCATGAGGGAGCTTAAAAGTTGTGCCCTTCATCCTTGGGAAGTGTTCCATGTATTTCTTGTGTGGAAACTGAAACTTCACATTCCCTTCCTTTGAATCAATGATAGCCCCTGTGGTACGAAGAAAAGGTCTTCCCAAAATAATAGGACTAGAGGTTTTATTCTCCATATCCATGATTAGAAAATCCACAGGTACAAAAGTCATATGTAACTCTACCAAAACATCACTTACTTTACCTAGAGCATGTTTAATGGTATTATCAGCAAGTGCAAATCCAATAGAGCATTTTTCAAGATTCTTTAATTCAAGTGATTCATATAATTCTTTAGATAAAAATGAGACACTAGATCCTAGATCAAGTATGGCATGGTGTGTCTCTTTTCCAATAGTTACTAGCACCTTGGGGATCCAAGCATCCCCAAGCTTATGTGGTATCATAGCTTCTTGATTGTATCTAGCAATTTTCTCTTTCAAGACATGATTAGCAATATAGGAACCAAAACCAGATTTGTTAACATCAATAGAAGGATCACTTGCAATTTTTTGTAAGATAGATATTAATTCATGCAAGCTACAATTCTCTAAATCAAGCCAGGGATCTTTAACTTTCTTTTTCTTTTTGACCCAAACTTGTTTTTTAGCAGGGGGTACTTTCTCACTTCTAGTTTCTTGCTCATTGTCCATAGAATTGGTCAGTTTGTTTTTATGTAACCAATCTTTAAAAGAGGGACAATTTTTCTAATGAAAGATTTTTATAATTCTTTCCAGGTTTTAGTTGTAGCAGGTGGTAGTGAACGTATCCATTCTCTTGCCTCTCCTTTTAATGAAAAAGGAAATAATTTTGGCATCACAATATCAGATTCCTTCAGGTTTAGTGCAGAGCAAATACCGACAAAATTATTCAGATGATCAAGACAGTCTTCTTTTCTTTTATCACCAAATTGTTTCTTAGCTATCAAGTGTAGTAAGTCAATACTCACTCTAAAACTATCAGCTTGTACCTCCGGTGTGGTAATAGTCTTAGCAATAAATTGATCATTTGGAGTATTTGTGTAGTCACACAACTTAGTCCTATCACCCATTTTAGCAGATTTTTATGTGTTTTTTATTTTTTATGCAAAACTTAAAATAAAATGACACTAAAACAATGCAAACCGAATTAACTAATGCAAAACAAAATGCAAAACTGAAAATAAAATATGCAAACTGAAATCTAAATATGATATGCAAGACAAAAACCAAACAAAATAAAATGCTTGAAGGTAAAGATGGACAAGATGATGCTCACGTAGGTGCAACCTCCCCAAGCTTAGGTGTTAGCACAAGTTGGTGATGAAGTTGACTTTGTTGTGATATCCTTGGACAAACCCTTCCAGCTATGATTCCCCGGCAACGGCGCCAGAAAAAACACGTGATGATGGGATTGATGAGAGTGTTCTTCTCCCTCAACAACGCCAACAAGTACTCTTGATACCCTGAAAGGAAGATAATATATTAGGGATAGGTTGAGCCTCCAAGTGCAGAGTATGTAGAAGTGGTAGTTTTTCCCCAAGAAGGTGACTCGAGGGTTTAATATCGAACTCTCGGGGAATCAGTAGTGTGGGTTTTATCTTCTTGTCCTTCTCTAGATTTCCTGCAAACAAAATAGATTGCTTTGTGCCCTCAACCTCACCAAATGGTTGTCAAGCACAAGGTGTGAGAATGATATTAAGATGATAATGAATGCAAAACAGTAAATAAATCTGCAATGGTGGTAAATAAGTATGCAAGGATGATAGTAATGATGATGGATGGTATTTTTGGGGTTTTTATATGTGAATGCAAGAAGTAAAAGTGTTTTTGTATTTTCTGATTTTAAAATGGCTGAATGTAAAAGATGCTTAAAAGTGGTTGGAAAGGTGTTTCGTATGATTAAAAATGGACCAGGGTTCATGGTTTCACACATGCACTCTCTCTTTAATATAGTGTGGCAAATAAGTAGACATAGATTTAACATATGAGATTGCAAACAAGGTTAATGACATGTTACTAATTATATGGGCATCACTTCCTAGCATAGAGACCTTTTGATTATTAGTCTCACTTATACTCCACCAAGATGTGAACTAAATCATGCACCTTAGTAATTAAGATAACATCAGAGTATAGCTTTAAGATTAATGATATGAAGTGAAAATAAACACATGATGGATCTAGTCTTAGGTAGAGGCATGTCGTGGCTTCTCAACCTCCCCAAGTGCTCCATCCGATCCTGGCGGGCATTGAAGGAGGCGTTTCTGGGGGCTTTCCAGGGCGGGTACCAGCGCCCGAGAGTTCCCAGTGACCTCCACGACTTCAAGCAGCTTCCGGGTGAGACTCTCCGCAAGTTCATCCAACGCTTCACCGAGAAGATGAACACCATCCCCTGCATCAATGAGGAGCTGGTCATCCAGTCCTTCCACGCCAACATTCGGCACACCCGGATGCGCGAGAAGTTGAGCACACATCGCATCGAGACCACCCGTGAGCTCTGGGAGCTTGTGGACTGCTGCGCCCGCGCAGAGGAGGGGGCAAGGTTGCCGGGGAGGAAGAACCCGAGGACAAGGTCACCCCCGCCAAGAACAAGAAGCGAGACCCAGGACCCGATTGAGGAGATTAATTGTAGTACGTTTCAATTAGAAAAGGTTGTCGAACCCACGAGGAGCTGAAGGTATTGGTTAGAATGAATGATAAATAAAACAATAAAAGATGCAAATGTTTTTTTTGGGATTTTTGGTTGAATAGTTGCAAAAGAATAAAAATGCTTAAGATAAATGGTAGCAAGTAGAAAGCTCTCAAAGAGAGAAAGCCCAATCTTCTATGTGGCAAGAGGACAAGCTCAAGTGGTGTGTAACATATACGTGGAAAACGTTCCCGAGGGCGGCATGGATATCACTAGGCATAGAGATTTATTAAACAACACGTTGCATATCTTGTCAAGTTTTAATCTTCTTGGGGCGGAGCCATAACTAGGCATAGCTAAATAATTAAACTACAACCCCTTATGATGGATCATGTGGCCAATTTAATGACTTGCACAAGAATTATTAAGACATAATGTCCCACCATAGCATTACACTCTAAGGTCCCCGACACTACTAGCCACATAATATAACTGCATGACTCCGTCTTAGGCTTAGTTGTCCTCCCAAGTCTTCCTCAATTCATTACACTATGTTGTTCTCCTATGAGCCCCTTAAAGGTGAAGTGTTATGCAGTCGATGTTCGCACAACACCATCATAGAATCACATAGAAGATAAACTCTTGACAAAATACTAACACATGTTATATATAAATCATTGCCAATTCATCCTATGCCCTCAGGAACATATGGGAACTACTCACAATGTGCAAACATGATCATAATCAGTGGCATAAAGGGTACAACACAATCTGAAATAAATACTTCACCACCAAATAATGACAAGTACCCAATCACAAACATGAATAGGAGCACAAGACAATGATCTAGGGTATAGCAACTCTCAAACCATGAGGGGAACGGAGTGGATCATGGAGATGGTGATGGTGATGGTCTTGGTGATGGTGTTGATGTAGAGGCCTCCTCCTACGCCAAGGAGGAGAGGTGATGATAATGGCGGTGATTTCCCCCTCTCCGGAGCTCCGGAGCAGCAGGATCTGACCCCCTTCGGAGAGAATCAGGAGTTCCGCCGCCGCCACAGCCTCAGATAATTCGGGGAAAATTAGGGCGTCCCTTTTTGGGGAATACGAAGGCGTACATAAAAAGCCCCAGGCGAGGAAGTGCCCGAGGCCCCGTTTGGTGGGTCCCACACGGCCCCTGTACCTGGCCGCGTGGACCCACCCCATTTGGGCCTCGTGGCCTTCCTCTCTTCGGTCTTCTTTCCATTGCCCTTCTTCTGAAGAAAAACTGCCGTGGTATTTTTCCTTTAATTATTTGGGTTCGCGAAACTCCTGAAACAATAAAGACAAGAAAAGGGGGGGTATTCTACCTCCCAGATATTAAATACCAAAAATAGGGACTTTGTATGAAAGTCCCATAAATCATCTAAAACATGCAATACATTGATATAATAGTGCATATAACATTCCCATATGATAATATAAGGTATAAAAATGATGATATAAAATGCACGTATCAACTTCCCCAAGCTTAAACCTTTACTCGTCCTCGAGTAAATAAGGACATAGATCATTACATGCATCGATGGACTTATGGTTGATAAATAAATACGGGCATTGTATCATCATCATCATATTCAATTGCAATGTAAGATTAATGAGCTAAAACTCATACACATGAGGGAAACATAAGTAGAAGCTCTAGCAATCACCCCCTTACTTTTGAAAGCAAATAACTATTGTATGTTGGACAACTGAATCATACTCCTTTTCCCATGCTTTTGCTCTTTTATGGCAAGCATTTGAATGACTAGAGTTAAATGTGAAAGCAAATATGAGTAGTGGCCTTGATAAAGTAAAGGTTAGATGTCTCATGCCCCTTGAATACAAGTACCTACACCATGATTACTCATCTTAGGAAACAAAGAAAGTTTAAGTTACCTATCATTGTAAGTAAAAAAATGGTATTATCAAGAGCCTCAACTGGGGTACCTCTTGTCCCATGATATGGATCAAGCCCACATCAAAACAACAAGACAAACAAACATAATGTACAACCTCAACACCCTTTTTATTTACCACTTGATATAGCTTTTTATTGTAGGGTGTATCACAGAAAGTTCAAAATAGCATGTAAGTAAATTTCCACCATGAATGATGCATGGCTTAGATTAGCGGCGCAGGTTTCTCACTAACCATTTATACAAACTAATTTAAACTTACTCTGTTTCCACATTATTTCACCATGATAGGCATCCATAAACAAAAGTACATGATATCAACTGAATAAATGATGGAACATGTTGAAAGCTTTACATGTGACAGCACATATGGGCTAATTCCCAACCTTAAACATTTATAAAGCCACTATCATCATAATATTAATCACAATGGTTCATGTTTATTATTTGATATTTTGATGGTATAATTCTACAGTTGTCCAACATACTCAAGTTAATTTTGTTGGGAATATGCCCTAGAGGCAATAATAAAATGGTTTATATATTAGCATATTCATGTTTATGATAATAGTTTATTATCCATGCTATAATTGTATTAACTGGAAACATAATACGTTTGTGGAATATAAACAACCAGGTGTCCCTAGTAAGCCTCTAATGGACTAGTTCGTTAGTCAAGAGATGGTTAGAGTTTCCTAACCATGGACTTGTTATAGTCACTTGATAACGGAGTCATATCATTAGGAGTAATGATGTGATGGACAAGACCCAAATAATAAAGAGTTGCAATTGATCGTGTCACAAGTTTCATTGCCAACACTTTTAGTATGCCAAGTATAGTTTCCTTAGACCATGAGATTATGTTACTCCCGTTTACCGGAGGAATACTTTGTGGACATCAAACGTCACTTCGTAACTGGGTGATTATAAAGGTGGCTTTCAGGTATCTCCAATGGTATTTGTTGGGTGACATGAATCAAGAGTGGGATTTGTCCTTCCTTGTGACGGAAAAGATATCTCTGGGCCCTCTCGGTAATATAGCATCAGAAAAGGTTGCAACCATGTGATTAAGTGTTAATCACGGAGATCCTATATTATGGACGAGTAAAGAGAATTTGCCAGGTAACGAGATGAAACTAGATATGGAGATATCGACGATCGAATCTCGGGCAAATTAAATATCGGTGAGACAAAGGGAATCGTATACGAGATTAAGAATCTCCGGCATCGTGGTTCAATTGATAAGGAACTTAGTTGAATATGTAGGAGTCAATATGGGCATCCCGGTCCCGCTATTGATTATTGATCTGATCATGTCTGCATGTTCTCGAACCCGTAGGGTCACACACTTAAGGCTTCGATGTAGCTAGGGTTTTAGTGAGATAAGTGAATGGTGCAATCAAATGTTGATTCGGTGTCTCGGATGAGATCCTAGATATCACGAGGAGCTCCAGAAGAGTCCGGAGATAAAATTTCATATAAGGAAAGTGGTTTCCAGGGTTCCGGAAAAGTTCGGGAATTTTCCGGCAGAGTATCGGAATATTCTAGAAGGTTCCGGAGGGGTCCCATAGTGGGGCCCACGTGCCCTAATGGCCCACATGGACCAAAGGGGGCGTGCAGCAGCCCTCATGGGCTGGCCGCACCAGCCCCCCAAGGGCCCATGCGGCCAAACAAGGTGAAAGGGCCAAAACCCTAGGGATGCCTTGGGGGGCAAGCCTCCCCCCTTGGCCGCCGGCCCTAGGGCTTGGAGGAGGGGCCAAGGCAGCCCCCATGCCTATATAAAGAGGAGGGGAGGGCTGGGACGTGGCACCCCATACCCTAGCCACCGGCCTCCATCTCCTCTCTCCTCTCTCTCTCGTACACGGCTTGGCGAAGCCCTGTCCGCGGGAAAACCTCCACCATATCCACCACCACGCCGCCGTGCTGCTGAGATCTCACGAGCCACTTCCTCCTCGCTTGCGGGATCAAGGAGAGGAAGTCTTCATCGAGCTGTACGTGTGGATACCGCGGAGGCGCTGCTCGTGCGTGTCGGCACAGTGGAAACCAGGGTACCACGGGCCGGCCTGCCAGGGCCCACAAGATTCTTTGGATGATTTTCGCTAAGGACCAGGCTCTCCAAGCCTGGCGAGATTCGCGAGGATTTCTCCCCTCGCGAAGGGTTTTTCTCCTCGCCAAGGGTTCTTTCCCTTGGCGAGGGATCGCCCCTCGACAAGGCGTCTCCGACGCCGCCCGCAATTCTGCTAAGGACCAAGCTGAAGGGCTTGGCGAGGCTTTTCGCCTCGCGAAGCGCCTTCCTCGTGAAGCCATCTCTGCCCCCGCGGCAGAGCGCACATGGGCTCTGCGCCATGTGCGGAGTGACGCGCGTGCCTACGCGCGATGACGACAACGCCGCAGTTGCCGTTTCCATGTATAAAGCAGTCAACAAAGCGGAGCCAAGCAAAGCGGACAACGAGTATTGCCTATTTGGTGACAAGGGAACAGTCTGCAGCTACGCTCCAAGGACGACGTCACCGTGGGTCACCTCCCACCTCGGCAAGCGCCAGCCCACCGTCCAGCTGGTCGGTGCCCCTTTTCAGCTTTGGTGACGCCGTTCCCCTACCGTGGACCGCGTCCACGAGCTTTACCTTTATGGTAGACCTCGCCTTTACGGTGCACCGCGCCTCCTCCTTCGTCGCCATGTGGTAGCCCTTCCCGCCCAAATGTTTGGGCAGAAGAGGCCCAGGGCGCCTATAAAAGGAGGAGGAGCACGCCCAAGCAAAGGGTTCGACTCTTCACTAGGTTCGGTTTTTGGAGTCTAGGAGCCTACCCAAAAACCCTAGATCTAAAGACTTGCAGGTAGCCATTGTTGGCCACCCCGAGCTCGACAAGCTCTCTTTGTACTGTAAACTCTCCAAGCAGTGCAATACACAAAAGCAGGACGTAGGGGTTTTACCTCCACAGGAGGGCCCTGAACCTGGGTAAGACCTTGTGTCAATCTCTGCAGTGTTGTCCGCAGCGAGCCTGACGAGCACCGTCGCCGGAGCACGTTGTGGATTGTTTGACTCCGTGTTCAGCCCCTTACACGATACCTTGGAGACACCCCTAGTTCCTGGGGACAATCTCCGACATTTGGCGCGCCAGGTAGGGGGCTGAGGCGCGTCTTCATCCTCGACACAGCCATGGCCGGTTCTCGTGCCGAACGTCTCGCTCGCCGGACGGCTAGCGCCGCCACCGCTCCCGCAGGCCGCCCGCGTGGCCGCCCGCGTGGGAGCTCTGCTCCGGAGCGCCGCGTCGACCCCGAGCCCCGCGTCGAGCACCCGGACGACGACGACATCGACCACGCTGAGGACGACCTCGGAGAAGAGGAGGCCTCCTCCCTGCCCCCGTCGCGGGACCGTGCTGCCTCGTCGCTGGGCCGCCCTGCGCCCAGCCCGGCGACTGCGCTTCTCATGGCGCAGGAGCTGCTACAGTACCGCCCCACGCCGGCGGCTCAGGAAGCCTGGCTCAACCGCGTTGCCGAGCTCATCAGCGCCGCTCGCGCCGCGGCACCCGTGCCGTCTCGTTCCTTGGTTCCGTCTGCACTCGTGGGGGACGTAGCGCACGGCGCACCTCCCGCGCCTCCTCTCCATCCCGCACCCGCTCCGGCTCCACCGGTTGCACCGCAACCTGCTCCAGCGGGGGCTCCTCCTCGCGACGGCCGCGCTGCATCGCACGCGTCGTCGCCGCATGACTACCAGATCGTGCAGCGAGCCCCTGAGGACGCACGCGTGAGCATCGAGCGCGGGCAAGAACGCCGCAACCGCGCCGTCCAGGACGTCGCCACTGCCGGGCGCCACCTCCGCGCCACCCTTGCCAATGGCACGGTCACCTACGGCACGACGGCAGCGTTTACTCGCAGCCTCCGTCACGTCGTTTGGCCGGTCAAGTTCAGGCCGGACCTTCCTCCGCGCTACGACGGCAAGAACAACCCCCTGGAGTTCCTGCAGCTCTACTCTCTGGCTATCCAGGCCGCCGGGGGTGACGACAAGGTCATGGCGAACTGGTTCCCCATGGCCCTCAAGGACTCTGCGTCCTCATGGCTCACCAACCTCCCCGCCGAGTCCATCAACTCCTGGGAGGAGCTCTGCCGGTGCTTCGTCGCCAACTTCAAGGGCACGTACGAGCGCGGCCTCACCTACAACGACCTCCGCGCCGTGCGTCAGAAGCCCGGCAAGACCCTCCGCAAGTACATCCAGCGCTTCAGCCAAGTGCGCAACAAGATCCCCAACGCCACCGACACGCAGGTCATTTCGGCCTTCCAGGCTGGGGTCACAGACGTGCGGATGCTCGAGAAGCTCGGCATCCACGACAACATCACCACCGTCGTCAAGCTTTTCGACTTGGCGGACAAGTGTGCCAAGGCCGAAGAGGGCCGCTTGTTCGTCAAGAACGAGCCAGGGGACCCTGCCGAGGGGTCCAAGAAGAAGAAATCCTCTGAGAAGCGCAAGACTACCGCGGTCCTCACGGCAGAGCCTGACGCCAAGCAGCCTCGCCAAGCTGCCACTCCAGCCGCAGGACCTGAGAAGAAGGATGATCGTCCCTTCTGCATCTACCACAACAGGCACTCTCACGCCACCGAGGACTGCTTCGACATCAAGAGGCTTCGCGAGGCTCGCGAGGCTCGCGAGGCAAACGGAGGCCGCAGCGGCCGCGGGGGCGACGCTGGAACAACAACTACAACGACAATTACCAGCAGAACCCTCAGGCCAACGCTGCCCAGCCCGCAAACGACAACCTGCCTGCCGAGGCTGATGAGGGCTACCAGGTGCCTCACGGGGCAGCTTGTATCCTTGGCGGGGCTCAGGCCCCTCGCTCCAACCGCCACTTCAAGCAACTCGCTCGCGTTGGCACCATCCCGTTGGTCTGCACCCCCACCATCAACAACATCGCCGTCTCTAAGACGCTCATTGATGGAGGTGCTGGCCTCAACGTCATCTCCGTCGAGACATTCGAGAAGCTGCAGGTGCCCTACGAGCGGCTCATGCCTACCAGGCCCTTCTCGGGAGTGACAGAGGGTCTCACCACCCCGTTGGGTCAGGTGAGGCTCCCCGTCACTTTCGGCACCCAGGCCAACTACCGCACCGAGCTGATCGACTTCGACGTCGCGCACATCGGCCTACCCTACAACGCCATACTCGGCTACCCCGCCCTCGCCAAGTTCATGGCGGTGACCCACCACGCCTACAACCTCGTCAAGCTCCCTGGCTCGGGTGGCACCATTGTCATCCGCGGCGTGGTCTCGGACGCCCTGTACGCTGCGCAAGCGGCCTACAAGGCTGCCGCGGTGGCGTCACCCGCTAACGAGGACGAGGAACCCCTCTCGAGGCCCCCCGCGAAGAAGAAGCAGCTGTTCTCCCAGGAGAAGGCCGCGACAAAACAAGTGTCTCTAGAGGCGAGCGGCTCGGGGGCTTGCATCACCATCGGCGCCAACCTGCCTCCCAAATAGGAAAGTGCGCTCGTCGCCTTCCTCAGGGCAAACTCTGACATGTTCGCCTGGACACCGTCAGATATGTCCGGAGTACCGAGGGAGGTGATCGAGCACCACTTAGCTGTATGCCCAAACGCACGCCCCGTCAAGCAAAAAGCACGGCGCCAAGCGCCAGAAAAACAAGACTTCATCGTCAAGGAAGTAGACAAGCTGAAGAAGGCTAGCATCATCAAGGAAGTGGTACACCCCACTTGGCTCGCCAACGGTGTGGTCGTCCCCAAGCACACCGGAGGGAGTCGCCTCTGCATCGATTTCACCGACCTCAACAAGGCCTGCCCCAAGGACCCCTATCCCCTCCCGAGGATCGACCAGATCGTAGACTCCACCGCCGGCTGCGCACTCCTCTGTTTTCTGGATGCTTTCTCTGGTTATCACCAGATCAAGATGGCGAAGGAGGACGAGGAGAAGACAGCATTTCTCACCCCTTGCGATGTGTTTTGCTACGTCTGCATGCCCTTCGGTCTGAAGAACGCTGGCGCCACTTTCCAGCGCCTCATGAGGATCGCCTTGGGAGCTCAAATGGGGAGGAATGCAGAGGCCTACGTCGACGACATCGTCGTCAAGACTCACGAGAAGGACACGCTCATCCAGGACCTCGAGGAGACCTTTGCCAACCTGCGCAATGTCAACATCAAGCTGAACCCCGCCAAGTGCGTCTTCGGGGTCCCTTCAGGCAAGCTCCTCGGGTTCCTGGTATCCCACCGCGGCATTGAGGCCAACCCCGACAAGATCAAGGCCATAGAGCAGATGCAGCCCCCTCGTCGCCTCAAGGACATGCAACGCTTAGCGGGGTGTATGGCCAGCCTTGGCCGTTTCATCTCCAAGTTCGGCGAGAGGGCGCTGCCATTCTTCAAGATCATGAAGAGGTCCGGTCCTTTCAAGTGGACCCCCGAAGCAGAAAAGGCCTTTGAGGACTTGAAGAAATATCTGGCGAGCCCACCCATCATGGTCGCCCCATGCCCTCGCGAGCCTCTGAAGCTGTACCTTGCGGCCACTCCTTAGACGGCAAGCGCGGTCTTGGTGGCTGAAAGAGAAGAGCCAGTCCTCGACAAGCAGAACTCCGCCTCGCCAAGCCCAGAACCCCCCGACAAGGAAGCAGCCTCGTCAGGCCCCCAGCCCCAAGAAAACCTCGCCAAGGACTCCACCGAGCCTGGGGAGGAGCCAGCCGCTGCCTCACCAACGACTACCCTCATCGAGCACCCCGTGTACTTCGTCAGCACAGTGCTGCGGGATGCTCGCGAGCGCTACCCCATGCAGCAAAAGCTCCTCTTCTCGCTCCTCATCGCCTCCAGGAAGCTGCGCCACTACTTCCAGGGTCACCCCATCAAGGTGGTCACCTCATATCCCCTGGAGCAGGTCCTGCGCAACCCGAACGCGACAGATCGCGTCGCAGGCTAGGGCATCGAGCTACAACCTTTCGAGCTGGAGTTTGACACCACCAGGGTCATCAAGGGCAGAGTGTTAGCTGATTTCATGGCCGAATGGACAGACACGCGCAAAGACGAAGAGCTTCCAGAGGAGGTTACAGCCGCAGGAGGAACGACACCAAGCCACTGGACCATGCACTTCGACGGCGCCTTCGCGGCCAGGAGTGCAGGGTCTGGCGCCGTTCTCACCTCACCGACAGGCGACAAGCTCTACTACTCCGTGCAACTGTGCTTTAAGGACAGCGACAAGGTCTCCAACAACATCGCTGAGTATGAAGGCCTCCTCGCCGGGCTCAAAGCCGCCATCGCCCTCGGCATCAAGTACATCCTCATCAAGGGCGACTCCCAGCTCCTCGTCAACTTCTCCAACAAAAGCTACACGCCTAAGGACACCTACATGGTGGCCTACCTTGAAGAGGTACGCAAGCTGGAAAAACACTTCAGGGGCATGGAGCTCAAGCACATCCCGCGGGCAGAAAACCAAGAGGCAGATGAAATTGCTCGGCGAGCAGCAAGAAGAGAAGCCCAGAAGCCTGGAGTATTCGAGGAGAGGCTCACCAAGGCCTCGGTCAAGCAACCTATGGTCAACACCAACATCGACGAGAGCTCCCACCTGCCCCACCAAGTGGAGCACCAAACTGCGGGTTGCCCTCGGGCGATCGCTTGCTGCTGACTCTGGTACGACAAGACACTGGTTGGATCGACGAGATCAAGAGCTACCTGCAGAGCCGAGCCCTCCCCGAGGACGACGCAGAGGCCGAGAGAATTGCTCGCCAGGCCAAGTCCTATTGCCTCCACGACGGAGACCTGTACCGCAAGCGACCCAATGGGGTTGCGCTGCGGTGCGTCCCCGCTGAGGAAGGCCGCCAGCTCATCAACGACATACACAGCGGCGAGTGCGGCCACCACTCTTCCTCACGCACCATTGCAGGCAAGGTCTTCCGGAGTGGTTTCTACTGGCCCTCAGTGCTTCAAGATGCTGCCGAAATCGTCCAATCCTGCGACGCATGCCAATTCCACGCCAAGCAAATCCACCAGCCCGCGCAAGGACTCCAGACGATCCCGCTCTCCTGGCCGTTCGTGGTCTGGGGGCTGGACCTGCTGGGACCCTTCCCGCGAGCGCGCGGGGGCTACCGCTACCTCTATGTCGCCATCGACAAATTCACCAAGTGGCCTGAGGTGGAGCCCGTACGCACCATTCCGGCGAAGTCGGCGGTAAAATTCATAAGGAGCCTGGTTTGCCGCTTCGGCGTGCCCAACCGCATCATCACCGACAACGGCTCACAATTCATCAGTGGCGCCTTCAAGTCCTACTGCGGCAGCATCGGTGCCCAAATCTGCTACGCCTCGGTGGCGCATCCACGAAGCAACGGGCAGGCCGAGCGAGCCAACGCCGAGGTGCTCAAGGGCCTCAAGACGAGAAGCTTCAACCGCCTCAAGGCCAGCGGCACGCATTGGATCGATGAGCTCCCCTCGGTGCTCTGGTCCATCCGCACCACGCCAACAAAGCCAACTGGTGAGACGCCGTTCTCCCTCGTCTATGGTGCTGAAGCCGTCCTCCCCAGCGAGATCACTCATGGCTCTCCGCGAGTCTTGGCCTTCAAGGAGGCTGAGGTGGACGAATTCCGCGACGACGACCTGCTGCTGCTCGAAGGGCTCCGCCGCAATGCGGCCCTGAGAGCGGCAAGGTACCAGCAAGACCTCCGTTGCTACCACAGCCGCCACATCCGGCCGCGCACTCTCGAAGCAGGAGACCTTGTCCTGAGGAGAATCCTCTCCAGGGCAGGCCTCCACAAGCTCTCACCAATGTGGGAAGGCCCCTACAGAGTCGTGCACATCGCCAGGCCTGGCTCCGCGCGGCTCGAGACGGAGGACGGCATCCCTGTCGCCAACCCCTGGAACATCCAACACCTGCGCAAGTTCTACCCCTGATCGCCCTCGGCGAGCAATTTTTTGCATCAAGGGAGAGCCACGCGCCATCACCTCCACGAGGAAAAATTTCGGGCTCCCCTCTCTACTACACGTTGCCGCGGGCCGTTCGAGAAGACTCCCAAGCCACCAAGCCTCGGCATGGTAACCTCTTCAGGCACCATGTCTTGGCAAGGTGGATCCCCATGCCGGTCATGGTGGAGCGCAGGCTAAAAAGCCACCCCCGCATAGGGGCCCCCTGAGCTCTCTCTACATGCGTCTGCCTCGGGCACGCCCCTCGAGAGTCTCAGCCACAGAATGTGGACCCCATGCCAAGAGCATGGCGGATTTTTTGTGCTTCTGGCCACGCCAGTGTAACGAGCCTATGTTTCAGGCCAAATTGAACCTTTGCGCATCGCGCCAGCATATTTTGTTGCTTCGGTGTTGTTTGCTCCGGTGTTATTTGCTTTTCTTTCTCGCTCGTATGATCCCTCCTGTGTATCTCACGAGCGGGGGCTAGCAGGGTGCCATGCCACGGGAGCATCCCGGCAGCGCCTTAAAACCCAAGGGATCCGAGCTCTGAACTTGCGGGCCAGCTCTCATGCATGTCAACTCCCAAGGAGCTCTGAACTCATGGGTCAGCTCCCGCGCACGTCAACTCACCAGAGATCACCAAAACCTTGGTGCCTGTTTCTCCTCGCGAGACACACATGAAGGAACCTACGAGCACCATAAGACTCTTTAGCTATCTATTGCTTGCGGGTATGCCTATCTGTCCAAGTGCAGGTAACAAGCATCAGGCACCCTCTCCAAGGCAACAACATCTCGCCAGGGAACCAACACCCTCTCCAAGGCAGAAACGCCTCGTCAAGCTAAGTACAAGAACTTGGTAGAATTTCCTCTTGCTGGTTTTTCCCTCGAGTCTCTTTTCTCTCTCCCACGCCTCATGGGCTGCTTGCACATCAAAGGGGAGCCCCAAGCATCGCGCTTCGCGGAGCTCTTACTTCTTGAGGCCTCACGCACCCCCCGGACTTGTGGAGCACTGACTCGCACATACTGAAGCGGCGGTGGTGTAGCGCTAAGAGAGGGTCCTAAGACGTAGAGCGGAAAAAGACATGAAGGGAAAAGACAAAAGCCACTCGAGGGACATTCACAAGCACGTTCCAAAGCTAAAAGCAAGTCTTTACAAAAGTTATTACAACCAAAACACCACGATGATATGCCTCATGCGCGACCAGCCACAGGAAGGAGCTCAGGCCGTCGCGCCTCCCGAGGTCCCCGCTCCATCCGCGGCAGCCCCTGCTTCCAGGGCGCCTTCCTCGCCGTCGCCTTCGCCTTCATCGACCAAAACTTGGTCGTACTTCTTGGCGAGCACCTCAGCGGCCTCCCCCGCCTTGCTGCGGATCTCGACCGGCTCCATCACGGCCTCGAGGTTGAACGAGGGCCAGAGCTTCAGAAGGTTGCTGAAGACGCGACTGATGGCAAGGACGAGGAGATCGCGGCTCTCCGCCACAACGCGCTCGTCAAAGCGCTTCACGACCTTTTCAATCTCCCCGAGGAATTGCCCGAAGAACTGCGTGTGTGCTGCCTCGTTGTCGATCCCTCCGGAGGGAAGGTGGGGGACCTCGATCCTCAGGTCGTCCCCGATGGCGTTCGCGCGGCGAACCAACTCGTGGAGCATGAGCTGGCGCTGGCGCGTCATGGCCCGGTTGTGCCGCGCGGAGTCCTGCGCTTGCTCTGCGCGGTCCGCGGCCGGCCCCACCTGTTGCTGAAGGTCGCTCAGGTCCGCCTTCAGGGCGGCGGTCTCCTTCTCCGCGCGAGCCAACGCCTCCTTGGCGTGCTGAAGGCTGGAGGTCAATTCCCTCTCCGACCTCTCGAGCCCCTCGATCTGATGCAGGAACTCGTCGCGTTTCTTCGTGAAGCGCTCTTCCTGCTTCGTGGCCTTGGCGTCATAGTCGTTGGCGAGGCTCTCGCGGATGCGCTCAACCCTGGCGTCAGCCTCATCCTGGGTCCTTTTCTGCTTCATCGCAAGGTCAGTGTTGGCCTTGTCGTGGCGCTCCTTGCGGGTGGCCTCGCTCCTGGCCACTGAGTTCTCGCGCTCCTGCAGCTGCCCCTCGCGGGTGGCCTGCTCCTCCTCCAGAGAGTGGACCTGCTCCTCGCGTCGATCCAGCTCTTTCTCCCGGAGGGAGAGCTCCTCCTCGCATTTCTTCAGCTCGGTCTCGCGAGGCGTTAGCTGCCCCTCGCGGGCATCCAGCTGCTCACGCAACTCCTTCAAGCTGGTCCTCGCGGCCTCGGACTCGTTGGCGAGCTTTTCTTCGCGCGCCGCCAGCTCCTGGTGCTTGGCGGTGGTATCCGTCTCCAGCGCCTCCCGGGCGGCGTCCAGCTGGTCCATGACCTCAGCCGCCTCCCGCTTGACGCTGTCGCGGGTCTCCTTCGCGAAGCGCATCGCTTCTTCGCGCGCCGCCCTCGCCGCCGCGTCCTGCCGGCGACGCGTTTCCACTCGCTCGTGGAGAAGGGCCCAGGCGTCGGCAAGCCTCGCCCGCTCCTTCTCCCTGGCGAGATCTTCCTCGGCGAGCTGCGCCGCCAGCTCGTCAAGCGCCTGTCGAGATTGGCGGAAGACAACATCGCGGCGAACCGCGCGAGGGCGCGGCTCACCCAACGCCAGGGCCCCTGCGTCGTCGTGGGGCGCAGAGGCCTCGACGCTCGTCGAGGCGCCCAGGGCACCTTGCCCTGAGCTTGTAGCGGCCCCCGTCGCGGCTTGGGGGCTCGTGGGGGCGCCCTCCTCGCCGCCCACGTCGAGAGCCCTCAGGGGGCTAGGCGCCCTCTCGCCCCCGGCCCCGCCGCTTGGGGGCTCCAGCGGCACCACCGCCTCTTGCTCTTCAGGGGCGCTCCCCGCCCCTTCAGCGGTGGCCGCGCCTGCCGTGGCCTCGGGCGCGTCCGCCCCAAATGTCGGAGCCTCCCCGTCTCTGGGGGTGGCTCCAGGACGATCTCCTCGTCAACCGCTTCCTCCTCCTCGCGGTGCTCGGCCGCAGGAGGAGTAGCAGCCCGTGTTGGCGGAGGTGTCGCCAGCTCGATCACCTCCTCCTCGCGGTGTTCAACCACGGGGTGAGGAGCTCCCCTAGATGGAGGCGTCGTCACCTCCTCGACCACCGCCACCTCCGCGCGGTGCTCACCCGCGGGAGAGACTGTCTCCCGCTGCGACTCCACGGCCGCCTGCTGCGGCTCATCGGCCGCAGGCGCTCCCTCAGCGGCGCTGGCGATCTCCCCAAGCTTGCGGAGACGCCGTTTCCTCGGCGCCGCGGGTAACCTAAAGAGACACAAGCAAAGCATAGACCCCTCAGGAGGAGTTTCTCGGGAGCAAGCGCTGAAAGAAAAGAAAGAACCAAACTTACTCGTCGACCGCTCTCCACACCCTTTTCTTCCCCCTGGGCGGCTGGAGGGCGCTCGCTCTGGCCTCTTCGGGAGGCGCCGCTGCCCCCTCGGGAGGAGCATCCCTTGAGGCGGCCCCGGCGTCCTTGGCATGGAGGGCCTTGGTGCGGGGCTCGTGACGCCCTCTCCTGCTGCTGCCCTCCTTCGTAGGGCGATGGGAACGGACCACGCGGAAGGCGTCCTCGTCGCCGCTAGAGGAAATCTCTCTTGAACCTGCATCCTCGCCAGAGGGGTTGGCACCTCGGGAAGCTTCCTCCTCGCCCGAGAGGTTGGCGCTTCGGGAAGCCTCATCCTCGCCGGACTCTTCGTCCTCGTCTGGCTCCGGCGCGTCGCCCGCCTGTTCCTGCTCCGCCGCCCACGGGTTGCGGCGAGACCCGACGAGCCTCGCGGGCCTGATGCCCCACTCGTCAAAGAGGGGTAGGAGCCTACGGGCCTCGCGCACGTTCTCATCCATATATACGAACAGCGGCAAGGCGTCGTCGTCGCTTGGGGGTGAAACAGACGTCGTGGCAAAGAGGGCCCTCATGATCTGCTTCAGCTCTTCCGGGGAGAGATCATCGGGGCTGAGGCGCATCCTGTCATCCGGGCCTGAGTAGGTCCACATCGGCGCCGAATGCCATTGAAGGGGAGCAATGCGGCGTGCAACGAAGTCATTCGCCACCATCCGGCCGGTGAGCCCGGCCTCACGGAGCACTTGAATACGCTCGTATACCGCCGTGAGTTTAGGGCCCTCAAAGTCACCACTCGCCCAACGCGCCCACTTCCTCGGCGGCGCCGCGGGTACCTCCAGGTTGCGGTTCGACGACTTGGTGCGAACGAAGAGCCACTTCTCGCGGAACTTGTCCACCTTCTTCGTCACCTCGGTGATGGCATTCTCACCCTGCCACGCGATGGGAATGTACTCCTCACTTCTGGCGGCGGCGATGCGGAAGGAGACGCATCCAAGCCGCTCGTTCGACTTGGTGCTCCGAAGGGAGTAGAAGCTGCGGAAGAGGGCCACCGAGGGGTGGACACCGACGTATGCCTCGCAGAGGTAGGCAAAGATGGCGAGAATAAGCACGGAGTTGGGGTGGAGATGAAGGAGCTGGATCCGGTACGCTTCAAGAATCGCCAAGAGGAAGCTGGAGAAGGGAGGAACGAGGCCGGCGTAGAGAGTATGAAGGAAGACGGGGTAGTACCCCACGCCGACCTTGCTGCCGCCGGGCGCCATGCTGGTGGCGCCGAGCTCGTGGGTGTTGGCGGCCACCAGGTGCTGCACCCTGGAAACCGCCGCTGCGCCGACGAGGGATTCCGGCATCGTTCTCGGGAGTACGGCGCCCCGCACCGCCGCCGCAGACGTGCCGGTCTGCATCGCGGCCTTGCCTTTCTGGCCGCCGTTTGCCCTCTTGGGAGCCATGGCCGCAGGAATTAAAACTCGAAGGCGGAAACCTCGGAGGCGGCGAACTCTGGGAGGAAGAAGAGGTTTTGGAGAGATGTGCAGAGGAGTTATGGGAGAAGTAACGGGCGCCGTCCTGCGCGCCCAGGCTTTATTGACCAGCACTCGAGTCGTGGCGGGCCCCACCACGTTGCCCGTTGGAGCCGAGGAGGTCGTGGCCGCGGGCGCAACCGCTGCGTGACACGTGTCGCGGCCCTGTCAGGCATCTTTGGCCCCTCGACGCTTCGCCTTCGTCATGGGCCTCGGCGTGCCCATCGCGGGCCCGGGGGCTACTGTCGGCACAGTGGAAACCAGGGTACCACGGGCCGGCCTGCCAGGGCCCACAAGATTCTTTGGATGATTTTCGCTAAGGACCAGGCTCTCCAAGCCTGGCGAGCTTCGCGAGGATTTCTCCCCTCGCGAAGGGTTTTTCTCCTCACCAAGGGTTCTTTCCCTTGGCGAGGGATCTCCCCTCGACAAGGCGTCTCCGACGCCGCCCGCAATTCTGCTAAGGACCAAGCTGAAGGGCTTGGCGAGGCTTTTCGACTCGCGAAGCGCCTTCCTCGTGAAGCCATCTCTGCCCCCGCGGCAGAGCGCACATGGGCTCTGCGCCATGTGCAGAGTGACGCGCGTGCCTACGCGCGATGACGACAACGCCGCAGTTGCCGTTTCCATGTATAAAGCAGTCAACAAAGCGGAGTCAAGCAAAGCGGACAACGAGTATTGCCTCTTTGGTGACAAGGGAACAGTCTGCAGCTACGCTCCAAGGACGACGTCACCGTGGGTCACCTCCCACCTCGGCAAGCGCCAGCCCACCGTCCAGCTGGTCGGTGCCCCTTTTCAGCTTTGGTGACGCCGTCCCCCTGCCGTGGACCGCGTCCACAAGCTCTACCTTTATGGTGGACTTTAACTTTATCGTGCACCGCACCTCCTCCGTCGTCGCTATGTGGTAGCCCTTCCCGCCCAAATGTTTGGGCGGAAGAGGCCCAGGACGCCTATAAAAGGAGGGGAGGCACGCCTGTGCAAGGGGTTGGATCTTCAGTTGGTGTAGCTCTAGCAAACCCTAACCCTAGATCTGAAGACTAGCAAGTAGCCATTGTTAGCCACCTCGAGCTCGACAAGCTCTCCTTGTACTGTGAACTCTCCAAGCAGTGCAATACACAAAAGCAGGACGTAGGGGTTTTACCTCCACAGGAGGGCCCTGAACCTGGGTAAGACCTCGTGTCAATCTCTGCAGTGTCGTCCGCAGCGAGCCTGACGAGCACCGTCGCCGGAGCACGTTGTGGATTGTTTGACTCCGTGTTCAGCCCCTTACACGATACCTTGGAGACACCCCTAGTTCCTGGGGACAATCTCCGACAAAGACATGCACGTTCTCCATGATCTCGACGGTGAGAACATTTCCTTCCAGCCAGCCGACTGTACCTCAATCTTATTACCTATAGCTAGCGCTATATTTGCATGGATCTTAGCGAAGCTTCTAAAAAATAATAATACTAATATTGTAATGCATACTATATGCCCAGCTTATGTAATTCGAGAAAATGATACTATATTATGTTACACTTGTAAAAGAAAATTATACATAAAAAATTATATATTTGCAGAAGGCTGTGTTTGTATGTGTGAGTTAATCTTGTTACACATGTGCATGTTGTGTAAATTGAAAACATACTTTCCAAAAAATCTACTCTCTCAGCAGCACATTCATTGTTCTCAATTCTACTCATATCAGACAAAATGGGTCGCTTACTACTAAAATGTGGGATTTCAAACCGGAAACTTGCTTAAGAATACGCATATGGGTTATACTTCTTGTGTAGTTATGGCGCAACCGTGAATTTCTCTGTAGGGGGAGGCGTTTTTGCACCCGAGCTCACATGCTCCTGATATTTTGAAAAAAAAATAAAAAACAATAAAACATTGTAAAAAAATCTGAAAATTTTTGGAGACAAACATATATAGGTTTTTCACATTCGTGCAAAGTATCGAAATGAAATGATATTTAATTTGGTTTGTGCAAAAAAGTCAAAATCAGTGGTCAAAATGAGATCTAGATCTACGTTTTTGAAAACATTGATTTTGTCTTTTTTGCACAGACCACAGAAAATGTCATTTCGTTACGAAACTTTGCACGAATGTGAACAACCTTATATGCTTGTCTCCTATTTTTCAGATTTTTTCATAATGTTTTACTATTTTTTAAATTTTTCGAAACTATCAAGAGCATGTGAGCTCGGGTGCAACTGTGAATTTCTCTGTAGTTCTTTCTTATTTTTTTTATTTAATTATTTTTTGGAAATAATAATTAAGTTGTATACCTAAATACTACAGTATATACTTAACTATCACGGCCATGCATGCTACGGCGTCATTGAGGAAGATGCATGAGGAGGAGACGAGCATGAATGTTTGCCTCAGATCACACTGCCGGCAGCGTTGCAGGGTGCCACAGGTACCACTAGTAGTGCACTCGTTGACGCCGCTTGGAGCGCTACTCCCCTGGACGAAGGGCTTCAGCTGTGCCGTGGCGACGGCAAAGGTCGCGTTGCTCGGCTCCATCCGGCGCCTTCGCTGCCATCACAGAGGCGTACTCCACGAGCGCCTCACCACAGAATACGTCCCGCATGAACGGCGCGTCCGACGCCGCGCGCGCACATTGACAGCGTCCAGCACCAGCAAAGGCACCACCGCGTCTCAAGTCTCATCTCCTTGTTCTTTCCCTCCTGGCTCTGGCTCCTGGGTGTTGATGCACGCCCACGGCTTGCACGCGTAGCAACACCATGGCACCTTCCGTGACGCCGTTGACGCCGGCAGTAGCATTGTACTCGGGGACCAGATGTCAACGCACTAGAGTCTCACTCGACCTTACTTGACTCAGAGGCGATGGATTGGATTCGATTGGAGATGACGAACACAGAAAAAACAGATTAAAACAGAAGAATACAGGTTTTGGTTCACCAGATCCCTTCCTGGGAGCCTTCCTTTCTTCTTCTTCAGATTCAGAAGAGAGACATGATACAATGTACTCTCCTCTTTTTACCTGATTGCTACCGATGCAGCAGTACAGCTTGCACTCGTGCCCATACTCTCATGGCCAGCTACACTATTTTGCTGACCATTGCACATGTCTCTACACCTGCACTGCCCAAAATGTAGTACTTCAGTAAGAGGCATACACATCCCAGGTGCAGACTCTGCATTTAAACTTGCATCAAGGCCTGGGCTGGGTTAACAAATTATTCACACACACATTACATTAGTGTTTCAGGATTAAATTCCAACATCATCCCTCTAAGCGCTCCTTCACCTGATGAACGCCTTCCGGTGCATGTCGGCCATGGCGAGGTCGGGCTGCTCGGCACCGGACGTCGGCACCAGCAAATGCCTCGCAGCGGAACGCGCCCTCGGTGAAGACTGAAGACCCGCAGCAACGCGCGCCTCCTGTTCTGGATGCTAGAGCTTTGGAACACCTGCTTCTTGAATCTTGATCCTGGTGGCACCACAGCTGCGCGACAGGCCGGCGTCCACACAGGGCGTGATCTCGGCAAGCGCAGCGCCGACGGTGGATGCCAGCGTGTACATTCTGGTGCTCCGTCCACCCCGATGCCGGCGAGGCGTGGGAAGCAATCGCGGAGCGGGTGCACGTTCTTGCATGAGGAGGTCATCGAGCATTGCACGCCACGGCGAGCGCCTCGCCGCGCGCTCTGTTGAGCCACGGCCACGGGACCCTGGACGACATGCTCGCCGGCATAGCCCGTGCGCCAGCCACCGCCGCCCACACGACGGGGCAGAGGGAAGTGACGGATGTGAACAAGGAGTTGGCCGGCACCTCCCTCTGCCGCCCCTATCCTTATCGGTGAGCAGCAAGACAGCTCCAAGGTAAGGAGGCTGTGCATGACTCATTCAGGGTGGGATGCAGCGTCTCCACAATCAACAGCATGCATTTATTAACATAAAACTGGCATGGAATATAGAAAACATCTCTGTATTAGTTACTGCAGCTCATCAGCATGAGTCGAACATCACTATCCATTTCCCAACACGGCATATGAAATGCAGCATCCAACTGAAACAGAGCGGCAAGAAGAAGCAGAACAACCAGCGTACTGTTTCAGGCAAGCGTTCGACGACCTAAGAACTGCAACATTAGTTTCCATCGAAAAGTGCACTATCCAACTCCAACTCCAACTCAAGTATATGCCTCAACTAGTATCCACAGCGCGGACGCTAAAGGAGAGGTGCTAGGAAAAGAATCCCCTTTGAATCGGCAGTTTATTTGCAAATCCTAGCCGTTTTTAGCATCTGCCGCTTAATTAAGCGCCCGCTGCTTGTAAAACAACAAGAAAATCCAGCCTCCTAGCGTCAGACGCCTTGCCCATGAATGGGATTTGACTTTTAAGCACCTTTCTAAGCATCTTGCAATGTAGGCCATGTACAACACGAGCGCTTAGAGAGGCGCTTAGGCCATGTACGGGATATATAGATTTTTTTACGTTGAATGTAGAATAATTGCAGAGCCCCATTAAATGTTGGACGTGATTAATTCTCGCTCGATCGAGAATTAATTTAATATTATTTAGATGGTATCAACCAATTTTAGTTACGGAACTCATGTGCAACTGGAAAAATTTGATCATAATTGTTACCCTGTATACAACTGCCCGATGAATGAATCACGATGTAAATCCAGCGATACTAGAGTTGACAAATGTCTAAGTTAATTCTCGATCGACTGTGGACTAGCAAAAGGTTAAATGTTGAAAGTAACATATTTTGATAACTACACAAGGGTTAGCACGGAGGAAAAATATACAATTAGATAAAGGTGAACTAACAATTTGTAGTTCATAAAATCATTGAGAATCAGTGGAAATATCTTTTCTAGTATATATTAATAAGCAACAACCTATTAGTTTTATCGTACATGCATCATATAAATTTTATCGTACGTGAACAATGCTCCTCTTAGAAACCCATATTCTGCAAATGACTACTGCAAAATAGGAGACCCAAGAGAAATATCTTTCATCTTTTGTATGTGTGCTCCAAAGTGGAGAAGAAATAGACTCATGCGTTGTGATGTGAGCTTGGTGGCTTGAGATTTGAGAGCTTCGAATATTGGAGACTAGAGAGAGGCAGGGGAGAGAGACTACAGGAAGAAGAAAAGTACATCACCATGCAGGCTCGTGTTAGAAGCGATAGCAAAACAACGATGAAATTAAGCAAGATCAAACCAACGGGGGACACGATATTTTAACGTGGAAAACCCTTCCAACAAGGAAGAGAAAAACCACGGGCGCCAACCAGCAATACTTCACTATTTCGGGGTGAGGTTACAAACGCGCCGGGATTTACAATGTGTGGCTTATCTCCGGCGGCGGCTTACAAGACGTATTTATAGTGGTCCTAACCTAAACTAGGTCGGCAATAATAGGTGTCCTGGTCGGTTACAACTCGTACCGTACCGCGGGGGCAGCGCCCCCGCACCCCCGTCAGTCCGCTTCGCTCCGTCGTTAGCCTTCTCACTTATAGAAACGGATTTGGATCACCATAAAATAACAGCTCGTGGCTAAGCAATGAGAGGAATAGTCAAAAGGCTCTCAACGGGATCTTCTGTGAGCAGCATACATGCATTTCCGTGTTTGAGAGATAGGCATAAACTTGGACACATGACTCTTTACATAACTAATCAGAGGTGTTAGAAATTTTTCTGCATGTTGGGGGGAGCCGGGGCCCCTACTGGTCCCCCCTGGTTCCGCCCTTGACAGTAAGGCAATAGCTTTGCATCTAAGGGAACATATCACACAAGGCTCACCTTGTAGCCCCAGGAGTCCAGGACTGGTACACCATGAACAAGACCGTGCCTATGGCAAGAACATTGTTGCAAATAGTAATCGAAAAAGAAAAAAACATTGCTGCAATTAGTAATCAAAAAAGATTAGGATTGAAAAAGGGTCTGCTAAGTTCTCTTCTATCATAGATTTAGAGAAACTTACAGTAAGCCAACATTTTTGACATAGATGGACGTGACATCTCTATGTTTTTCACTTGACTTCTGAACCTCATCAATCCTTTTGGACATATCTTGCAGATCGGTTTTCAGGTTCCTCATGTTGATATCAGCCAGGAAAGGACTGTATTGGCACTGCCATTGGCCCTGGACATGCATCAAAATGGTACAGGATGGAACACAATTTAGTTTCCAATTCAAAACAATAAGGTCTCTAGCCTGGACAGGACTGTATTGGCACTGCCACTGGCCCTGGACATGCATCAAATTGGTACAGGATGGAACACAATTAAGTTTACAATTCAAAACAATAAGGTCTCTGAGGTACTTTCAGATCAACCGACTAGTTTAATTATGAACATAATCTCAGTGCATGGAAACAAACGGATAGAGGTAAGTATCTTAACTCGAATTTCTGTTCACAGGGATACAAGTTGCTGGGCATACCTTCAGAATTATCTCCTTATCCATTGTAACTTGCTTAGCTTATCGGATGAGTGTTTCTCTGTCCATACCCTCAAGAAATGGAGCGATCGGCCCCCAATTTTATGATGAAGCTGATAAACATTCGTACTTAATCCTTAACAATACCCTAGCGATCACAGAATCAAACCAACTGCAGAAACATCAATCTGACCAAGGCAACATGTTCAGCGTGTATCCATACAGGTAATTCCTAGTAGCATCATCGCACAAAGTCGAATATATGGATGCTAGATCAAAATCCTCGGATCGAAGGCCCACGGATCCGCACAATTATGTTGACATCAGCAGCAAAACTACAGTTTCATCAATATCTCTCCGACTCCGAAAGCAAACCCTGAATTGCAGCAACAAAACCACTAACACGGAAAATTTGCACAAGTAAAGTTATCAAATCACTACACAAACATTTTCATTAGATCTCAATCCTCGGATCCAAGGCCCAGGGACTAGCATGATTGCATCAGTGGCAGCAACACAGCTACCTCATCATCATCTTACCAAAACTATCCGTTAACCAGCAACAAAATCAATGATCACCTTCCTTCTCTCTAGAAAGTAATGCTGAATACCCCTCGCAAACTCTCTTATCCAGCATCATAGGACAGATTTCAAATTTGAAAGGGCGAACGGGTGGTGGGACGAGGGGTGATACCTCCTCTGGGTCTGGGGGGGGGGACTCATCCGGTAGCACCTTCTAGAATGTCTTGATGTACACCCGAAATTTTAGTACCGAACTTTCTGACATTTCAAAATATATTTAAAATACACTTTTCACTAGGTACATTTCTACCTACGAGCCAAAACACCATGTCCATATGTATGTTATATTAACAAAAATTGTAGCTGTATTTGTAATGTCTAATTTCGTGAGCACAGATATGCGCCAGGTGATACAGAGGCGCATTGCAGTAAGCATATATATCAATTAGAAAATTTGTGTGCAAAAGTAAAAGAACCCATAAGATTTCGTGTTCGTCGGTGATTATTATAAGCAATATATTTCAATAACAAGTATCGACCATCAATATATTATAAACTCATTAGTTAATATTGAATCCACTTTAACTTGTAAGACACATTTAACCAATAAAATATCATGCTAAATCTTCAATTTATAGTCTAGAACTTTCTATATATTTGATTACATAGCCATACACTACACACTTCTAACTATAAGATATTTGCTAAGTTATAAGATTTGAAATCTCTACTAATATATTTAACAATATAAAAATAACATGCACATAATAATATATGTATATGCCTTATAATTTATCAATGTGATTTTGTATCTTATTAAAGACGAAAATTTTATTTTTTCTTTCACATTTAACATGATTTTGTATCTTATTAAAGACAATATCACACAAAGGAAAACAATCTTTTCCGCAACTCAGATTTATTTTCTATGAAGTAAGTAGTTAACTATGCTAACTAAGGAGCATACAAAATACATTTGTGAAAACCACAATATGCTGAGAAAGTATAATAAATTAGTATAACTATTATTTTTTATCCCGATCCGGATCCAAAATTACTTGAAACTGCTCTACACGGCCCCAACGGTGGATGTGAACACGGATATGCTGGCCGATTGCACCTCCATATACAATCCACATTCTACTACAACTACTCCCATTCCAGGACGGGCAACGTTGTGCCATGTGACCACTCCTTGTGCGCCGACAGGTATGACTATGAGACCAGCGGTGCACGAGCGGTGGCATGTGTGTTGTCCGGACGAAGTTTCTCCGGCGCATACATCGCTACTGTCCTCCGTGCATACAACTTCACCTTCTCGCCGGCCAAGGTAAACATGGCCTTCGGGTGCATCCGAGAGACACCCCCACACCAACTTCGGCGGCACGTCCGACGTCATCGGACTCGGCAGGGGCGCATTGTCCCTTGTATCTGAGGTCAACGAATACAGGTTCTCCTTCTGCCTCACCCGCTACCTCAGCGACCACTCCAGCACCCTGTTCGTGGGCTCCTCAGCCGGCCTTAGTGGCACGCTGGTGACCTCGGTACCGTTCGCCATGAACCCTCTCGAGGAACCTTTCTTCTCGTTCTGCTACTTGCCCCTTAGAAGAATGACAGTTGTAAAATCTCGACTGGACATCCCCGTGGAGAAGTTCAACATACGACACATCGTGCCGAGGTTGTGGACCGGCGTCTTGATGATGAACACCGGCGGCTTCCCGTACACATTCCTTGTTGACGTCGCGTATATGGTACTCAAGAAGGAGGTGTCATAACAGTTGGGCGGCAGCCTGGTGGCTGCCGGAGGGATGGCCGGAGCTTTGCGTGGTGCGTGGGGACGTCAGCCTGCTCTAGCTGGTGCTGCATTTGGGTGGCGACCAGGACTTGACGCTGTCGGCTGACAACTACTAGACGAGGATCGACTTGGACATATCTGAAAGAGCATGGTTTTCCCCATGTGTTGTTTTGGTAATTAATGACAATCTCTATGGACTAATGGTTGCATTGAGTTATACTTGTAGTGTTTGTCCATAGGAGTGCTTGAAGACCATATGTTGGTTTCAAGGTGGAAAGAAGAATATTAAGTGATGACCAAGAGGTTTAAGGTGTTATCTGAAAAATGGTCATGATGGTGTTGAGCATAGTGCAAGTATGTCTTGAAGATTAAGATTGAGTGAATGTTCATGTTAATCTTCAAGACATCATCTTTATGAAGAGAGAAGTAAAGATACAAGTTGATTAGTGCAAGTCCAAGAAGAGCATCTTGAATAGATCACATGCTTGGAGCTTGTCACCCTTTTGGAGATAATGATCAAGTGAAGATGATCTCCCATGGTGGCGTATGGGGGAGCAATCTATGAGACTTCACCGAGCAAAGCGCAATCAAGAAAGGTGTTCCCACTTGAGGAGATCAAGATCGTCATCATCTAGCTCAAGTGGAATGCACAAGGCAAAGGTATGATATTGATAGGGTTTTAGGATAGCTAACGGTACTATCAAGAGGGCCTCTCAAGTGAGCTTTAGCGTATCGGTCGTAGAGAGCTCAAACATTTGCATCATTTGGCATCATCCTTTATTGGTTCTTATTTGACTCTTATCATAGTGAGGTCTTGGTTCTTTTCGTGATAGTCATGACAAGCTTAAGTCCTTCGAAAACGATATTTGGTTGCATCTTCTATTGCGTTGTCGGTGGTGGAGATTTTGCCGATTCACTAGTGAGGAAAGGTTCACACCTTCCTTCCCATACCAAAATATACATTGCCTATTCTTAGTTGGATTTTATCTAGATGTGGTTTTAGAGCTTATCATGATCTACAATACAAGCTCAAGTTCATCAAAAACAGATTTCGTATGAAAAATCTTTTGTGTTTTTTATATAGAAGGATCACCGATCATTATTTTATAGAGAGGTCTAACCTTTCCCCATTTGGTTTTATCCTCCCTTTGTTGGACTAGGATGTTTCTCTGCATAATCTTGTACTGCTCGTTGTGGTGATTTCAACGAGCCCAAGAACATCGAAAATGGAGTCCGGATGATCAAAATATGTTTGTTTTCGTGTTTGGGTGTTTTTGCAGTTTGGCCAGCCTTGCCGGGCTCAAGGCTGGCCGTCTCGGGCACCTGGCCGGCCTCGGAAGCTGGCAAGCCGGCCTAGGCCGGGCCCAAGGCTGGCCTCCCTGCACACAGTTTTATCTCCAAGATTGCAGGCCTACCTCGGACCCAGCCTCGGACCCGGCAAGGCTGGCCTCCCTGCGCACAGGAAATTGCCTCCAACGGCTCGCTCTTTTTTATCTCTCTCCTCCATTGTTGTAAGAGCTCAAATCATATAGATCTCCCAATCCCCCCACCCAAACTCGTTGATCTTTGGAGGATTGAAGGAGAAGGCCTAGATCTACTATTCCACCAAACCATATCTCCTCTAAGTGAGGGGAATATCTTTGATTTAGATCTTGGAGTTTCTTTGTGTTTCTCCTTTGTTCTTCCTCTTAAATCCCTCCATAGCATTAGTTGGTTTGGTTGGATTTCGGAGAGAAGGACTTGACCACTTAGTGTGTTCTTGCCATTGCATCGGTTGCATCGGTTTGAGTTCTCCACGGTGATTCGTGGAAGTTGAAGTTGAGAAGCTTGTTACTCTTGGATGCTTGGGTGCCCTAGAGCTTGTTCCTCTAGGGCACGTTGGTACCCTAGACGGTTGTTGATATCTCAGAGTTTTGGTGGCTCACGGGATTTGTTGAGAGCCTCCAATTAAGTTGTGGAGTGTGGCTCAACCTTGTTCGTCTTGGAGCTTTGGTAGCTACGAAGACATTGCCGGGAGCCACCAATTGAGTTGTGGTGTGTGCCCCGGCCTTGGAGCATCAAGTCTTGGCGGCTCGGTGCATTTGGTGGAGACCCTCCAACTTGTGGAGTGTGCTTCATCCTTGTGAAGGTTCTAGTTGTCAACCTCAACGACAACATAGTGATTCGTGCCTCACCACATCGGTGGTAGGACACGAAGGAGATACGGTGTGCCATTTCAAGGCTACTCGGTGTTTCACTTTGGTGAACACCGCGCCGCTCCAACGGATACTAGCTTCCATTGGGAAGTGAACTTCGGAATAAATCATCGTCTCCAAGTGCCTCGGTATTTCTATACCCGAGCTTCTTACTTATGCTACTTACTTTGTGATAGCCATCAAGCTTGAAGTTATATATCTTGCTATCACCTAGTCGATTATATTGCTTAGCATAAGTTGTTGGTGCACATAGGTAAACTTAGCTAGTTTAGGTTTTGGCTTGATAAATTAAACGTTAGTTTTATTCCGCATTTATTCAAGCCTTAACCTAATAATTTTAAATCGCCTATTCACCCCCCTCTAGGCGACATCCGTGTCCTTTCAATTGGTATCATAGCGGGTTCTCTCTTTATAAGGCTTCACGGCCTAGAGAGTAAAGATGTCGTCTAGTGGTTTAGTGCACAATGCCTCCTTGTTAATATTCGATGGCACAAATTATGATGATTGGAGAAATCGCATGCTAAATTCTTTTAGGGTCATTAACCCAAATATTAAGTGAATTTTAGATATGGGATTTTCTCCTCCAAAGGATCCGAAAAGATTATCTTTAGAGGATGAGAAAAATTCTTATCTAGATGCTCAAGCTTCTAAGGCAATTTTCATGGCTTTGAGAAATGCAGTTGCTTTGTCGATCTCTCCTTATTGGAATGCTCATGAGCTATGGACCAAGCTTCATGACAAATATGGTGTGTCCATTGATTGTGGGAATGATTGTTCTCCCTCCACCTCCGGGCGTGATGAGTTCTCAGCTTCTTCTACTTCACCTACATGTGGAAAGCCACAAAATAATGCAATGGTGAGTAGGGATAAATTTTGCAATGATGATAGTGAGCTTCTTATAGATGATATTTCATTTCTATCTTATTGCAATGATTTATCTTTGGACTTAAACACATTTAGCACTATAAATGTTTCACATGCTTGTGTTGATAGTCCTTGCATATCTTCTAAAAATCACCTATATAAATCTCATGATGATATGCTTGCTTTATCTTGTTGCCATGATAAAAATGCTTGTGTTCCCTCTAATCCTTGTATTATTAATAAATGTAGAGGAAACCCAATTATCTATGGAACAAGATGAGAACTTGAGTAGTTCATTAATTAATTGTTCAACTTCATCAACCATCTTTTGCCTCATGGCTAAATCGTCAAGTAGTGATGATCATGACAATAATAATGATGATGAAGAAAATGATGATGATACTTACTTTAGTAAGAAAGGTCTAATGGTTCTTAATGATCTTTCAAAGAATAAAAATGCTTGTGAGAACCTCCATGAAATCATGAGCACCCTTGTTGAGCGAGGGCTTACTATTGAAAATTTGGAAGCTCGCGAAGATGAAAGTCTTAGCCGCGAACGTGATTATGCAAACAAGATTGCGGATCTTGAGGAAGCTCTAGAAGAAGAACAAACCACCAAGGAATCTCTTGAGGAGACATTTATTCTAGAGTTATCTAAAGTAAATAAAACCTATGATAGAGCTCTCAAGGTGGCTAATGATTTTAAAATAAAAAATAGTGAGCTTGTTGTTGAAATTGTTAGACTCCTTGAGGCAAATGAGAAATTTGAAAAGGATGTCAAGTCCTTGAAAGGTTCTCTTGCACATCTCACTAAGTCTCATGATCAACTCCAAGCTCAATTGCTAAAAGAGCTTCCTACTTGTTCTCCCATTGCTATTAATGTTGATGCTTGTGCTACTAACTCTATTTCTTGTGAAGCATCCATTTTAAAGGAGAATGTTGAGCTAAGGGCTCAACTTGAGTTGTTAACTAGCAAGTATGGGAAATTGGTAGAAAGTCATGAAAAGCTCTCTAGCTCTAATGATGATCTTCTAGCATCACATGCTTGTCTAAAGTTAGCTCATGAGGCTATCACTACCAAGGTAATATCTAGTGAGCCTCATGTGGACTATGGCACAACCTCTAATAAAATTGCTATATTGCCTTGTGCTAGTCCTCGTAGTTCATCCACTCACAATGTTGGTACATCTTGTGATGAATTACTCTCTATGCCTTGTTGCTCAAAAAAGGATGCATCTACCTCCTCTAGCTCTTGTGTTGTCACTAACCATGTAGAGAAAAGAGGCGAGCTCAAGTCCCAAGTCACTTCTTTGAAGAAAGGCTTGGAAATGCGTCATGAAGGGAAGACCGCACTTGACAACATGTTGAGTGTGCAACAATCCCCCAATGACAAGAGTGGACTTGGATTTACCTCCAATATCAAGAACAAGTCCAAGAGTAACAATAAGAAGGGCCAAGAACAAGTCAATCATTTGGGCAATATTGTTTGCTTCAAGTGCAAAGTTGAAGGGCACCATGTTAGGGATTGCCCAATGAAGAAGAAGCCTCTTAGTGAGAAGAAACTAGGGAAGCGGCCTCTTATTCAATCGCATGCTCAACCTCGAGTTGAACAAGGGCCACCTCCTAAGAAGACTCAAGTTATTGCTCCTCAAGTCGAGGAGCCTATTGAGAAGAAAGAGAAGAGTCGATGTTGCTACTTATGCCGTGAGAAGGGTCACTTAGCTTCTTCATGCACTAATGGTACCTTATCCAACCCTATTATAATTTATGATGTTTATGCTCTTAGGAAGGATAGGGTTGGCAATGTGTTTGCCAAATATGTGGGAACTCAAAGTGGTGTCAAGAAAAGAACCATTTGGGTTGCCAGCCTATTATGACTAACCTCTTAGGACCCAACTTGGTTGGAGACCAACAAGCTCAAACTTGATCAATAGGTATTGTTGGAGGACATTGGAGACTTGGATATCATTGAAGAACTAAGGGATCTTCATGATTATTACTTTCACAAGACAAGTCATTTGGATTATATTGTTATATCTCACAACCTATGTTCCTCCTTGCGGTAACTTGTATTTAAATTATATATACATTGAAAGTTTCTTGCTCCCTTGCATGTGTTAGTTTTGTTCCTAGCATGTGCTTGTATATGTTGTGACTATTACTTACCTTGAGCAATCAAGTTTGTGTATGTTAATTTGCTCTCCATATATGTGTAAACTTTGTGTTGAGTCTTTATTGGATCTTGTGTTGATTTCAATTGGCTCTTTTGAGAGATTAATGGACTATCCCATTTTGGGGGAGTGGTGTGCTTTGCGCACTTCACAATCCTAAAAATGTGCGTACATGAGGCACACCACCTAGTATTGATATTTCAATATTATCTAGTCACTATGTGATATGTCATACTCATGAGAAATTCGAATTCTATAATGACCATTAATTGTCTCTAGTTGATTTTATTTGCCACTTGCTTAGATAAAATGGATTATCACATTATGGGGAAGTAATAAGCTTTGTGCATATTACAAACCTAGAAAATGTGAACATATGAGGTGTTGCCACTTAGTATTGATATTTTAAATTATCTTGTCTCTATGTGGCATGTTATTCAAACAAGTTCCATCATACTTAAAAATGATTTTATTGCACATCTCTTGGATCTTTTTTGTGATGGACGTTCTTGGCACGGTTTTCCCCAAATATATTCACATATATATTTTTGGGGAACCGATTGCTTCAAGCAACTCCTTGTAGTTGCTTCGCATGATCGCATAAATATTTAAAGCCATCAAGAATATCTATCTATCTAAGCATTGTGTTTAAATCTTATTCTTGCCATATGCTTATTTGTTGTGAAGTTGGTCTTGAATATCATTCCTATATACCACCGAGAAATATCTCTCTACACTCCTTTTCCATGACAAGTGATACTCAAAATTGTGGTGGATTTTATAGACCATCATCATATTGGCTCTTGTGTTGAATTGCCTTATTTATTGCCAAGTGTTTATTTTGACTCCCGTTGTCTTCCTTACCTCTTGCATGGATCCTATCTTTCAATTGGTATTGTTTAGTGTTGTAAATAACATATGGAAAGTAATGATCTCTTGTGTGTGCATTTTGTATTCAAATACAAATATTAAGATAATGCATGAATCTTGGAGGAGCGTTCCTTTATTATTTAGAATACTATCTTATCAATTAATATTTGATATTTTCAATTGGTATTTGATTTCTATCCTATGTGTTTATGGAAGACAAACCTTTTTCCTTGGTGCTTTGTGCCAGCATGAAAAGTTAGAGAGTGCTTGGTATACTTGTTATTACCTTGCTCTCTTTTGGGAGTTGGTTTTCTTATTTCTTGAAAATGTGCCTTATCTTCCTAAATAAGAAAAGACATTTGAGCATGACTCCTATTTTTATCTTATATGCTCATTGGCTTTGCCTTGGTACCTTCAATTGGTACTAATTGGAATTAGACATCTCATCCATAGTTTTTGTTTAAATTAGTATCTCTTATGGGAGCTTTGATACCTTGTCTCTTGCTTTTCCTCTTACTTGATATCTTTCAAGTAATATCCTTTTTGGTATCCTCGCTTCTAGTTGGTATCTTATTTTCAATTGGTGTTTTATATCACTTCATGTGTTGATGCATCATTGGAATCAATCATTTGTTGTTGTTGGTTCCTTCTCAATCATGTGTTGATTTGGATTTTGATATAATTTGGACAACCATTTCTTGTCACACTTTGGTGTGCTCTTTGTGTTTTTGTCCAAATTGTATCTCATTTGGTTCTAGAAAATCTTTGCATGCATGTTTACTAATTTATATTATTATAGCATGCTTATCTTTCTTGATCCAATATATAGGGTATACTCCACCGAATCCTAAATCGGCTAAGATGTGCATTAAATTCAATTTCATATCTATATGCACATATTTATGTGGAGTGTGTCCTATGTATTGTAGTTTATCTAACTACTATGGGACCCAATGAGTTTGGGAACCATGTTGTACTTGAATTTTGTTTTAGGTACAATGGAGATGTAAGGATGCTTGCCTCATTCATAAGGAAGGTGTTCTCACCATGTGATTATTGGAGTTAAGCTTTGATGATAAACAAAGTCTCATCTTCTTCATCACCAATGTTATCTCGGTAACAAGTATCCACCTCATGCATACGCTTCTAAGTTATTCAATCTTGTGTAGGTTGCCTCTTGGCATGAAAGCTTTATGTGCAATTGTCGTGGTTTTGGCTATTTCCTTCACTTAGTATATCTTTGTGATATTTGTGATGAAAGTGCAAAAACCTTTCCTTCAATTGGTATTCTTTCTTTGTGATACTTGTTTCCTATCTCAAACCATCTCCACTATCTCTTGTTCCCTTAGTGATATGTGTGATGTCTTTGATGTGTTTGAATTTCATTTATATACAATGAGATAAATTTGAGTTATGTGCCATGCTTTTAAGAAATAATCTCTTTTGTATATTTATGACTTCCTTTTTGGATACCTTGTTTTCTCCTTCATGAACCATTTTGTATGTACATGTTTCTTTGTGGATATATATCTTTAACGATTTGTCTACTTAGAAACCTATACATATGTGAGAGGTCACTTTTTAATTAGTATCCTACTTTCTTCGAGCTACCTTGATTTTATCTATAATTCTTTGATGGCTCCAAATTTATTTCATGAGTGCTTATCTTAATTTTATTTGCACTTTTGCACACTCATGTGATTGTTGAAGATCTTTGACCTCATGATTACTATGGTGAGTATGTTGATTTTTTATTGGCTAGGTGTTCTCACAAGCTTTTGTTTTTTTAATTGGTTTCATTTTCTAGTTGGTATTCTTGAGCTTGTGAACATACTCCTTTTCTAAAAGGATTTTCTTTGTATCTTGTGTGTTGGCAAGACGTGTCGTGAAACTCTCAGTTGGTTAAGACTATGATGATGATCTATCTCATCCTTCTCTTTCTCTTACCAAACCAATTGTCTTGTCACACACTTGTATGTTTGGTTGGGCCCTTCTTATGTTGAATTGTTAAAATTGATATCTTCTTTTGGCTCAACCATATCTTTGGTGCAAGTGCTATGTTTTGCGTTAGTTTTTACACCCTTGCACTTGTTGTGTGTTCTAGATGATTTTGGGGGAGTGAGGATTCCATATTTGTGCACTCCTCAATAGTGTATGAACATTGGGGAGCTTCTCCATTTTTATTTAGAACTCTCTTTTCGGATCTCTTCGATTGCTTTTCTCCTTTGTGGAGATGTTTAGAATGAGTTCATCTTATTTGCAATCTTTGGATCCTCAATATAGTTTGATTTCCTCCAAATATTCTTCATTGGATATGTGCACTTGATTTCGCTCATATCTTGAGAAATGCACACCTTGTGGAGGAACTCATATTATATTGGCCTTCTAAATTTTTCTTCCCATTTCGACAATCGATGCCAATGGGGGAGAAGTTTAGAGGGTTTAAGGGAATTTGGTTTTATGCTTTCGTTTGGTTCTTAAGCATTTTCCTCTCATGCTCATGCATCCTTGCTTTGTAAGGTTGCTTAATTCATTATATAAACCCTCTTAAAAGGGATTGTCATCAATTACCAAAATGGGGGAGATTGAAAGAGCATGGTTGCCCCCATGTGTTGTTTTGGTAATTAATGACAATCTCTATGGACTAATGGTTTCATTGAGTTATACTTGTAGTGTTTGTCCATAGGAGTGCTTGAAGACCATATGTTGGTTTCAAGGTGGAAAGAAGAATATTAAGTGATGACCAAGAGGTTTAAGGTGTTATCTGAAGAATGGTCATGATGGTGTTGAGCATAGTGCAAGTATGTCTTGAAGATTAAGATTGAGTGAATGTTCATGTTAATCTTCAAGACATCATCTTCATGAAGAGAGAAGTAAAGATACAAGTTGATTAGTGCAAGTCCAAGAAGAGCATCTTGAAGAGATCACATGCTTGGAGCTTGTCACCCTTTTGGAGATAATGGTCAAGTGAAGATGATCTCCCATAGTGGCGTATGGGGGAGCAATCTATGAGTCTTCACCGAGCAAAGCGCAATCAAGAAAGGTGTTCCCACTTCAGGAGGTCAAGACCGTCATCATCTAGCTCAAGTGGAATGCGCAAGGCAAAGGAAGAAAGTAGCGCAGCTGGCTGGCCGGCCCCCTGGCCGGGCGGCTCTGCGGGGTGGTCGGCCCCCAGGCCGGTCGGCTCTGCGGGGTGGCCGGCCCCCAGGCCGGCCAGGCCGGGCGGCTCTGCGGGATGGTCGGCCCCCAGGCCGGCCCATGCCGGGCTCCAGACCGGCCCATGCCGGGCTCCAGACCGGCCCATGATGGGCTCCAGGCCGGGCGGCTCTGCGGGGTGGCCGGCCCCCAGGCCGGCCCAGGCCGGGCTCCAGGCCGGGCTCCCTGCGCACAAAGAAAGCTCCCAACGGCTCGATTTTGGGGAGGGGTATTTATACCCCTTCACCTAGCTCTAGACAAGCACCATGACCTGAACAAGAACAACTCCATTGTTGCAAGAGCTCAAATCATATAGATCTCCCAATCCCTCCACCCAAACTCGTTGATCTTTGGAGGATTGAAGGAGAAGGCCTAGATCTACTATTCCACCAAACCATATCTCCTCTAAGTGAGGGGAACATCTTTGATTTAGATCTTGGAGTTCTTTGTGTTTCTCCTTTGTTCTTCCTCTTAAATCCCTCCATAGCATTAGTTGCTTTGGTAGGATTTCGGAGAGAAGGACTTGACCACTTAGTGTGTTCTTGCCATTGCATCGGTTGCATTGGTTTGAGTTCTCCACGGTGATCCGTGGAAGTTGAAGTTGAGAAGCTTGTTACTCTTGGGTGCTTGGGTGACCTAGAGCTTGTTCCTCTAGGGCACGTTGGTACCCTAGACGGTTGTTGATATCTCAGAGTTTTGGTGGCTCACGGGATTTGTTGGGAGCCTCCAATTAAGTTGTGGAGTGTGGCTCAACCTTGTTTGTCTTGGAGCTTTGGTAGCTACGAAGACATTGCCGGGAGCCACCAATTGAGTTGTGGTGTGTGCCCCGGTCTTGGGGCATCGAGTCTTGGTGGCTCGGTGTATTTGGTGAAGACCCTCCAACTTGTGGAGTGTGCTTCATCCTTGTAAAGGTTCTAATTGTCAACCTCAATGACAACATAGTGACAAGTGCCTCGCCACATCGGTGGTAAGACACAACGGAGATACGGTGTGCCATTTCAAGGCTACTCGGTGTTTCACTTTGGTGAACACCGCGCCGCTCCAACGGAGACTAGCTTCCATTGGGAAGTGAACTTCGGATAAATCACCGGTCTCCAAGTGCCTCGGTATTTCTATACCCGAGCTTCTTACTTATGCTACTTACTTTGTGATAGCCATCAAGCTTGAAGTTATATATCTTGCTATCACCTAGTCGATTATATTGCTTAGCATAAGTTGTTGGTGCACATAGGTAAACCTAGCTAGTTTAGGTTTTGGCTTGATAAATTAAACGTTAGTTTTATTCCGCATTTATTTGAGCCTTAACCGTAATAATTTTAAATCGCCTATTCACCCCCCTCTGGGCGACATCCGTGTCCTTTCAGGGGGGCTCCAAGGCCCCTGTTGGTCCCCCTAGCTCGACCCCTAGTCGCCGTTCGTCGTATTTTGGAGAAGTAGATGCTGGTGCTCCCCGGAGAGGAGGGGGAAGGCCAGCACGCTCCAGATGAGGTCCGCCCCCGTAGCCACCGTTGTCTGTGGCAAGCGAATTCTCTCCCGGCAGACTCGCTGCACCGACCTCTCAAATCCCCCCCTCCCCACCCCCACCCCCCACAACGGGAAGGTCTCCATCCACGGAAAGGCTACACCCCCAGCGGTAAGTTTCTTGCTCATCATCGACTCACTCTATCCTCACCGACGTTTTCTCCGTCGTGGCTCCCTGGCGGTAGTTGCTTTGTTGCCGGTGCCGACTCGGTGTTAATAGGTGGTGGCGGAGGTTTTTTGGTGCCCTCTCTTGTTTGCTACGTGGGATGTGTGTCAGGGCTGAGACGAAGACGAGATGGGAAGGGTGAGAAGACAATGGGAGGGAAGAAGATAAAGGAGAGAGAGAGACACATGTTTCCAGGTAGACCCATGGCTGTTTTCACCGTGGCCATATTCAACCAGGATGTGTTTGATTTTCAAACCAGGTGGAACGGAATGGAATCATTCCATTGTACTAGAATGGAATGTCATGGCTACATTCCGTTTCTGTGTTTGGTTAGAGGCAATGAGATTGAATGGAATGCTTCTATCAAGATGTTTGGTTGGAGGTGGAATGGAATGGAAGGTCATCGTTACATGCCCTTTATTTTTAAAAAATTTAAAAATCATATTTCTTAGTTCCAATTTCTGAAAAACATCAAGGACATAGACAATAGCGCATACACCAACTTGAAAATTTTCAACCCAAAATAATTCATACTATGGGCAACAAAAAAAGAAATTTGACAGATTTTGGAGAATTCAAATTTGACACTATTCATTAATTTTGGATTTAGATTTTGTCATTTTACATAAACCAAAATATAACAAATTTCTATTTTAGATTTTACACGTTGAAAAAATGATATTATTTCATAGATAATCCTGTATTCATGAAAAAAAAAACATCATGTATGTTGTAAATATCATGGATACTACTCACTCAGTTCACAATTACGCTGCATTTTGGGTTTAGTCAAAGTCAAACTTTATCTAGTTTGACCAGATATATAGGAAGAAAATACCCGAAAATTGTCTTTACCTCTCGAACTCCAGTGATCCTGGTCATTTAAAAAAATTGAAAAATATTTATAAATTTCAAATACTATTGAAAAAGTTCCTAGTCGTAGATAGTGGTGTATCCCACAACTATGCGAAAAGCCAACTTCAAATACTTCATTTTTTTAGAGACAAATACTTCATATTCTAAGCTACACAAAATGACAAATCCGATAAAATGTGGAGACTTGAAAATATGCATATTTAGATCCACACCGTTGTCATTTTTGTGTAGCTCAGAACACAAGTATTTGAAGTTAGTTTTTTACATGATTGTGTAATACACCATTGAGTACATCCAGGATTTTTCTCAATATTTTTTGAAACTTGTAATTAATTTTTGATTTTTTAAATCAACACAGCTCTCACGAGCATAAAATTTTCACTCAGAAATACCATATAATTAGAATGATCAAATATATTTCGTATTATACGTATTTGATATTATAGAGGTTGATAAATTTTCATATTCATTTGACAGTCGTTACTAAATTTTCATTTTGACTAAACACAAAACAAATAATAAAAACATAGAGAATAATAACATAGTAAATTTGAAAATAAACATATCCAGTTTCTGTTGTATCAATATTCCAATGTTGACGTTTACAAGCAAGTCGATAATAAAAAATATTTACGGATTTTGAACTTCATTTATTACCTAAAAACAGAGAAAGAATAAGATCGAAGCGCGCGCGCCGTCTTGAGCGAGCTTATCTATCCGTCGAGCGAGTCAGTGTGCATACGTGGTGAGCCGGGAGGTGGACGTCGGCGACCGACCGGAAAGTGTGCATGCGCCGTGGCGTTCGGGCGTGTCTGTGGCGCCGCCACGTACGCCTTGGGTTCTTCTCGAAGGCCACTGACTCGACGGATAAGCTGGCTTCGATCTTATTCTTTCTGATCAGTGCCCGGCAGTATAAATCTCTCTCCAGCATTGCTCTGCTTCATCACCATTAACCATTGTCTGTTCTCCAAACACCAAAGCTGGGTACATAACTTTGACTGGGAGTCGTCCATTTGGGAAGAGATCGATCATCGATCGGGCAGCAAGTTCAGAAACAGGTAAAGATAAGATGGAGCACCAGGGGCAGCACGGCCACGCCGCCAACCGCGTCGACGAGTACGGCAACCCGGTGGCCGGGCACGGCGTGACCGGCGGCGGCATGGGGACACAGTCCGCCGCCGGCGCGTTCACGGGCACCGGCACCGGCGGGCAGTTCCAGCCCGGCATGGAGGAGCACAAGACCCGCGGGATACTGCACCGCTCCGGCAGCTCCAGCTCCAGCTCTGTAAGTGTCACTGACTGATCAGAAATATATGTCTGCTACGGTGCTGCCATGTTTACTCGGTTGTTAATCTCTGTGGCTGGTGTGTATGTGTACAGTCCTCCTCTGAGGATGACGGCATGGGCGGGAGGAGGAAGAAGGGCATGAAGGAGAAGATCAAGGAGAAGCTGCCCGGTGGCCGCAAGGACACGGCGGCGGGGACTGGTGGAGCCTACGGGCAGCACACGACGGCAGGAACCGGTGGAGCTTACGGGCAGCACACGGCGGCAGGAACCGGCGGAGCTTATGGTGGGCAGCAAGGGCACACGGGAATGGCCGGCACCGGGGCGCACGGTGTCGACACCGGCGAGAAGAAGGGGATCATGGACAAGATCAAGGAGAAGTTGCCCGGACAGCACTGAGCCGCTAGCTATGGCTGGCAGTCCGACCTTCAGACGTGATGTTTGCTGAAGAACAAGATGGAACTGAACGAATAAGATGTCCGTGATGACATCCGTACTGTTGATGCTTTACTATATGTGTGTCGTTCTTCGTTACGCATGTATACTACTTTGCGTACGCTTTTTTTCATGAAGGCGCGTAGATGCTTTGTGTAATTAAGTTCATGCATGTATTTTATTTTTGTTCTGAATCTATGTATACATGTTTGATGTTTCTTCAGTTACTACTTATTTATTGCACACATATAGTAAAGTACAAGAATAAGGTGGACGACGCTCACATTAGCCCGAAAGGTAGCAACACAAATCATCTTATCACCCATACTGCTGCAACTCGGAAGGTAGCAAGCAGCACATTCCGATGCGGTTAACCACAATTCAGCAAATTCACTACGAAGCAAGACATATATGCAGCGGGGTAACAAACCAACACTCACTGCAAATGTAAGCAAGACCATGTCATCTCATAAGCAACCACACGATGCAATGTACTTTGTCATCAACCCCGAGAGCTCAGAGAGCCAGCTTGTCGCGCAAAGCACTGTCCCAGATCATCCGCACAGCAGATTCCAACATCTCCTTCACAGCGTCCGCCTCTTGATTATCATCCTGGGGAATTAACAAGGGCATCACAGAGGCACCATGCTATTATTTATGAACCAATTTAGAGCTTACTAACCTGCAGTCTCCTTGATATACCAGTGAGTTTGAAGGTAACTTCATCGGAAACCTCTCCAGTGGAGCTCCGGTGGTCAAACCGGTCGGCATGCCTTAGCTTGAACCTCAATGTTTTATTCCTGAAAGCCTTGTAGTTGGTATGCCACACTCCAACTATGCTGAACCGCTCGCCGATCGACTCCTTCCCAAGTGGCCATCTGAGCCCCCCTTTTACATCAGGATCAAGAATGGCTGAAGACACTAGGCTCTGTATGGCATTTTCCACCACGGGCTGCATGCAAGTGATATCAAATGAGTCTGCAGAACATAAGCTCGTAACAGAGTGACTCAAGGTAGTTTCAGTATGAACTCACATCTAGGTTTTTCAGGATCCTTTTGGTACTTAACATCAGCCTTAAGTCAAGATCTTTGGACAGACAGGATATGTCTTCCACCAGCTGTCGTATCTGGTTCAGTTCAACCTGCACGAGAGGTAAACAGTGGAGAAGAATGAGAAGCCAAACTATGGTTAGCTAGTGGCTTATACTGAATAGTAGTGTAGTACATACATATGAGCGATTTAGCGCAGCCACACTATACAAATCACATATCAGAATCAAACCAAATGCCCCTACACAGAATATAAATGAAAAATTCACTCACCTAAGGGGAAAATGTTTCCACAAAACAATATATGTGGTAGAATGGAAAAAAAAAGGAGACACAGAAAATGAATTATAACCACACTGAGTTACAGACAACATCCACCAGTGACTAAAACAATCGCACATCAATTAATTTAAAGCAAACTGCCAGTAGGCAAAATAATGACTTGCTTTTTAGTAAAAACAAACTATCAGGCTGAGTTTGACTTGTTGCTGCAGTTTTTTGAGCTAGACAACAGAAGGAGCTTAGAGCTTGACATTCTGTTATAGACCTATAGACAAGATATGTGACTGCTCTAGAAAAAGAAGGAAGCACCGCTCCTACTTGAAGTAGCTACGTATAGCTGGCAATATTGAGTAAGTGCATGCTTCTACATTGATTTTTGGGGTACACGTGCGTACATCTGAATTCCCAAAACTCATTTGAATCAAAATAAGCATGATACTCCCTCCATTCAGATTTACAACAGCACTATTAAGATTCTCAGAAGTCAAACCTTCTTTAAGTTTTATTACCAGGTTTTAAACAAATATCAAGATCCTATCATGAAATATGTTTTCATAACGTGTTTATAGGGTCTTGTAGATGTTTTCTGTCGAACAACCATCCAAATGCGTGTCATTCTGTATTAAACAGAAAATGTCAAGATGACACAAAATACAAGCAAAGGCCAAGGGCCAGAAAAACGAAAAAGCCAAAGGAGCCTAAAGCCTATCTATTAGTTAAGATAAAATTTACTGCCCACGTAAACCTGAAGACAGAGTAGTTGATAGCTAAAATTCAGTGCCATCCATCGTCCGAGTGCATACTACCTTATAGGTGAATTACTTATCTTGGCGGTCTTGGGATTCTTAAATATCAGGCGTAAAAGAATAAAACTATGTATAATCCCCACATTTCACAGTGTATTTAGCAGTGAACCTATACAAAATTACCGTGAGGCGAGGACAGAATGGAAAGCACACCTTATGGATTGCAAGCTTCCCATCTTCTTGCACAGTGCATTTGCAAGACATGGTAGAATCACTTAGGTGCTTGTCAAATATCTGTGATACATTCAAAATTCCCCGAAATGATTAACTAGTCTGAACAACAAACTAGGAAAACACTGACAGACGTGCAAACCTTGACATGATAGTGCTCTTTCGATGAATCGAACTCCAGACCCATCATCTGAACAGCGGATTGCTCCATGTCTTCAAAATACTCCCTGGGCACATTGGTGTAGAACGATTTACGGACCTGGCTCTTGGATCCTTCTTCCCCTGCTTTTGCGGCTTTGCGGAGCGAGTCCAGGGAGACGGGTGATCCGCCGCCACTACGCACAACACCAACATTAGTAGCAGTTCTTTTGCACATTCATCACAAGGTAATGCAAAGTACATGTCCAAAAAACATAAAAGCAGAGGCGGTTAACAGAAGACTCACGGTTGGAACAGGACCTTCCCCACCCTGGCGACGAGACTCAGCTTGACTGCCTGCTCCCCCTCCTTGGGATCATCGTGCATCGTCGCTCTCGCCCTCTCCGCCGCGGCGAGGAGTTCTGGCAGGAACCGCTCGGCGATGGCGGCGGCCGCGGCCTCCGGTGAGCCGAACGAGCCTTTCGGGGAGGAGAGGGAGAGGACGAGGGGCTTGGAGCCGGTCTTCCTCTCGACGGGGTCGCACGCGAAGGGCTCGAGACGGAACGAGTCGGCGTCGTCCGAGTCGGGGGAGAAGCGCGGGAGCGGGGACCAGCGGGAGACGCAGCCGGCGGCGTGGATGATCTTGTTGTTGGCCGGGCGGAGCGGCTGGCGGCCGCGAGGGGAAGAGGAGATGGAGAGGGAGCGGAGGGCGGAGGTGGGCGGGGCGGGGTCGGAGGAGCCGGAGTGGCGCTTGTGCGGCGGGAGGTAGGCCATGGCCGATTCGCCGGCGGCGAGGAGGTTTTCGGGAGTTGAGAAGGGGGAAAGGGAAGTTGGCGGCGGGGCCTCTTTATATAATTCTGGAGAATGTTCTTCAATTTCTTTTGTTTTTGAAATGAATGTACTTCAATTTTTAGCATACACGAAGAGTCCATGAGTCGCGTCGCATGGTTACCTCTTCAGTTTCCATTTTCCAAGCACTAATTGGGCATTTAAGCATTCTTTGTACTATAGTTAATGTCATACTGTTTATTTTTCATATGGATTTCAGTATACGTGCGAATTTGTGATCACAACTCACGGTGTCCATTTATATAAGTATTTTTTTATATTTATAGGCTTGAAGCATTATAGAAGAAACAAAAAGATTGAATTCACGGTTTTATTCCGCTACTAGTAAGTGTGCATGTGTAATATATGTGTTGATAACTAATGAAAACTAGATGATACCCCGCGCGTTGCTGCGGAAAGCTTTAGCAAAAGGTTAGTAAAAAAAAGTAGTAAGATATTAGTTAAGGTAAAGTTAAAGCACATGAACACTGGGATCTGATAAAGAAATATATTAAGAAAAAACCAGTTGTTGAAATTAATCATCTGAAGGTACCGCACCAAAAGATTACATTAATCACATATTTTGATGGATTCACATGTCGTATCTCATTTAAAATAACATTGCACTCGTAAATTTCAATATACTTAGCAGTTCATCTACAAGCATTCTCTAAGGATGTGTTTGGTTCTGGAACCGCGGGGGACGGAACGGAACCATTCCATTCTGAGGGCATGGAACGGTTTCGACCCCGTGTTCGGTTCGGAAAAATTCGAGGAACGGAACGGTTCCGACCCCGTGTTCGGTTCGAAAAAATTCGAGGAATGGAACGGTTCCTAGGAGCTAATTAAGCAAGATTAGGAATAATTAATCAAGATTAGGAATGATTAATCAAGATTAGGAAATAATTAATCAAGATTAGCGATAATTAATTAAGATTAGTGATAATTAATTAAGATTAGCGATAATTAATTAGCGATTAGCGAGCCGTTCCGCGGCGTTCCGCGCGATCCGGCCGATTTGGACGGATGCCTCAGGACGGCATCTGGGGCGAATATTCCTTTTCGCGGGATCAGTTGGTTCCGTTCCTACCCCCAACCGAACACAGGAATCGCTCCTAGGAACCATCCCATTCCGTCCCATTCCTCATAATTCCAGAAACGAACACATCCTAAGTTCAGAGGTACCTCTGTGTGCTCCTGTTACTCAGAAGCGAAAGATCTCTTATCACATATAAGCGCTTCAACATGGATGAGTACATATGTCACATGTATAATATTTCAGTTTTTCTCATTAATTTTGTGCATCAAACTGTCTTACAAAAGCCAACAATAAAGAATAATTGCTAGAACAGGGGTTAGTAACGGTCTCAGACTGCACTTCCGATGCAACTGTTTAGTCATGTGGTTCGGATGATCCCCCACAAACTTCATTTTGGATCGAAACGGAATTCCTCTCCTCCTCAATAGTCCAGTTGCTAACCTGGCCATATAAAAAATTGCACATGTTTTAGTAATCTGTATTTCAGTTTATCAAGTAAAGCATCGTGGGAATGTGGAGAGTTTTCCCTTAAGATCACACCTTTATATTAGTTGGCACAATGGAGAAATGTGTGCTGGAACATGCTTTTTCTTTAGATAAAAGCCTCGAACCCTATCGTGGACACTAATGGACAGATCTTCCACGTTCTTTTGTTTGGACTTCCTCCATGAATCTTCTGCGTTGTCCATCTCCTTCCCTACAAAACAAAAGCAATATGGGTCAGTCGGACAGATCTTAATTAATAGGCAAAAAACTTTACGACACATATGAACCGACGATCCAAATTATTGATGCCTAGAAGGAAAACTCATAGACTTTAGCTGTCTATCAACGAGATATTCAAGTCGTGAAGTAGATGATTATCTAATCGGCTTCTCGGGAATGTAGTCCACCGCCATCTGCATATACTCACAACTCCAACACCAACCCCAGAGCATCAAAGAGTCAAGTCGGGTTAGCAGATACTCACAAGTCACATCTCTACATACAGACAATCATCCTCTTTGCGGTAGCGTCAACGGCCTGGTTCAAAAGCGATTACATATCGAGAAGAAAACATGTGGGCATCATCCTTGACCGGAAGAAGGTGAGAGAAGAAGAATGCGATGGTGAGATTTGAGAAGGTGATAGAGAGGCCTATGATATATAATAAGGGGACTGGGTAGTGCGATGAGAAATTAATGGATACGGGAGAGGAGGTGAAGGGATGGGATGGGAAGAAGAAGGGCGCAGGTTATGAAGGATCTCGTATTATGGCAGGAAAGAAATTGAAGCCACGGTTCAGTTATGCATTTGGCACTAAAAAATATTAGGGTGACATGGCTTCACAATTTTTTGTGCTGCTGATGATGTGGCGCACGCTGAGGTGGATAGGCTGCATGTTGAGAGAAATGGTTAGTGGGGATGATCTACTTAGTTATATAGGATAACAATGCAACAAATATATACTACTCTCTTACTGTTGTATACATTATCTATTTCAACACTAAGCTATCACTATATAATTGAAATAATTGAAATAATATTTCAAATACATTAGATGGTATCTAGACAAAAGGCTTTCACAAACTATATCTGAACGAAGGTTTTTAAACCCAACAAGTCAAATAATCATTTGCACTTTGTTATCCCTGAAAGAGCGTAAAAATTAAGAATTGATCATTAAGAAAAAATTATGAACACAATGAGTACCTAAGTTAAATGTGGATCAACGTGGAATTTTTTTAGAACATTTTCTTCTAATGTTCGATAAAGGTTTCATATTTCGGTTCTGCAAAGGTTTTTTTACTTCGCGACTCGAGAACGCTCCACAATTGATCCGAAATAGGCCTAATGTGGCTTGGCATGATTTGGACCTATGCTGGCTATATCTTAAAACAACATATTAATGAGAATAAACTAAAATCTAGAAAAATCTGAAAGAATAGAATGAACAATGTTCCATGCACTATAAACGGACAACCAAGTATCATGGGACGCTTAGATGCTATCAAAGTAAAAACATCATATTTTGTCCGGTAAAGAGAAACATCGTATCAAATCCCGATAGTTATATCATGCAGGGAGTAGATTTAGAGTTAGATCGTTGAGGGGAGTGCGATAATTTCTAAGTTCTGGGAACAATTTGAATAAATGATATAACATGGAAATAAAAGAACTAAACATCATCATGATAATACCCTCACATTTTAACTAGGAATCAACTTGGAAATCTAGAATTTCTGAAGAATAATATTTCGTATTAAATAATCTTCAATAAAACAAATACATTATATATGAGTGTGGATTTAGTATTCGGGGAGTACGTGAGCACCCCTAGCCAATTCATCGATTCACTCCGTATAAACCTATTTGAGCTTACTTTTCTATTAGAACATGGACTTCTGGTGTACAAAAGTGGTTTCAAAATTTGGAAAAAAAAATATATTTTTTGCCATATTTTGGGAGTTTGACTTTTCGAGTTAACTTTTTATCCTTAGAGTTGACCTTGCTTTGAAATACTTTTTTCGTTCCGAATCTGTTTCATCGCTCTTTATATGCTATAATAATGGGATTCCATCATTTTCGTGGAGTTATCATTTTTTCCAAGTGCGTGGGTGTCGTTTAATGGGAAGGTGCTCACGTACCCCCCTGAGTAGCGAGTCATTTCCCCATCATATATACAGGGAGTGAAAATAAGTAAAATTAGAATCAAATATTGAAAATACTTCTTGATCATATGAATATTTTTACATCAATTGTTAGAGTATTACACTGCACAAAATAAATCAAAGATGAAATTACAAAAGAAGAAATCATAAAGTAAGTATTGGTCTTTTTTTTATTACCTTAAAATAAAGAATAAACACAAATTAAATTATCCGCTATGTGAAAATGTTTTCTTTAACTTTGGACGAGTTTTGATGTCGGGTCTAGCTAGTGGGAATCAAGATCTAGTATTGATCCCCAAATGGTGATTGACAACGTGCCATATTACTTAGGCAACTTTAGAGACAATTGGATCACATAGGGTCCACTTGGTCATCTGGAACATGAGGCATCAAACATGAAGGCAACACTAAATGATCCATCCCTTAGGGACAACAAAGGCAACATATGATTATCCAATCAAGATTAGCAATAAGAAACATTACACTCCCTCTGAAATAAGCAATAAGCAACATTATCCAATCACAGTTTTCTGTACCAAAAATATGATCCAATCAGGATAATACCAGCCAAACCGAGCTCATCCTCAATGGGACTCCCTTGGGAGCTTAGTAAATCTCAATTGCGAGGACAACATGCGATCACCTTACACAGAACAAACAATTCGAGATGTGTCGAAGACACAACAACAACCAAACTAAGGAACAACCAGCTATAACCAAAAGACTAGAGGTAGAAGAAACCACAGCAGTTGTTCTTCACAAATTACTCAATTTTCATGTTTTTTGCACAAATCACTATCCATTCACAGAATAATTACACAAAAGTATAAATCACAAATTAATTTGATTAACAACCGTTCAATGAGTATAGCCCATGAATTAGTAATTATGGGGAATCGTTTGTAATTAGTGTACATTGTTTAGTTACTAGAGCTTTTTTTTAGATATTTTAAAAACGTTTGAAAATTTAACAAAATCTCATAGAAAGTGGCCAAAATTTTAAATTGTTGGGCTGAAATCTATCAAAACATTGAAGAGTAAATATGGCCGATTGTTCAATTTGAGGAATATTTATTGTTTCCGGGAAATTACGGGCTCGCATAGATCAGATCTACGACTGATTTGGATATGTGTGCAACATATTGCATGAATAGTTTGTTGTTCCTACAATAAAATGTGAAGTGAGTAGTTTGCGCAAGAAGGTTTCCGCAATTTGTTCCCTAGAGGCACAACAAGAACATCAAACCACCAAGAAAATCTTGAATTGCCATGAACAAGAATCAGGAAATGCCAAATGAACTACGCTTTATCAGAATTACCGCCAAGGCATCCAGGAATAAGAAGATAAATTATATCATCTACTCATACAAGTTGAGGAGAGGGAGAGCTAGACTAGGAAACATCTATTCCTATCTTCAGAAGAGAGGTACATAAGTGAGGAATATAAAAAAGATAATCCCTCTTCATTCTTTCTTGTCTAGGACCTTCATCTATGTTTTGAAATATCTTGGTGGCTGCATTGGAGGTGTGGACAAAGAAAGATTGATTTGGTGGAAGTCATATCAGTCCTACCAGCTGCTAGATGTGGAGTTGTACATATAACCAGTCTCCTCGTGCCATGCCTGTGGATCCTCCTCTTATAACTTTGATCCTATATGTTTCTAGATGATTTCCAACCGCTCCCAATATCTTTCTTGTCAACCAAGGGAAGGATATTAACAAAATGGGGATGAAATAGGTGAAGAATCGCCGAAGTTATAGAAAACTCCGTCGCCCATATCATTTGGTACAAGCGCTGAAGTTTCATATTCGATCCCCCTTTTCTCATACAAACTTTGATTTATGTGTTCTTGGGCTCATTGGATGCGTATGGACAAGCCCAAAAATATTATTATTTGTCTCAAATTTAGACTCACTAGGAAATACAATTTTATTAAACTCTCTCTGGTGGCTGTATCTTCTCTGAATTAATTCAAACTTAGATCATTTGATCATGCAAGGTCCATCGGAGTGCCAAAGAACCTACACATACCAAACAAATAAAGGTAAGAAAACCTAGTCAACACTAATGACTATGCAATGATCACAATAAAAGACATGGAAACTAGTAATCAGGCATAATGGTCATTCAAGTGGCTAGATGAAGCGTGATATGAGGAATTTTAATGCCAAAATTAATTATAAACACTACATAAATCCACTGATCACATCCGAAGTTGGTTAAGAGATATAACCCAAACTTGTGTTGAACTCACGGTGTTTGAAGTTTTGATCACAAGCTTCCCTCACCCTAAACATATAGGTTACTCAAGCATGGGGAGTACCTCATCAAATATCATGTCATTCAAACAAGGATATACTAAGTTTTAAAAATAGAATCCATAATTACCATAATGGCTTAGTCAACTGGAATAGGGTTTTCCCTATTAATAAAGTTTTTTTGGTTGCGTATCATAAATTGGAATATAGTATGGTGTCCAACCATAATGAAATTTGGAACCATCTAGGAGGAAGCTTGTATGGAAGGTACAACAATGGCATAAAGGATGTGAGGAAAGAAATGTCATGTCAATATTCTAGAATGAGGTTACCACATTTGTCATAGGTAGATATGAACGTAGATACCATCTCCTGAATTTACCATCATTTTAGGAGATGCATAGATGGGCAAAGAAATTTCTTTAGCAATATATTACAGAAAAATAATTACTTTTAAACTGATAATATCACATTGGCCTTTCCAATGTTTTTTTTGCATAGGTGGGATATATATGTAGTAGTTTCTTGATATTTTGTGGACTTTTCCAGGGAAAGGCAGACATGGTCCCTTTTGGAATTGGGATATTGGGTTTGATTTTCCAATATTTGGAAATATGGTTTAGAGGTAAGACCCTCACAAGTGAGATCAAGGGTGACACTGGGATTCTCAAAGGTATTCCTTAGAAATATTTAGAGAGGGAAAGCCATGATGTCCACATCTTTCACCAAAAGTCTACATAAAACCCAGATAGAGAGGAAAAGTTTTAATGTGCAGAAAATAACACAAAATCGAAACCTGGTTTTTGTTGGTGCTACATATATGATAAGGAAATCCAAACGATTCCTTAATTTCTCATCTAAGTGAAACGGAGGAGGCGAAGAGTTAGAGGACAAATTGTTATATGAAGAAGTAGGAGACAACATGTCATGTGGATAAACTAAATCCAAAATGATGACTGGTAGATGAAGTGGCTTCACGAAATAACAACACCATTATTTGTAGGTGCCCCTATTTAGTAATAGAGGAGAGAGTATTTTGCGTCTAGCTTATTCATATGAGAATAAGAGCAAGATCTTGCCCCCCTGTTTTTGTTTTCCAAATAAGTTCCGACCACTACACCAGACACTCCTCATGCAAGGTAGTTGTTGAGGAAGACGAAATGGCACAGCCGCACAATGCTGACGATTATATAGAGAACTTAGCCAGGAGGAAAATCGTTGCGACACTAGAAAACAGTATTTGGATGTGGCAAAAACAATAAAATGTTACAACATCTCAATTCTCATGCATGGTCCCGGTTGTAAAATATATTCCATTTCTCAACTTCATTTATATAATAAGGTAGGAACACATACCAATATTATCAATTGATACTATTCAAATAATGCTAAGTTTCCAAATATATTGAGCGAATTAGGGTTTTTACCTTTGACTTTACCATTTTTTACGGTATTTCACAAATGCCATGTCAGTTTTTATCCCTTTTGAATATTTGAGAGTAATAGTGGGTCCCTACCGTTCGATATGGGAACAAACAGCTAGAGAAAATTGAATATTTTTTTGAAAGAAAAGAAGAGTATGATAAAGACCATAAAGATGGCATGACATTATGTAACAATACTATGGATGCTATCGAAATTGAGTGAACTTGAAAATAAATGCTTGAATAGGACAAAAAAGAGCTGGTATTTTGTAGCACCATTAATGTGGCAGACCTGTATGATCTTGCGAAAATCTAGTAATAAATAAAGGTAAATAAAAGGCCATACTGATTATATATACTTCCTATAATACCTGACGCCCAATTCAAAAGGAGAGACAACATACACAAACAAGAGCACCAATACGGGCAAGCTAGCCCTCGAGTTGATACACCCTACGTACGTATGGAGATGAAATTTACTCTTTGCTTCATCATGGTGCTTGTGCTGTTAGGAAGCTGCACTACTCATGCTGGTACTACTTCATCCTCTTTCTTTGTTTTCTCTCTGTCAGTTCTGAGTTCGATGAATTTTATCTGAGGCCGATTGGTGAACTGGAAAAAATATATATAAATCATTGGGAACACTGGTAAAAGATTAGTTTCTCTTCTTTTTTACAGAGCAGTGCCACAGGCACCGTCTGTGGAAGCCAGCATGCACCGCTAAATACTGCATAGATACCTGCGAGGATACCTGCACAGGGCTAACCGTCAAGCAAGCTTGGTGTGACGGCAAACTGTATCGCTTCTTTTGCTACTGCGTTTGTTGTGAGGGCTAGAATTGCGGGAGGTATATGCAAAGGAGACATGTAGTACAACATGCACTATTTGCATGCTGGGCTGTCAAGATGATGAATTAATAATGGTTCTAGGAATAATGGTACGATTGTTTTTTAGGACATGTGGAACTTTTATTGTGACCTTTGTGAGGACATGTGGAATTGATCACTAAGTATGTATGGGGCTATTGTTGTTGTCACTCGACATAATTAAGTACCGTCATGTATTATTTTGATACTCCCTACATCCACGCTACCCTCGTCAGCCGTCCCCCCGCCTACACCTCCCGCCCAATGAGACGAACGGGGCCGCAGGCGGTGAGTAGGATACGGTGCTCACGAGTGGAGCTTGCCGTCAAGGGCGGGGAGGGGGCGAGATGCTCCGCCGTGCGCTACCGGCCTCGTCACCGCTCGCTCGTCGAGCCTGCACCTCCCGCCTAGCGACGAGCTGCAGCGGGTGGAGCTGCCAAGGCGGTGGGCTGCTGGATCTTGAGCTCGAACGACACGCCTAGGAGCTGCTCGCCGGAACTGGGGGTGCTCTGGTGGCGGCGACGAACGTGGGAAGGGCATGTAGCTGAATATTCCCAACCGCCAAGCTTTGACTGAGATAAGGGAACCCATAAAAAATGGTCCAAAATATTTATATCTAAGGGATATGGGGTTTGCTTTGAAGTTCCCCCTAAAAAAAATTAAGGGTCGATCGAGTTTACAGTATCTAAAATGGACATGTTTTTCGCGCAAAACCGGTTATTCTAAAAAAATGACCGTTTTATGAAATCTGCTAGAGATACTCTAATAGCGTGTTTTGTGTTCTGCACAAACATTTACCCCAAATATTGGTGTTCCTTGCAAAAGTAATAGCCAAGGTTGGTGTTCCTTGCAAAAGTAATAGCTAGGGTTGGTGTTCTGCACAAAATGTCCCAACAACTGGCGTTAAGTGCAAAAACCTCAAACTCTCACTCTCGCCAGAAATCCCCTTGCGAAATCCCTCCGTTCGCCTTTTTCTTGCCCAAACCGAAACTCTCGCCGGAATCTCTCTTGCTTGCAAGATCCCTCCAGCAGATCAACCGATGGCCGGCGATGAGGGTGAGCTGGAGCGCGCCGCCGACCGCTCTGAGGGAGAGAAGAACCACGGGGAGGCGTCGGCGGCCGCTCCACCAGCCAAGAAGATGTGGCGGCTGCCGAAGGAGGAGATCCTCTGGATCCTGGCCCAGGCGAACGAGCCCGTCTGCGCCGAGTTCCGGGACCTCAAGCTCGCCAACCCATCGCTGGTGCCGTCGCCGGAGGAGGAGAAGGACGAGTCCGTGGTGCTGCTCTACGAGTGCACCCGCGACGCCTACGAGGACGAGGAGAGGTTCGCCGTGTTCCAGGCCTGGGTCCGCAACGAGTACGCCTCCAAGGGCTTCGTGGAGGTGGACTACGACTACTACGGCGAGAGGGCGGAGGCGACGAGGCTGAGCGAGGAGGCGCGGGAGGAGGTGTTCAGGGGCAGGGATCTCTCCTCCGACAGCGAGGACGACGATGAGTGGAGGCACTTGAAGAGGACTGTCCGGACCTTCGTCTGAAGAATCTAGTCTATTTCAGTTTACAGGAGGTGATGATGTATTTCAGTTCTTGTGGCTTGTCACCGCATCATCACACTTCCTCTTGCCTGTAACCCACCCTGCTACAACAATACAATGCATGATGATCGAGTGAGATTTACCAAATATCTTGAGTTGCTCGTGGTTGTTAGTGTGTTGCAAGAATCGAATCCTCTTACAGTTGAGAGGTCAGGTAAAACCAAAGGCCAACCTTTGAGCAGATCATCGTTTTATTTTATTTTGAAACAGCTAATCGCCTAATCGGTTTATTGGACAAATGACTTACTACTTGCATCAGATACTGGTTTTTCTCAACACACACACACAAAAAATCAGATACTGGTTAGCATCGCAACAAAAAGCTTCCGTGTGCCATTGAAAGAAAATTCTTCATACTTCGGACAAATGATGCTTCATTGCTTTCTACCATTTTTCATAAAAACATCACACAGGCCACCGTTTAGCTTTCACCAACTTGCCAAGTATCACAACAAAATCTTGAAGAAGACGAGTAGACTACAGTAGAATCAAACAAATCATGGAACTGGAAACCAGGTTCTCAGATGCAATCATCCTTGAAAAATGATAAATCACAACGTCTATGGTCTTTGCCTCCCTGAAGCCGCAACATGTCATTCTCGCTACTTGTTTGAAGCACAAACTAACATTCTGTCTATATCCCTGCCAAGAACTATCATCTCTTTCGGTCTGAGCCCGATCCAGTTGCCCGAAGATCCCAGACTGGTCAATGTAGCACCTGCAACACACAACAATTGTTGAGCAGAGGCAAGACAACCATTGTCGTCGCAGATCCTCCACTGGTGAGCACCAGAGATAAAATATAAACCCCAAACCTAGACTACTACTATACATGGATAAACTTGAACTAAACGGGTGATCGTCGTCTAGCACGACCCGAGAACACCATTGCCCGATATCTTTCCGAGTCGAAGTAGCAACCACCTCTGGAGAGGCTATTGAAAACATTGCTGATACAAGAAAAAAAAAGGGGGGGGGCTTTGCAACACGCCTCTTTAAAGCTGCACGGGTTGAGTTTTGCTAACGTGCATGACCTTATCCCATATGTTCCAGAGGCCGACCGGTCAACGAGCCCCGACTCCCCGAGCTGCAGCCGCGTACTAGGAGGTGGAGGTATATGCGCAGAGGAGTCGCTAGCCGGCTCTAGCCGACACACGTATGGGCGACATATTGAATTGAGACGGCCAGCTGGGAGTGATCAGATGGAGAATGATCGCGGCAGGAAGATCGACGAGGTGGACGGGATAGAGTGGGGGTGTGGGGCATCCGGAGTCGTCCATGAGGGGGCTGGATGGAGAGGGTAGGTTTGAAATGCTATACTTGGTAAATGCAAGTTGAAAAAACGAAGCTTGGTCGTTCCCCTCTCCCGCTACAGTAGAGAGGGGTGATTTTCTGAACACCACCCGGAGATCCACCTCGCTCGCCGTCTGGTCGTCGATTCCCTGCCCTCTGGCGGCGGGAGGGTGGGGAATCGTCGATCCACGTCGTGTATATAGTTTAGGGTCGTCTAGGTTGCTTGCTGGCGGCGCTGAGGAGGCGGTGGTGCGGTCGGCGCGGCGTTTTGCGGCGGAGATCATCCTCTTTTGGTGCGGCGCTCTCCGGAGTTCCGCGGTGGAGTCTTCGCCTTCCCCGAGCTCACATTTTCTCGGATCTGTTGAGTTCGTCTTCCCCTCGCCGGCGTCGGCGTGGCGGTCGATCCGGAGCCCGTTGAATAAGAAGGAGGTGATGCTGTGTCTCGCATTGGAGATGGTGGTCCGAGGTGTAAGCTCTCTGGAGCTGGCGACCGGCGACTTCCCGTCCGCGGAGGGATTGTACGTGATCCAAGCCATCAAGGGGTGCAGCGGCGGTGGCGCGCTATCGGCAGCATCTGGTTCGTCATCGACATCAGGATCCAGAGGGCTTCATTGTAATTTTTTTCTGGATCTTTCTGTAAGAACGGGATTATAATATCAGTTCCTTTTCCCGCAAAAAAAGAAAAGAAATGCTACACTTGGTAAACAGATATTTACAAATTAATTAAGGAAGGAAACGGATCTCAGGTTTGATACACATAATTAAGTTCCAATTAAGTTTGGCACTACCACAATACGAGTCAAGAAACGGCGCGGACTCCGAGTGGGCATTTTATTCGTGTTATTATTCTTCTCTTTTAATTGTTTGAGAGAAAATATCGGACTCCGACTCCGACTCCGGGCGTTGGTGACCCGACGCGGCAGCGAGCGAAACAAATATAAGGATCGACTTCCTCTCCTTCTTGCCCAGATCGAAATCGAAGCTCTCGCCAGACAGAATCCTCTGTTTGCGAAACCCAAACCGAAACTCTCGCCGGGATCTCTCCTGCTTGCGAAATCCCTCCATCGGATCAGCCGATGGCCGGCCTGGGGTGTGTCCGCCCTAGCAAACGAAAGGCCGGCGAGGAGCGTGAGCCGGAGCGCGCCGCCAAGAGGACCGACTGTTCGGAGGGAGAGAAGAGGGACCAAGGGGAGGCGGCACCGGCGGCCGGAGGCGCGAAGAAGATGTGGCGGCTGCCGAAGAAGGAGATCGACTGGATCCTGAACCAGGCGAACGAGCCCGTCTACTACGAGTTCCGGGACCTCAAGCGCGCCAACCCGTCGCTCGTGCCGTCGCCGGAGGAGGAGAAGGACGAGTACAAGATGCTGCTCTACGAGTGCACCCGCTCTGTCTACGAGGACGAGGAGAGGTTCGCCGTGTTCCAGGCCTGGGTCCGCGCCGAGTACGCCTCCAAGGGCTCCGTGGAAGTCGACTACGATTACTTCGGCGAGAGGGCGGAGGCGACGAGGCTGAGCGAGGAGGCGCGGGAGGAGGTGTTCAGGGGCAGGGATCTCTCCTCCGACAGCGAGGACGACGATGAGTGGAGGCACTTGAAGAGGACTGTCCGGACCTTCGTCTGAAGAATCTAGTCTATTTCAGTTTACAGGAGGTGATGATGTATTTCAGTTTACAGGAGGTGATGATGGTGCTTGTGGTAAATCATCACACTTCCCCTTGCTACAACAATTCGATGCATGATAGAGTTAGATTTACTGATCGATTCAGCCAATCTTGTGTTGATCTGCTGTCATGCTTGACTATTTCCGGAAGCTACCGAATATCTTGTCAACTGAAAGGCTAGACTGACTGTTACTCACCAGATTTTTCATGGGATAGAACTTCTTTGGCATCCCTTTAGGCAAAACAAGCAACAGCAGGAAATATAATAGGGAGCAAGACTGGTTGGTGAGACACCGCAATAGGATGAACAGCAACCACCAGGAGAACTACATCAAGGTGTAAGTAGCAGAACCCTTTCATGCGGTTCCTGCATCATTTTCTGCTGTCCCAAGTAATTTTATTTTGCCCTTGACTTTCGTTTTCATGTCACATTCCCACAGACTACTCATGCCTAATTTAGGATGTAATAATAAAATAAAGAAAGTAAGAAAACAACAAACACCATCTTTGTTTTCTGTATTATTTTGTATCTATGCTAAATTGTCGCCTAGCTAGTAGATAG
>QRDG01000071.1:650779-882460 GCA_012064385.1 Puccinellia tenuiflora
ACAATTCTTTGTAGTCTGGTGTTGCAAATAGAGTATGTCATGCATCCAATATGTGGTAAGTAGTTACTCCTCAACTATCTTGAAAGGTTTATGAGGCAACTTTTTAATTTTTCTGTACCAAAGAGGGAAATAAATCTATTGATATAATGGAGAAATAATTATATGCCTACATAATTACCTAAAGATGAATATCAAAATACGATATTTCTAGCTCTATTAGTTACAAAAGGCCACCAACCATGTATATATTTGGAATTAACTTAGGGGTTAGGATAAGACGTCAGCCATTAAAATTAGAGGTCAGGATAAGCGCTGATGCCAGACATTATTAACGCCTCAGAATAATCAAGTCAATAGTTACACACATTTCCTATAAATATAAATCGAGGGTATGCTCGATCATACACTCATCCATTTCATTCAGAAAGAACATCACATTATCACCTCATTGGCATATGGCGTCGCAATTGAAGAACGTTCACAAAGGACTGTTGGGAAGCAACAGGTTGTTCATATGCCTGTGGCTGGTGATGCTACTTGTCCTGTCATCTGGTAGGAAGACGATTGACCCACAAATTAATCTCTCGAAATCGGTGATTCAAGTTAATTTGTTGATTGTTAATTTGTATATATATGTTCTTTGTGGATGAATGCAGAAGAGATGAGATCGGAAAGCTGTGAGACTCACTTGAGCAAGACGTGGAACCACAAGGTATGCGTCAAACACGGCACTTGCAACGGGCCATGCACCACCGAGGGTTTTTTTTTTTTTTGAAACGAGGCAAAAGATTTGCCATTTTCATTAATAGAGAAGAAGTTTTAGAGGTTTTAAGTTTTAATGCCTAGGACTTGCCCTAGGACTTGCACAAAAGCCTACTCTCCCGGTATTACATTACCCAAATGTTTTGCTCCGGCCCTCACCCAAAGCTTGGCCTCCTCTTTTAAGTTGGCGATGATGACGTGTGAGGGAGTGGCGTGGTGACGAAAGACCCTAGCATTCCTTTCATTCCAAATTGTCCAAGAGATGAGCATAGTCAAAGAAGCCAAAGCCTTGCGCGGTTGTCCTCTTGTAAAAGTAAGTTTTTCCCACCAAAGCTTCATGTTAGCCTCGTTTGCCCATTGGATGGGAGAAGTATCGTTGAATCCACACCAATTTAAGAGTGCCGTCCAAATGCGTGAGGCGAACCGACATTTGTAGAGGAGGTGGCTCGCGGTTTCTTGGGCGTGGTTGCAAAGTGGGCAATTCCTACAATTCGGCCAACCCCTCCGTTGGAGGCGGTCCAAAGTCCAAATCCTATTTTGTAGCACAAGCCAAGCGAAGATTTTGCATTTAGGTGGAGCCCAAGTTTTCCATATAGTTTGATTCCGGCTCCTGCTACCTCTTGAACCTGTGCATCTGCCAGAGGAACTGCGCAGGGGCTGCACCACCAGAGGCACCGAAGATGCTCTAGTTGCTTGCTCGAAAAAAGAGAAGGAATTGTTGTTCTACTTTTTTCATTTTTCTGTTTGGAGTTTTTGTTAGATGCTGACACTTAGCCCTGGCCTATTCTGAGAAAAATTGGATGTTGTTTTATTTTACTACAAATTTGGTCAGATTCAAATATGTATGGTCTAAGATACGATAACTAAATATACATGGACGAGCAGAGTATATGCGTGCGCTTGTGACACAGATAAATTAAGATGCTTCATCCACTGCAGAACGGAGCTTGATGAGGTACTATTCATAGAGCATCTTCAGTTGGATTGGGAAGATTTAACCTCCTATATGTCCGCGGACAGGAACCGGCTAGCCCCATTTATCTGCTCGGGAAACCGCATCCCAGTGGCGGAGCTAGCACTTTGTTAAAGCCTGGGCACATACTGCAAAACTCCGGAGCCCAAGTATCGGCGATGTACGACTACTCCTAAAATTATATGGAACTATAGACGTACGATTTAAAATTTTATGGAATTATAGACATATACTGTGATAATGTACCAATCAAGCCTAATTACATGTGCTCCCAGTTGACAAGTGATAATCTACTATCCCTAGAAAAAGTGATAATATACTAGAATAATATAGCCATAAAATTAGTGTCTCTGTCCCGAAAATAATGTCGCCAGGTAAATTACCGATTCGTACCATCTTAGTTGTTTTCCAGCTACACATAAAACGGATCCAAGGGAGTAATATTTTTCTGCCAAATGAACTTGACCCAGGATGGACCCGGTCATGCTGGCTAAATTCTGCAGCCCAGCAAAAGGGTAGTGTAGTGCGCGAGTGCTGCCTCCCTTTAAAGCCCATGTAGAGCTGTGATAGGAATCAACCGTAGCCTACTAAGAGCCCAGCGACGTGAGGGATCCATTTTTCATCCCAATAACCAGCAGGTTGTCGTCTTCGGGAACATCTGGTCGTTCCACCAGACACATGTTCGCCACACTCACGCCGGGCATATTTCCCGATTCCCGAACCCGAAACCCGAAAATCCCGAACCCGAACCCGAAAATCCCGATTGCTATTTCGGGAAGGTGATCTCATTTCCCGAAATTATTTAGGGAAATTCGGGAATGAAGTCCTGAATCCCGAATATCCCGTATTTCCCGAAAAAAAATAAAACCCAGAGGCCCAGTTCATTTTCAGCCCAAGCCCAAGCGTTCTTAGTCAGTCAGTCTCCAGTTTCCTTTGCCCTAGTTTTCACCGCATCTTGCCATCTTCCATTCTTCCCACTACCCAGCCGCCACGCCTCCAACTCCAAGGCTCCAAGCCTCCAAGGCGCATCTTCCCCTTCCAGCCTCCAAGGCGCATCTTCCCCTTCCAGCCTCCCGCTTGTCATGGCGTCTCCGGCGAACGGCGTCTTCTAGCCTGCGACCGACGGCGCATCTTCCCCTTCCACTTCCCGCTTGTCTCCGCTTGTCTTGGCGCCGGACGCCAGAGCAAGAGCTGGTGCGGGCGCGGCTGCGCAGGCTGCAGCGTCGCCGGCGTCTCCTACCCCGCGACGGCGCGACGGGCCAGCGGCCAGCTGACAGTGCATCTTCTTCGACTGGACGCCTACATCCTCTTCTTTCCACTCAAGAACAACCAAGGTAAGGATCTAATCGTTGCATCCATCCTCTTCCCGTCCATCCTCTTATTTTATTTCTATTCTGTTATTTTCAGTTGGAGATCGAATCGTTGCATGATTTTGTATACTAGATGTGTATTACTAGTCTGCTGCTATGATTGGACATTTTATTGAACATTTCTAGTCTGCTGCTATGATTGAATATTATGATTTTGTATACTAGATGTGTATTACTAGTCTGCTGCTATGATTGAATATTATGATTTTGTATACTAGATGTGTATTACTAGTCTGCTTCTATGATTGAATATTATGCTAGTCTGTTAGTATTGACAGTATGTTTGTGCTGCTATCTTGCTCGTTGATAAATCTGTTTGCAAACTGTTTGACAAGTTTTATTGTCTACTTGTCTTCTAGATGACTGAATCTGAGAATCAAATGGATATTGAGGAAGCGAGCAATGGTAATGCAATGGATGCTGAATTTTCAATTCCATCACAAGCGTCGCAGGCTGAATCAAGACCATCACAGTCTGAAAATAATGTTATTGATGTGGATAAGGAAGCTGAGAATAGAAAAGGAAAGAGGGAGATGGCAACCAGGTCAGAGTGGTGGCAGCACTTTGTCCAGGTCAAGGATGACAATGATGTGGTGATGGCTGCTAAATGCAAATATTGCACGCGTCAAGTGCAGGCTGAATCAAAAAAAGATGGTACATCAGGCATGAAGAGGCACTTCAATGTCTGCAAGCGCAATCCTCACAAGTTCAACAAAGATCCCAAGCAAGGTACTATTCAAGCAACTCATGGAGAAGGAGTTGGCACTTGGAAGTTTGATGCCGAGGCTCTAAGGATTGCTTTTGTCGAGATGATCATTGAAGATGAGCTGCCCTTTGCTTTTGGTGAGAAGTCAGGCTTTAGGAAATTTATGTCGAAAGCTTGCCCGCGTTTCATTTGTCCATCTAGAAGAACGACCACTCGAGATGCCGTGCGCCGATATTTCAAAGAGAAGGCCAAGTTAAAGAAATTTTGTAAGGATTCTTGTCAAAGAGTTTGTCTAACAACAGATTGTTGGACATCTCAACAACAAGATGGTTATATGACTGTGACAGCAAGCTTTATTGATGAAAATTGGGATATGCACAAGAAAGTCATCAATTTTTTCTTGATTAAGGGGCACAAGGGGGATGACATTGGGAAAAACTTGATGAGGTGCATGGCTGAATGGGGTATGGAGAGAGTGATGACTGTTACTGTTGATAATGCAAGTGCTAATGATGGTGGTATTCTGTACTTGAGGAAGCAGCTGGACAAAACATCCTCCAACATTGCAAAGGGAAAGTTTTTGCACATGAGGTGTGCTGCCCACATTATCAACCTGATTGTGCAAGATGGTCTAAAGGAAGTGGACATCTCAATAAAGCGTGTTAGAGCTACTTTTCGCTACATTAGGAATGGTGGATCTAGATTGGTCAAGTTCAAGGAAATTGTCATTGAAGAGAATGTGGACAGCAAGTCATTTTTGAGGAATGATGTACCAACCAGATGGAACTCCACTTTTCTAATGCTCAAAGCTGCAAATGTCTATGAGAAGGTGTTCATGAAGCTAGCCGAAGATGACTTGAGCTACAAGTTTGACCTATCTGAGGAGAACGATGGGTTTGGTTGCCCCGAAGAAGCTGATTGGGAGAATGCCAAGAAGATGGAAGAGTTTCTTGGACACTTCTATGATCTTACAAATCGTGTCTCTTCTACTCTACATGTAACATCCAATACTTTCTTCCATGAGATTGCCGAAGTTCATTTGTTCATTCAGTCTTGGTTGGCTAGTGAAGATAATTTACAAAAAGCTACGGGTAAAAGAATGAAAGACAAATTTGATATATATTGGGGTCTTTGGCACACCAACGACAAGGAAAATGAGAAGGAGAAGGAGAAGGGAAAGGGAAAAGGAAAGGAGAACATCAATTTGTTGATTTTTGTTGGAGCAGTTGTTGATCCGAGATACAAGTTATCTCAATACACAAATGCTGCCATTGAAGAAATATTTGGACAGGAAAAGGGACAGCTAGTTTGGACAGCTGTTATCACTTGTATCAATGATTTGTTTGTAGAATATACAAAGTTGTATGCTACCAATGAAGTAACGGAGGAGGTAGATGATTCAAGAACATCAAAGGGAGGTCGTGGAGGCATGTTGAAAGAAGTAATTGCCAAGAAGTTGAAGATGACAACCAGTGCAAATAGCAATGCTAAGTCAGAACTTGACAATTATCTTGCAGAAGACACTGAAGATCAAGAAATGAAGTTTGACATTCTTGCTTGGTGGAGGTCGAATGCATGCAGATTTCCAATATTGGCTCGCTTGGCACGAGATGTGCTTGCCATTCCCATCACCTCGGTAGCTTCAGAGTCGGCTTTTAGCACAAGTGGACGCATCTTAGATGATTTCCGCACCTCGCTTACTCCTTTCATGTTGGAAGCTCTAGTCTGTGCACAAGATTGGCTTAGAAGAGGTACTCCTATTGACATCCAGGAGAGTATGGAGGAACTAGCCGTGATTGAAAAAGGTAAAATATTCCCTCATTTCTATGTATTTACACTTGTCTTCTCAAATCATGTCACATTGTTCCTGCTACTAATATTTCTTATATTACTGCTACTGCACAAATAATGAACTATTCATGCTAGAGTAGTATTGCAATTAATTCAGACCTTAAATAATGCACATTGCTCATTTCATTTAATACAGAGTTGATTGAAGAATTTGGTGGCCTACATATTGCAAAAGGAAAAAGTGCATCAACTTCGAAAACTGTGGGAAGCATGTCCAACTCCAGCATTGGAACATCTTCTTAAAGGTACAAGTACAATTATACATTCTTCATTCAGATGTCATTTGTATTTTGTAACATGCATTTCTAATAAATAGTGCTTGATCAGTGGAACTTGCACAGATTGGACTTGAGAAGTTGAGATTGAAGCCATAAGGTGAAGCGATGGACTGTTGCTTGTTGGTTGTTGTATACAACCTGATCAACCTGATGGGTGATGTACAACCTGATCATGTGTACCGCTGGAACTTGTCAACTTGTTATCTTTCTATGTTGTTTGTCATTTGTGTGTGACTATGTGGCTGTGTGCCGTGTGGACTTGTTTGCACGAACTTGTTATGTTCCTGTTTGCTATTGAAATTCTGTCAAAAATTGTGTATGTCTTGTTTACTGTCGAAACGCTGTCGAAATGCTGTCGAAAACATGTTTCTTTCCTGTCATTTTTGTTAGTTGATCTGCAAATCGGGATATTCAGGAATTTCCCGAACCCGAACCCGAAATTTCGGGAAATAGATTTTTCCTGTCATTTTCGGGAGTCATTTCCTAGAACCCGAAATATTTTTTTCCCGAATTTCCCGTCCCGAAATTTCGGGAAATCCCGAACGCCCGGCCTGACGCCACACGAGGTCAGCAACGTACCTATACGCAGCGGGCCAGAGTCCGGGCACGTGCTCTAGGCGTAGGCATGGTAAAATCGCCCCTGCACATCCCCCAATTTCAAAACCTCAATTCCATGTAAACCCATGCATATCGATATAGTATACAATCAATTCAACATCGATTCAACAATTCAGCGTAAATCAAATAATTTGCAAATCAACAAAAGCCAAGAAAAATTAGAAAACATTCATACATATATGATACACGAATGAATCAAACATATCTGTTGATGTACTCAATGTTCACTTTCATCATCCATGAAGCATGATCCTTGACTACTCTGTGATCCCTGGTAGCACTCACCTTCTCTTTCTCAAGCTCAATGGTCGCAAATTTCTTCGCCTTTTCAAACTCCACTTTTCGTCCATTTCTCATTCTTCTCTAACTCAATCCTCTCACGCACCCTCTTCCGGTCAAACTTAATTTTTTACCTTTGCACATCCAAGAAAATATTGTACCTCTCATCCTTCTTCACCTCCATTTTCTTCAAGGTCTCATCCTTGTTAGAGAATATGTGTGTCCATGTGGTGAAAATTTTTGTTGTCGCTCCCTCACGCTCGACCCTGTCCGTGGTGGGTCCTGCCTCCTCCCCGTGATGTGTATTTTCCTATTTGATACAGTCATTTGTTCGTCCGCCACTCCACTTTGATCATCATTTTAATCTAATACAATATATTGAGAGCCATCGTTGCTCTACCTCTTCTTAGTTTGGTTCTTTTGATCGGTGCACCACTTATGTTTCCCATTCGATTTGAGCCAACAATGGGTCATAGTGAATGGATTTTTCTCAGCTTGATGATACAAAGTGGCAGCCAACTCATCTAGACAGAAAGAACCATTCAACATAATGCAATAAAATTGATAACAATGTGAGTAAGCCTATGCAAAATACCACTTTGATTCCTCTTTTGGACTTGTGCCTAGAACCGAAAAATTTGTTCACAGACTCTTGGATGGCGGCCCATCTATGTTGGAGAGGGCCCTCATTGTGTGTGGTACAAACTGGAAGCAGCTCCACGTAGTGCTTGTGTTCATGGTAAAATTGGTGGATTTTTTTTCCAAATACTATGAGCCCTTTTTCTTGGTTCCACAAATGGGTTCTTGACTGGCCAACCAAGCCTGGCACAACAACACATCTTCGGTGGTCGAATACACTCCCTCTTCTGTTTGTCCCCTTACTTTTTTGAGTGCCTGATGATTGCTCGATATTAATGTAAGGGGGTGCGGTATCAACCATCTCATAATGTGGAGATTCTTAACCATAGATTCATAAACATGTCCTATGCACGCATCACAATTAAACTACAATCCTAAATTGATCTGTAATGTACTTGAGACAAGAAAATTACCTACTCATTTGGATCCATATTTTTTTCGAAAAGTTGGTGCGCACATACAGTGCCAGAGATGCCCGTTGTTGGCTGTGGTGAGACACACTGTGTCTAGGGACGTGTTGTCATCCTCATGAAGCTATCTAGGACGTGCTGTTACGATGTGGACGTGGGCGCCGGAGTGGATGCGGCGAACACCATTTGGACGACGACCTCCTTTTATGAATCTTTCTTCTCTGCCTTCTCGCGGAACAGTTACCCGCTGTGCCAATCCCCCGGGTGATGGTCTCTATCTTGTTCAGCCCCACGATCTCTTATGAGTCGACATCTTTCTCCTACAAGTTCCTTCTCCATATCTTGGGCACATGGCGGAGTGGGTGTCAACAACTAGGACGGAGGAGGGCTGCGGGGCGATGGAAGGAAATGGAGGATGGACACGAGATAGGAGAGTCAACTTGGAGGAAGTTTATCAATTGAGGAGATTTGGGGAGGTTCCTGCTTGTCAGATCCCACATGGCGGACACGCTTCTGGGTAACCCAAAATCTGCCCCCACACATATGGGCTACATATGAAGGTTGTCGTACAGTCCGTACATTTGGCTAGGTATAGGGGATCCGGTTGGGTCGGTGTTTTATGTTCAGTCTTTTTGGCCTGTCAGCTGGGGCATATAGGGAGGAGGGGGTGGTTGGAGATGCGCCTACCTCTTGTGGCGGTCCCTCACCACTTTTCTCCTTCTTGTGTTCTTATTTTGGCCGATGTTGCACATGGTGACGAACAACTGAAAAAACTACATTGTTGTGCTATGTCCCAATCCGCCAATAGTGCAGCACAGCCTTGTCGTATGGTAAGAAACAAGAAACGAGAAGCAAACTTTGGGGTGTCCAATTATAAAGATATTCTCTCCCAATATTTAAAAACAATTGACAATCAGAAAAGAAACATGAACAGTGGAGGACCTGTTATGTACACTTTGAGATCATCGAAGAATAGCTGGTCCTTGTCTATCTATTGAAAGTCATTGAGGATTTCCAGGGCTTTGAAGAAATGGAGGCCTTTCTCAGCAGACCGAGATAGCAATCTTCCTAAGGCTTCCATTCTTACGGCAAGGTGTCGCACATCCTTTCCTAGCAGCTCCGTGTCCAAGATGGCTTGGATCTTGTCTGCATTTTCTTGTTTCTCTTGTTGAGATACAAAGAAACCAAAGAGTTTCCTACCTAGTAAGTCATAAGCCCACATTTTTTAGATTTAGCATCATGTCGTACTTGCGAAGGTTGAGTAAGTTTCTTCGAGATCTCCACAATGAGCGGTATCTAAGTTACTTTTCATGACCTCATCATCTCAAACGCATACCTTGGCATTTCTTCTGATTTGTCTCTAGATGAGGAAGAGGCTCATCATTCGCTAGAAGGTGGCTCTAATGATTCTTAGGCCGAACGACATGTGATGACAGCCAAAGGTGCCCCACACGACGTTAAAGCTTACTCTGTTCATATTTGAGATGCCATCCACAACACAGTCTGGATATTTTTTTCTGAATACAGTAGAATTCAAACAAAGTTACATGTAGACAGATGTTTGGTTAATTAAGAATATTTGACTACAATATCCTGAAACCGGAATATTATAACTTGTAGGTTTGGACACATACATACCGATATGCAATTAACCTTAATAGGGCTTTCGCGGCCTTCCAAGACGTATACGATGATATGATCCCGGTCCCATCGACCAGCCCCAACCTACTTAAGCTTGGTGGAGAGTCATATGTAGGTCCTACAGGCACTGCCTTCCTCAGAGCAGTGAATTCTCCACATTCGTAATCGTTGAGGAAGAGAAGGTCCAAACTAGCTCCAAATAGAGATCTGACAACCCCCAAGGTCCCTACCAATTGGGATTGGGCATTCCCCCATCGATCGTGAACCTATGCGGCACAACACTCCTTCTAGCTAACTCTGACTGGTCATTATAGATCTAACAATAGAATGTATTTGAATTCAAGTACGTCGGCAAACAGCCGTAGTCTTAAAACGACTTTAAGTAGCTATCTCGAGGTGCAAACGACTCCAAGATGATTGTGTAGATGCACAACGCCCCTTCTAGCAATCAAGCTTCATGCACTAGCCTAGGCAACCAAAATCCCAAACTGATGGAAGAACTAGTTAATCCACCTATACTGTAACACCACCTGTCACGTGTGACTCGAATAGGCCAACAGGTGCATTCGGAAGAGAGCGACAGTGCGCAATTCTCTGAGGCCTATACGTGGACACAAAGGGGGGCTACATGGACACAAAAGGGGGGCTACGAGCAATTTTTTAATAAACTGCGAAAGCCAGGACTCGAACTCGAGAGTCGAGACTTTAGGCTCGGATACCATGTCAAGCTTTATGCACTAGCCAATGCAATCAGAAATCCGCATATACTGTGATTATATTGGAGTTTCTAGACCGGCCTTGTGATGGTCATCTGCTGCTTGTGATGGTCCTGGTAAATAACAACAGAAGACTAATTAAGTTGGTGGGTGATGGACGACGGGAAAAATCTACCACCTTCCCGTCTCCTTGCCTTTCTAAGGAAAATGGTATGTGTGTCTCTCTGTGTGTGTTGGGGGGGGGGGGGGGGGGGGGTGTTCAGAGTAAGAGGCTTCAGACGAACTTTGGTGAATTGCTACGACGAATCCCACCGCCAGAGATGAGGCTAGAGGCTGGCACCACTACCTATGACACTATAGAAATTGGATATTCACAAGGAACAAGTCCAATATCTTCTTGAAGGCACTCCAATAGTCACTATTGAATAGTGGAAGTGAAATTGAGTATTTGGACACTGCTGGACGTCCTGGAAGTCATTTTCGGATGATCTTTAGGCACATCTTTTGAACTCTGTAATTATCCTTAAAGATCTGTGAGGTGACTTTTAAAATTTCCTATAACCAAAGAGAGAAATAAATGCTCGAAACTGACCTATTTAAAATGGAGAAGCAGTTATTTTATGTAACAGTTGAATAAGTAATAGTTTTATCTATACCTAGACATGAATATCAGCATAAGCTATTTTTAGCTATTTTCGCTAAAGAAGACCATCAATCATGTATAGCATTGGAATTAAACTAGGCGTTAGGATAATGCATCAGCCATGTTTGGCAGTGACAATTAAAATGATGTGTTAGGATAAGTGTTAATGCCCGATATTAGTATCTCAATAATCATGTTATTGACATACTTCTGCTATAAATACAAATCAAGGAGATGCTCATAGACTCATCAGGTTCGTTTAGAAAGAATATCACATATATTATTACCTCATCGATATGGCGTGCTACAGGAAGAAAGCTGGAACCAGACTAGCGGGAACCACCAAGGTGTTCATATGCATGTCTGTGGCTGCTGATGCAGACGTGGCGTCGTATAGGGATTGGTGCTTTGGTTTGGGCTTTACGGAACTGCCAAAATTATTTGGTGTTTAATAAGGTTGGACATGCTAATTTTCTACAGGTTATTCGGATGGCTACCCATTGGATCCGCGAATGGTCACTTCTTTTAGCAGTGGGGCAGCACACACTTATTAACTCTGGGTGTACCCGCCTCGGGATGGTCGCCCGGGCTACCTACAGCCTGGTTGGGTGACGGAATGCTAGAAGACTAAGGGATGTTTAGGCGCCTCATTTTAGTCTTCTTCCGCTGGTTGATTTATTCACATACTTTGTTTGATCCGTGAGATGTAAACTCTTTAAACGCTTGAAACTATGTAATGAAAGGTTGTGTGCATTGATTGATGCAGAGTCCGGGGCGTTGCTCCCCATTGCGGAAAAAAAAAGTGCAAGTGAAATTGAGTATTTGGGCGCCGCTAGACGTCCATGAAGTAATTTTTGGATGATCTTCAGGCACATATTTTGGACTCTTTAATTATCCTTATAGATTTGTGAGGCAACTTTAAAAAAATCTATAAACGAAGAGAGAAATAAATACTCACAAAACATACCTATTTAAAATGGAGAAGCAATTATTTTATGTAACAATTGACTAAATAATAAAATAATAGTTTTATCTATACCTAAACATGAATATCGATCAGCATAAGCTATTTTTAGCTATTTTCGCTAAAGAATGCCATCAATCATGTATATCATTGGAATTAAAACTAGGCATTAGGATAAGGCATCAACCATGTTTAACAGTGAAAATTAAAATTACTAGAAAAATACCCCGCACGTTGCAGGGGGAAACCCTTTAGAAACTATATTGTGTAAACAAAATGGTACATGAGGTATAATACATTCTGTTGTATAAAGCAAAATGAACATTTTAATTGTTCATAGTCAAAATACTAAGACATAAAATCAGTGCATATTATAAATTATTAATTTGAATAATTGGATGGTTGAAAAAAATGAATGATGCATATATTGCATGTAGATATTAATAAATATTTGGGGAGATGTCATAGAAAATTGATTGGCTAACAGAATAGATGATGTGGACAAGTTGTATGTTGAGATAGAAAAACATTAATACATTTTCACAGAATCTTTTTAAAAAAAATATTGTAAATAAATGAGTATAAAATTATGATATAGTAAGTTGCCTATACTAATATGAAAATTTTGATTTGCCATAATCAAGATACTAAATTTATTCGACAAAGAATAGATGCGTATTCAAAATTATTAATGTGGACAATTAAATGATTAAAAAGATTGATGATGTGGATTTTGCATGTATTGATTACTACTCATTAGTGAAGATGGCATGGAAAATTGATTGGCTAAGAGGATAGATGAGGTGGATAGGTTGCATGTTGAGATAGAAAAATAATTAATGCATATTAGTGGGGTTTTGCTATTTATTAATACACATTAGTGAAGATGGCATGGACAATAATATTGGAGGATAGATAAGGTGGATAGTTTGCATGTTGGGATAGAAAAATAATTAATGCAATCTAGTGGGGTTTTGCTTTATAAGAGATATAGATAGATACGTAGGATAAGTGTGTTGATGCCCGACATTAATATCTGAAAATAATCATGTCAACATTGACATACTTTTGCTATAAATACAGATCAAGGAGATGCTCACAGGCTCATCGGTTTCGTTGAGAAAGAATATCACACATACTATACCACCTCATCAATATGGCGTGCTACAGGAAGAAAGCTGGAACCAGACTAGCGGGAACCACCAAGGTGTTCATATGTCTATGGCTGCTGATGCAGACGCTACTTGTGCAGTCATCTGGTAGGAAGGGCATCGACCCACAAATTAAACTCCTGATCAGGCTGATCCAAGTTCCTCAAATTGATTGTTAGTTCGTATATGTGTGTTATTTCTGGATAGATGCAGGAGAGATTGGACCGGAAGGCTGTGAGCTCAATCAGTGGAGCAAGACCTGGGGCAATACGATGTGCGTCAAACGTGGCACTTGCAACAAGCCCTGCAAAGCTGAGGGCTACGAAAACGGCGCGTGCAAGTTCCTCACTCGGTGCCTCTGCTACAAGAGCTGCACCACGGCCAGTTGATTGATCGGTCACTTCATGTCGTCTTCAGTCAAACTTGACAAACATGTGTGATTTTGAGACAAGAGCAAGTGGTGTCTTGTATAGACGCATGCAGGGAGTATATGCATGCGTCATGACTTGAAAAAAAATTAGGATTTTTCTCCATTGCATAATAAAAGAAAGGAGGTTTTTTGAGGCAGTATTTCATCGACTGCAATCTTTTACCCGCGTTTGGTTGCGATGATTGGCTCTCACTCACCACATTTCGCCCTATATTGGCTCTCACTCACCACATTGATATGCGACGTCCACTCCTTTCTCGCCACGCGTCCCTATCTGAGCTCTCTCCTGGCCCACCCATGTGCAGCCAGCAACCACAACAAAGGAGACCGCGCTCCTGCTCGTCGCGCCGCCCGCCCGCCCGCCGCGCCTCTCCACCGGAGGCCGCGCTTCTCCCTGCCGGCGTGGACCTCCCCGACCTCCACCGCCATGTCCACAAGACTCACCGGGACGTCCTCCTCCTGCCTCGCGAGCAGCACGTGCTAGGACGCACGGAGACGAGCGGATCGAGTCCGTCTCCTCCGAATCCGGTCGCCGCCTAGTTGAGCTCGATTCCGTCGTCCCTGACCTCGTCTGACCTCCCCAACCGTCCCTTCATCTTCATGGTGAGCTCACTGTCTGGATGGACATCTCCTCAACCTTCCCCGTGCTTTGTGGCATCTTGCATGTGTTCGTCGCCGACCGCCGCCGCTCCGATGATCGCCGTGGTCGAAGACGCAGGACACGTGGAGCTTCGTGTGCGTCATGGGGTGGGGGTGCGGCTGGAAACATGCCCTCCTATTTCATCCGGCGGAGGCGTTTTGCCCCGCAGGACATGTCCTTTTTCATCCGGCGTCGGTCCTAGGGGGCTCCAACGGCTGGGGTTGCTCTAAGAAACATGAAACGAGATGTCATCTTACACGGGTCAGTTATATCGATCAGGTGGGTGTATCTTATGTTACAACGCTAAACTCTTCTTGCCGGGGTCGGGTCTAGCCAAGACCCAAGGATAGTAGGTACCAGCTGCTTGACTGCTATCCTCTCAACTTCCAGAACCTGAACCCTTTTCTACGAAGTTAAGTGTCTCCTTTTATACATGCAAAGGATCACCACATTGGTGTCCCGTCACCCCATTCCTGCATCGTCAACGTGTATAGGCGTGTCGTTCCTGGCGTCACGCATGTGCCGTCCACGGGTATGGGCGCGCTGTCCCATCACCTCACACCTGCATCATCCATAGATGTCAATATTATAACTTTTAGACATGGACATATTCATACCGTTATTGCAATTAACCTTAATAAGACTTTTGCGGCCTTCAAAAACATGTGCGATGGTATGATCCCGGCCCCATTGACCAGCCTTAGCCCTACTTAAGCTTGGTGGAGAGTTATAGGTAGGTCTACAATCACTCCCCTCCTCAAAGCAGTGAATTATCCATCATTTGTAATCGTAGAGGAAGAGAACGTCCAAACTAGCTTCCAACAGAAATCTGATAACCCCTAAGTTCCCTTACCGATCGAGATCGGGCATTCCCTCATCGATCGTGGAACTGTGCGGCACAAAGCTCCTTCTAGCTAGCTCTGACCGGTCATTATAGATCTGATAATGTAAAGTACTTGAATTTAAGCGAGCCGGTAAATAGCCGTAGTAAGACACACTAAGTTTTGTTGAGAGCTTACACACAAGTGTAAGGGATCTATCGTAGTCCTTTAAATAAGTAAGAGTGTCGAACCCAACGAGGAGCAGAAGGTGTTGATAAGTAGATTTCAACAAGGTTTCACTGCATGCACTAAAAGGAAAATATTTATGGGTTTTTGTTATAGCGAACAAATAAAGAACAAGTAAATAAAAGATCGTAACTATTGTTGCAGCGAGTGTCCCAATCCTTTTTAGCACAAAGGACAAGTTGGTGGTGTTACTTATGATGATTAAAACATTCATGAGGACACATGGGAATTTCTGCCAAGCTATTTTCATTGCACGCCGGTGATTAATTTTCAATGTTTTGATAAGTGTTGTGTGGGTGAACCTATGCTAATGCACTGCCCTTATTTGGAAAAAATGTATACTTGTGATTAAACCTATTGCAAGCATCCACAACTACAAGAAAGTAATTAAGATAACAACCTAACCACAGCCTTAAACTCCGAGATCCTACACTCTCTAGTGCACTAGCTTGGGAACTGGGGTTCAGGTTTTTGTCACTCCGGCAACCCTACCGTAGGCAAACTAGATACACCATGCATTCCCCTAGGCTCTTAAAAGGTGAAGTATCATGTAGTTGACGTTCACACGATACCACTAGAGGAATAACACCACAAAATGAATCATTAAACAATCAAATATTACTCAACATTATGCAATTACTAGCAACTAGGCTTTTCCTATGTCCTCAAGAATCAAATGAACTACTCACAAGACATCATATAGATCATGATCAGAGGTGGTATGAATATGGGTAACAATCTGATCGTAACGGTAATTTACTGATAAAACTCACAAGCATCAACTACAAACGGTAATCAACACTCGGGAAGTAATCCCAATGAACTAACAAGTAACAACTTCGAAAGCTATAGCGAGATGAGATGGGGTGATGATGATGATGGAGGTGCTGGTGGTGGAGATGATGTTGATGATGATCCCGATGATGCCCGGCGTGATGGTGATGACGATGGCGGCGATTTCCCCCTCTAGGAGGGAATTTCCCCGGCAGATTTCTCCCTGCCGGAGCCCTTCTTCTTCCTGTCTGGTTTTTGCCTCGCAGAGGTGGCGGAATATTTCTTCGAGGTCTGCCCCGACATTTTTAGGTCAAAGGCTAGTAATACGCCGAAGGGATGCCGGAGGGGGGCCATAGGGGCCAGGGGCGGGTCCCAGCCGCGACCAGAGGTGGGCCCACGGCCATAGGTCGCCCCTGCCCCTGGTGGCTCACCTCCGTGCCCCCTTTTGGCTCCGTGGCTTGTTTCCCAAAATAATGACTTCTGTATTTTCCTGCAATTTTCTGAGCTTCGCGGGTCAGGTGTCTTGACGGGTACTTTTCTAGCTGATTCTGGACTCCGGCAGACGAATCCCCCATAAATGCAAAACATGCAAAATAAGATAAAATAACATAAGTAATGTATCATAACATGAAATATATCAATGAATAAAGATAAATTATGAAGTAGAATAGTGATGCGAAATGGACGTATCAGGGTCCCATCAACATGCCTCTTGTAAGTGCGCTCAGTGACATCACAAAGCGTGTTGGCTTGGATGACTTCGGTTCTTTTTTTATGCCCCAAACCATTACGCCGTTGATAGTGGTCTTGTAACCTTAACAAGACACAAACTAGCTATCTTGAGGGTGCAAACGGCCCCCGTATGATTTTGTAACCACACGACGCCCCTTCTAGCTAAGATTATATTGGAGTTTCTAGACCGTCCTGCGAAGGTCGTCTTCAACTTGTGATCGTGTCGGTGAATAACAACACAAGAGTAATTATGCATATGGGTGATGGATGGCAGGGGAAAATCTACCACCTTCCCGTCTCCTTGCCCTTCTCAAGCAAATGGGGGGGGGGGGGGGGGGGGGCTATGTAGCATCACAAAAAGTCGTCACCTATGTGTTCAGAGTGAGAGGCTTCAGACGAACTTTGGCGAATCACTATGAAGAATCCGGCCACCAGAGATGAGGTTGGAGGTTGGCTACACTACCTATTTCACACTATTAAAATAGATATTCACAAGTAACATGCGGCAGGTCTTCTTCAAAGCACTGCAGGACTGCAAGTGAAATTGAGTATTTGGGCGCCGCTGGACGTCCCAAGGCTGGTCATGTTACTAGTCTATGTTACTAACTCCATAGTACACTGTAACATAAAAGTAGTGTCATGGATTGTCTCATTTTATTAGCTTGTAGACTCATTTTGACTTGGATAGCGCTATGTGATGGTAACATATATAGTATGTTATACTCTATTTGTCTCTCTCCTTATCAGTTAGATGTCACATTATTATTATTTTGCTTTGGTGGGTTTTGGATGATCTTCAGGCACATCTTTTGGAGTCTTTAATTACCCTTGAAATTTCCTATAACCAAAGAGAGAAATAAATGCTCAAAAACAGACCTATTTGTAAAATGGAGAAGCAGTTATTTTATATAACAATTGACTAAATAATAGTGTTATCTGTACCTAAACATGAATACCAGCATAGCTATTTTTAGCTATTTTTTGCTAAAAAAGGCGACCAATCATCTATAGGTTGGAGTTAAAATTAGGCTTTAGGATAAGGCCATATTTAGAAGTGAAATTAAAATTCTATTTTAGGATAAGCGTTAATGACATATATTAATATCTCAGGATAATCATGTCAACATTGACATACTAATTTTGCTATAAATACAAATCAAGGAGATGCTCATAGACTCATCGGTTTCGTTTGGAAAGAATATCACACATACCATAGTACCATACTAGTATACTACCTCATCGATATGGCGTGCTACAGGAAGAACACTGGCGAAGGACTATCAGGAACCACCAAGGTGTTCATATGTCTGTGGCTGCTGACGCTACTTGTGCAGTCATCCGGTAGGAAGAGCATCGACCCACAAATTAAACTCCCGATCAGACTGATCCAAGTTCCTTAAGTTGATTGTTAATTCGTATGTATGTTATCTGAGGATATAGATGCAGAAGAGATTGGACCGGAAGGCTGTGAGTTCAACCGGTGGAGCCAGACGTGGAGCAACAAGATATGCGTCAAACGTGGCACTTGCAACGTTCCCTGCAGGGCCGAGGGCTACGAAATCGGCGAGTGCATGTTCATCAATCGGTGCCTATGCTACAAGAACTGCACCCCGTCTAGTTCACCAATCGGTGCCTAGATCTACTACATGAAACTGCTCCTCTGCATATACATTAATACATACAAGGTCACTTCATGTTGCGTTAAGACAAGGTTATAAAGTGGTCTTGTATGGACGCAGGGATCGAGTATGTGCATGTGTTGTGACTGAAATAAATTTAGGAGCTTATTTCTCCATTGCATAAGAAAAGAACTGTGCTTGTTGAGGCCAGTATTTATCAACTGCAATCTTTTACCCGCTTTTGCTTATGATGAATGGCTCTCACTCACCACTTTTCGCTTCGTGGTGACCGGCAGAACTAGAAAACTATATTGTTCTGCTATGTTCCGATCCACCAATAGTGCAGCCCAGCTATTAGAGCATCTCCACTGGCATCCAAAAGTCTCTCCAAAAGGCTTAATGAGGGTCCGGACAGAAAAAAAAAACTTCCAGCAACGTCTCCGTTGGTTCGGTCACCCCAAAAATTTGTTTGGCACCTCGGGAAAAAAAAAAGCTGAACTAGGTATAGTGGGGGAGAATTTTTTTGGCTCTCGTCTTTCTCTCCTCTCCCGCGACCCCTAGGGTTTCCGCGCCGCCAGGCCGCCACCGGCGCCGGTCTTCCCCTCCTCCCCTCTTCCCCTCCTCCCGCGCCGCGCGCGCTCGCCGCTCTCCGCGGCGGCGGGGCGCGGCCCCGGTCCTTCCTCTCCCGCGCCCCCCTCTCCGTTCCTCCCCGTCGCCGCCGTCGGCAGTGGCTGCCGGGCGCGGCCCGTGCGGCGCCGACGGCGGCGGCCTGTCCCTCCCCGCGCCGGGATGGGTGGAGGCGGAGCTCCACTCGTCTGGCGGCGGTGCTCCTCAGGTGGCGGCGGCTTGGCTCCGGCCGGGAGGCGGCAGGGCGGCGGCGGGCTCGCGGTGCGGTGGGGCGACACGGCGCGGCAGCTCGGCGGGCGACGGCAGGGTGGCACCGGCGGCGTCCTGAGGCCCAGATCTGGGCCCTGTGGGGCCCATCTGGGTTGGGGCGGGCCTGTCGGTCCTGCAGGTGACCCGTTCTGCAGTGACAGTAGTTGTAGCTAGTGCAGGGGTGCAGCGGCGACGGCAGCCGGCCTGTTGCAGCGTGGCGGCGGACTTTACGGGCCCAACCCGGGCCCGGCCGGACCCGACTGGGATTGGTGTGCCCCTGCGGGGGCTTTACGGGCCCGCTGGGCCCGGCCGAACCTAATTGGGACTGGTGTGTCCTGCGGCCGCGTCCGGTCGACTACCACCTTCGGTGGTGGAGGTAGTTCCCTCCCGCGCGGTCGCGGTCCTGCTGACCCAGATTCTGGCTACTCCTCGCAGTCACTCGCAGACCTCGTAGTGCATGCTTCGGTGAGACGACGACGATGGCGGCTTTGTGACCGTGGTGGCGCATGTTGGTGGGCGGAGAGGCTGGTGGCATCGAGGAATCGTTCTCGTGGGGCTCCTATGCTACGGTCGTCCAGGGGTAGTGGACTGGGTTTTTCGGGAGAAATCCTTGTCGGCTTGCCCGACACCGACGCGGTGCCGCCCCTGTGTGGCATCTCTCCTTCCTGAAGGGCGTCGTGGCTACCCATTGTCCGCTCCCTCTGTGTGCCGGGGGAAACCCGAGGACCTATGGTCCGGGCAGCAGCGCGTGCTTTCCTTCCTGAAGGTGCTGCTTGGTACTCGACGGTTCGGCGCTAGGAGCATGGTGGTATGTCTTCGGAGGGCGCAGCGGTCGCGGGTCACCGTAGTTTAGTCGATCCGCTTATGTCTCCTTTTGTTTTTGCTTTTCTTTTCTTTGGGTTTGTGTGGGTGCTGCTGCTGCCCCAGCTCCTATGGTGTTGCGTTTGTATCGTCTGTTGTATGGTGGTTGTTGCTTTATTTATAAAGCGGGGCGAAAGCTTTTCGAGGTATAGTGGGGGATGATAGACTTTTTCCCTGGAGATGGAAAATTCGTCCAGCCCCCATGTTTCGGGGTCGGATAGGAGGCGTCAGACACACCCCGCGTCTGAACGGGCCCACATGTCACACACTAATGCGCACGCCATTCCCACCATTATGTTGCTATGTTGGCTGGTGTGTTATGGCTATAATAAATTGTATGGCCAGAGAAGATCCACAGGCCATCCTCATTACGTCTCCATCGGTAACCAGAAAATGTGTCCGGCACCCCGTGAAAATGTGATTGCTATGTGGGGTGTCATACACATCTCGGAACATATTGGGCAAAGTGCCCCAACAATGTCCCTCAAATAGACTGGACAGGTGTCAAACTCACCTTATCTTCTGTGGCCATACAATGTTTTATTTATTATGACCAGAATAAAACGTGACACAGACGATCTAGAATGGATCGCTTGGGGATAGCCATCCGAGACGACCTTGAAGAGCTAGCATTGGGGCTCATGAAGCGTTAGTATGTCACTGGCATCTTTCGATTTCACATCCAAGAAAATAAATAACACTCTTGTGCCATGAGGCAGCAAAACATGACCAACAATTCAAGTCAATGATCTAATAACTGCTAAGATGCAGTCAACATATGTGCCTTCAAAGGCTGCTCGTTGTTAACAATTAATTGACAAGATTGTGTCAGATGGAGGGAGGGTTTGTACACAGATGTTACATCATTATGTATATCACACACATCTCTACATTTGGCTCCAGATGGTGACCATTCTACTGATATTTACATTACAAAAGGATTTCTTCCGCGCCGCAGAAGATCATTTAAAAGTCTGTGACCGACTAACATTTTCTCTCTCATTTCTCTGGTTTGGTTACTATTATTCCCTGGGCGATCGGGCTTTCAGGGTCATCGCAAGCTTCTGCCTTTCGCCCTCCACCTCGGCAAACTGCAAACTGAGCTCCGAGTATCTGCCCTGCATGTCTTTCAGCTCGCTCTCGACAGCCACCTGTCTTCTCTTCAGCTCGATCGTATCTTGTATTAGCTCATTGATGTCCCTAAAGCTTTGGAAGACCGCCGATTCATCGTTGTGTTGCTTCAAGAACGAGCTGGGGAGCAAAATTTCAAGAGATGAGCGTTTAGTTGAATAAAGCGGGAGTTACATTACTGAAAGCTACAAATGTCATGTTTTTCTTTGTCCTAGTTATTCCAGTTGTTTCTGAAGAAACTCTAGTAGCTTGACAGACAAAAACAAAACATCCAGAAAGAGGCCCTATTTCAACAAGCACAATTTCCAAAACTTAGGAGTTCTTAGAAAAATACTTCTCTATGTGTACTACCGTGACCATAGGCAGTTTTGGTCCACATTATGAAAAACATATGCAGTATGACTAGCTACCTCTGGAAAAGGATGTCCGTCTTCTTTGCTTGCAGCGCTTCTGCCAGTTCAAGCTCCAAAGCAAGTACTCTTTCCAAGGCATTTCCAGAACCAGGAAGCTCTTGAAATGAAGGGAAAATGCTTCGCAAATGTTCATTTGCCTAAAAAGAGTGACATATGCAACAACAACAAAATGAGCACAAGGTATGTGGTTTGCAGGTTCATGTTGAACGATAGGTGCATGTGGGTGATGGACGCAGAACTCTTCCATTATATCATGATAATGGCAGCAAAAAAAATTAACCGGTGATATTACAACAGAAAGGTGAGAAGTACACATACCATATCAAGCTGTGATAATGCCCTTCCCAAACCACTGAGCGACGGATCAATAAGATTAACATCAAGGGGAACAAGAGGGGACGAATTCTCATTTTTAAGTCTTTCAAGCTGCATATGCAAAACAATTTCCAGCGAATCAGCCCTGACCCACATCATGCCAACTACTAGTATGAAGTAATTACTGATTCATACAAACCAACCATAACTTGTTTGAATTGCCCGATTTTCGTCACAAATTAAGCTCACTTAGCATCAGTTAATTTTCCCTTCTTTTTTTCTTTTTCTTTTTTTTGTGCTGGGGCTCCAATTGTACATATTGTAATCAACTTTGTATATAAAAAATTAATAAAGCTTCAGCACGAAATTCTGCTGCTGTTTTCTATCAAAAAATGCATTTTAGTCACAAATCGTCCTTACTTCTACCAAACAAGTCCTGTGTATCAAGCTCGTAAGGGCATGTGCAATGTGCTTGCAAACTCGGAGCTGGGGATGATGTAAGAATCCTAGATTTCGGCCAAACATTTCACACAGTGAGGCTAAGAAAAAGTTTTCTGGAGCCGGATCAAGTTGAGGGGTCGAGTCCATTACAACTACGAGAGAGAAAACAGGCAAGCCCACCTGTCAGAGTCAAAGGTCCAGTCTATGCATAACCTCCATTGGCCCGGTCGCTGGAATCCTGACCAACCACAATGACCGACCATTGGCCCGGTCGCTGGAGGGGGAAAATATGGCAGCCATAGCTGTTGCCCCGTCAGATTGCTGCATGCTAGCTAGAGCAAGGGAGAGAAAGGAGTTGGTCTCCACCACCAGCTGATTGGACTATGGTGAATATAGATAGTTGACTGGACCTGACAAGCTGAACAGCTGGGTCGGGCTTTGATATCCGAGATGAACATGGTATCTTCATCAAAGCAGCATTCATACGACATGAGCATGTCGAGGATCCGTTCATCAGTGAACTTCTCCATTGTCATGAGGGACTCTAAGCTGCAGAACAGTGAGGAGCTTGGATTGGGTGATACTGCAAACGGACTGCTCAGGTATGTTACGCTGTGGCGGGACAACATAAATATCCGCATAGAAGGGACCATATTCTGAAGGACATGAAGAGTGAGAGTGAACCATTCCAGGATTTTGAACTTCTCTTTGTGAAGCGCAAGGAAAATAAAGCAGGACGTGTATGTGTAACAGTGCAAGAGAAGCTATAAACAGTGTTAAATGTGCTTTGATGTTATTTGTGGGTTCCTGATTGGGGTTGTCCAATCAGATAGTAATCCTTTCCCTTATTAATAAAGTGTGGATCAGCTACAGCAACGGATAGAGGAGTTGGATTGTAGTTTCTCTGTTGCTTGCTGCTTGCTAAAGCAATGAAGAAACGAAGATCTGAGAGGAGGCTTGCGAATTAAACGAGGATTTGTGGTGATAAGGCTTTTCATATAAGAGATGTCAGTGGTGAGGAAGATAGAGATTAACGGGGCAAATAAGAGATGTCCTATCAATTCTGCAGCTCAATGGTCATGCTTTGCGCAATGCTTGTGAATGCAGGCACACCAGCAGGCATGTCACATGACCACCATGAGTTCACAGAGTGATGATATCTCGCCACCTTGAAGATATATACTCAAACACTCAAAATATATTTCTTTTATTCTTTTTGCGAAGGAACCCAATAATAGCTATGATGATTTTAATACTTGTAGGAACAGAATTTGTGTTATAAAAAGTACACAGAGAAGTTTCAACATACCTCTTTCTGGAAAAGATTCAAGTCATTTGCTAATTTCTTATGCTCTTTAGAAATATCTTTGATGGTATTGTCGACAGTCGGATGATTCTCCAATGATGACCCGCGTTCCTTATAGCCATTCTGTCGAAAATACAAATAATGTAAGCTGAGAGATAAATGTACACCGCGAGATGAATATCCTTAACCCTCTATTTGGTGGTTATGACGCAAAATAGCAAAATTAAAAGTGTTACAAAAGAAGGTGTATATAAACATCTCGACCAAGCACTAACAGGTAGAAAATTAACAAGATCCAGATCTTATCTCCTGTGAAATTACTGTGCCACATCATCCAACTTAATATAGCCCTCTGAAACAGTAGCTCCTAGGACGCACTTAAGTTATGCTGGGTGGGTTCTGGGTTGATAAGGCTTCCATTACTCGTACACAATTCGTGCTAGCCATCTATAAAATGAAACATTAGAACATCAAGGATTGAGTTCTTTCGACCCTTTCTCTTTTAAGAGCAATACATTTTAGTATGAAACAATGCAAAAGCATCCCACAAATAAAATTGATCTTTTTCAAAAACCAAGGCAGGATTCTGCATTTCATTAAAGAAGAATAGAGCGACCCAGTGTATCAAGGGGCATGTAAACACCGGTTACTGTTAGTTTCCTCCACTTTCAAATATGCTGTAGATTTATATTTCATCAAAACTTGATATTAAGGACAATTATGAGAGGTCAAAACTCAGGCAAATTTCAAGAAACTTGAAGGAGGTTCTATACAGAACAGCAATAAACACAGTACCAATTCTATAATTTCTGCCTTACACACAGGCCTACTTCTACTCTTATGTTTGAAACATAGAGAATTCAAGGTAATGAATCAATACAATGATATCAAGCTACGCTACATTACATTACATGAGAGCCATAGTATATCTCGTAGGTGTAACATAGTTTCCCACAGGAATTTTTTTAGTTCATTTGTGTGCAATTGTCAACTGTTGCATGTGCCCTAATTTCAACCGCAATTAGTCTAAGCAATAGTAAAGATATGTATGTTAGATTGTTACCTCCAAGTTCTTTGACGGTGTGTCCTTGGCATGTGGATGCTCATCAAACTTATCAACATCCTCTGATTCTGCTTTATCTGATGAAAAATGTGTGCTCTGCATTCCACTTTCATCTTCATGTAATCCTGAATCAACTTCTACTGTGTTTGGTATTAATTCTGGTGCAGACCCAGATTTAACATCTCCCAGAATTTGCCCAATAGATGTGGCACGAGGGGTGCATGATCCAGAATTACCAGGTGATGTGATATGGTCAGTTAATGACATATTCTCCAGCAACTTTTTCACCAAGTCAAGCTCCACCCTTGTTCTACTGTGTTCCTCTCTGCACTCCTGAAGACAGGCCTCAATCTTCTGTTTTTCTTCTTTACAGCAATCGAAGTTCAGTTTTGTGCATTCCAAGTCCGTCATCAGGCTGTCATATGCATTAGACAACTCTCTTTTATCAGCAGATAAATCCTGCATCTCCACCTCCAGTTCAGAAACTTTCATTGATAGCTCTTCAATTCTTTTAGCTAGAGCAATCTCGTTTTTCCTTCCAGTTTCAACTTCATCCAAAGCACTTTGTAGCTTCAATAGCATCTCTTCAGAATATTTTTTAGAGACAAACACCTGACTTTTAAGCTCTTGAACCTTTGATTCATATTGCTCTTTGATAAATGCAATTCTAAGGGACTCTTGCATGGCAAACACTGACCCCTCTTTCTCCTTTTTTCCAGCTTCGGCCTTTTCTTTTAGCTCTCTCAAATGGATAGAAAGGTTCTTGAACTCTTCTGCCTTCAGAGTCTCTTCAGCAAGTTTTCGAGTAAGCTCATTGTTCTGTTCTTTTAAATTTGTCAACTGATATCCCGAATCATGTAGCAGTGATGACATCTCAGTATGCTGTTCCTCCAATTTTGATTTCAAAACCACATTTAGAATTTCAACTTCATCTTTCATTGATCTCAAACCATCAATGTGCTCTTCAAGATTTGTCTGCGTGGCTCTAAGCTGTGAAATCTCATCTTGATACTTCAATACTGCCTCGCTGTTATTGATGGATACTGATATATCTCGAGACTTGTTATTGCTAACCTGAGCCAATGTTTGCTCGTTTACTTTTATAAGCTCTTCAAGCCCTTCCTTCTCTTGATTAACCCTAGCAAGCTTGATTTCTTGAGAATGGATAGCTGATTCAAGTGTGGCATTTCTGTCAGTTAATTCTGCTATGCTCGACATGTGGGCCCTTAATAACTCGTCAGCATCTTTGTTCTTAAGCTGAAGCTTCCCAAGGTCATTTCTTAAGAAATCAAGTTGCACGGCAACATCCTCAACCTGACTTCTCATATAACTAGCTTCAATTTCAGTGGCAAGCAAGTCCTCTAGAATTGTCGCTAACTGATTTTCAGCATTGGAGAGCTGGAGTGAAGAGAAGAATTCTTACAAGTGAGGTCCCTTTTGATTTGTTCACTTTGTGAAAGAGCATCTTGCATCAAACTGTTTTCATTTCTCATGTCCAAAATCTGGTCTCTCAAATGAATTAACTCTGTTTTGTCCTCATTGTAAGCTACCAGGACCTGATCCTTCTCACCGAGTTGAGATGTAAGGCTTGCAAGGGTGTATTCAAGATCTTCCCTCACTGTCTTTTCTCTTAGCAAATTCTCCTCAGTACAACTCAGACAATTTTGCAAACCTCTGGTTTCATTTTCCATGTGCATCAACAGTTCGTCTTTAGACTGTAGAGACTGGGCCAAAGTTTTGTTATCTTCGTCAGATTCTGCAAGACTTACTTTGGTCCTCTCAAGTTCCTGAACAACAGCAGCAATGTCTTTCATCTTTTCAACAAGAGTCTCATTTTCACTGATGACAATCTGCAGCTCAACTTCCATTTGGGCCAACTTTGATGTTAAGTTGCCATTGTTAATGGAGTGCTTTTCTTGAGCCTCTGAAATTATCTTATATTTATGTTCCATTTCCTGCAGCTCCTGCTGAAGCTTCTCCACGTGTCCCTCAGAAATGTTCAACTTTTCTTTTGTTCCAGCCATATCACAATCGAACTTCTGCTTCACATCAAGCAATTCTGTACCAGACATGTCTGATCTCTTCCGGAGAACATCACACATTTTTTCCGATGCCTCCTTTTCTTGATGGAGATGAAGCACCTTCTGGCATGCTTGCTGCTGGAAGAATTCTAGGCTTGCTATAACAGCAGTGTAGTTCTTGTTCTGAAGTTCATGTAGAACAGATACCTCATCCAAGCATGAAATTCCGATGTCCTTGCTCAAAGAAACAAGTTTAGAGCATAGAATGCTCAGTTGCTCTTGAAGTGATGTGAAAATAATTTGTTGGTCATTAATTAAAGAGGACTGCTTACTTAATTCATATTTCATTCCCTCGAAATCTTCCATTACTGATCTGAGCTCATCCTTAAGCTGACTAGTTTGCCGACTTTCTTTCACTAACAGGTTCTCAAATCTCTTCCTCTCTTCAGTGCATGCATTGTACTTACTTTCACAAGTTTTATGTTCCTCAACAAGTCTTTCAGATGCAACAAGCTTTTCCATAAATAAAGCATTTTCAACTGAAATATCTTGGAGTTTTGCTTCTAATATTTGGTTCTTCACTGTCAGATCATCACACTTGAAAATGTATCTTGATTCACTTTCTTTCAAACTTTTTGATTGGTCTAATGCAGAGTTTAACTTGATCACTAAAGATTCCCTAGCATCATTAGAGTCATGGAGTTGTTTTTCTAGCATGTATAGCCTTCCCTGCATTTGCTTAATCATATCCAGTGCAGTATAGTGAGATTCCCGTAGCACATCAGAAAATACCTGACACTCAATGTTAACAGCATACGTTTCTAGAATCTCAGAATCCATTGTGGAAGAAGCATCTTTTGGTCCTCCGATGTTGGAGCAGTTCACCTGTGAATCAATATTGCTTATGGATTCAGATCTGCTACGAAGTTCTTCAATTGCGAGAGCCCCAAGGAGATTTTTCTGGCCATCCATTTTGTAGCTGAAATTACATGATGTACCATTTTCAGCTGAAAACGCTTGAGGTTCAGTTGCCACATGAAGACCTTCAGGTCCAAATTGTTTGACAATAGGCCTGTCTTGGTCATGTTCATTACGACAGCGTATGTCTGCTATTGCAGAATACTCTTCAGGAAAACTCTCAGTATCTTCTACAATGGATTGCTTTGCAAGAGTTTCATTTGACTCATACATAGAGAGAACCTGAAAGGACAGCAACTCAAGGTCTTTCTGTAGACGATCAACAGCTGCAGAATAGTTCCATCGGACCCTCTTAAGTGCTGTTTCCGTAGCAACAGCCCTCCTCTCGAACTCCTTATTTTGAGCTTCTAAAGCTGTTCTATCCTCGACAAATCTCATTAGCTGGTCATTCATCTCCTCATGCATTTTTTGCTTCTGAGCTTGGAGGAGAGAAACTGTATAGAAACAAGAATTATGTTCTTTCCTAAGATTTTCCAATTCAATTGTTGTCTGCTTTTGGGTTTCCTCAAGTTTGAGGATAAAAGATTCGTAGTAGCGCTCCATCTGGCTCATCTTCTCCAGCAGATTCTCCTTCTCAGTTTTTGAGTCCTCCAACTTCTGCAAGAGCCCACACATTTTCTCCTCCATTGTGCCTGTACTGCCCGAGTTTTTCTTGTCAGTAATATGATCACGTCCTAAGCTTGATTGATGGGCAAGATCGGATGGTGGAACCAAATGTTCTTGATAGTTTTCTTTCATTTGTCCAAGCTGAACACCTTGCTTGAGGTTCTCAATCACACGCTGAATAGCCCCTATATCAGCAAGAAGAAAATCAAGATCACTTGCTTGAAGTCCATGGAGAGCATTATTTCTGGTCTGCTGCAGTTTACTTTCAAGAAGAAGCAAGCCTTGCAGCCATTCAGTTTGGAGATCATGTACTGAACCAACACCACTTCCAGAATTATTTAAAGTATTCCCTTGGCCTCCAGCTGTCATAAGAGGAACTTCTCCATCAGCCTTATGCTGGAAGAATTTAGCAGATTTCATTTCTCTCAGCTCACTTTTCAAATTAGAACATTCTGTCCTTAGGAAGGACACTTCAGTAGTGAGCTCGCCGCGTGACATAAGTTCAACAGCAAGCTGGCTGGCTAGGCCCTGTGTTTCAGTGCCTAATTTGCCAGTGGCATCCTGCAGGGACATTGTTTCTGACTTAAGCTGAGAAAAGGCTGACTCAGCCACCTCCAATCTGTTCTTTAGTCGATTATTCTCCTCATGAGCAGCAGCAAGATCATGACTGGCAGAGAACTCAGGACTCCAACCATGACTCCAATCATTGCTCCCTTGTGGTGAAAGGCGCTTACCCTGAAATGACCCCTTATCTGGCGTAGGACTTTGACTTGTCGGACACAGTGGTAGATCACCAGAGTGTCTAAAGCTACTGATTTCATGACTGCCACATGGATCATTCTTTTCAGCAAAATAACCATCCGAAGTATGCGAAGAGTTTTCATAGTCTTCGGTTGAAGCCACGGAACCTTCCGCCAAAGGGAACCCCAAAGAAGTTTCTTTTATCTTATTCCTTGCATTAGCCTATACCAAATGACAAACATAATTATGGTGTGTATCAAGTAACTGAATTATATCAAATGAAGAAATACATAGAAACGGATACATGGAGATGGTTTAATTAATTTATTAAATGAAAAGCAGTAGGTGCTGCATGATATGCAGATTGCATGCATTCATTGTCATGAATCTAGGCCTAATAGGTAATTTCTCTAGTGATTTGTTTGCAGCACAATCAGAAATAGTATAGTCAATATAGATCAATCCCTCCAGTTATTGGACCAAAGGACCACAATCCCTTCAAATATAACTTCTCATAAGTTACATAATTTGTGTGCTAGAGATTACCATGGTCACTCACAACAAAGAAATCTAGCGCATAACTAGGTCTACAGTTCAAGTCAGAAATTTTGCAATATTATTCACTGCCGCATGGAAGTTAGTCTTTACTACCATGAAACATTATACATAGGCATATTAGATGTGACAAGTATAGGAACTCACGTGTACATATATGCTTTTGTAATTGGGTGCGCTCACTGCTTCCATCGAAGGAAAACAAAGAGTTCCTTTTCAGGGCAGTCACAGTTACGTGTGTTTATTGAAGTACGAGGTACGACCAAAAGCAATGGTGATGAAGTCAGTCGTGGGATTTACCAACCTTATCACTACCAATGTCTGATGAAGCAGCAGCAACTTCAGAAGGATCGTGACTTCTTTGGTTCACTAGCTGCTGAGAACTTCTGGCACCAGTTTCTCTTTGCTGCTCAAATTCTCTGTACCAAGAAAGCATTTATAAGAGTTGGAACCAACAATCCAAGACTAATTTCATTGTTGTGTCATGACCAAACCTGAAGCCAGTTTTGGTGCTGAGCAGTTGTGCCGTGACCTGCAACAGTATTCATCAAAGAACGAAATTAAAACATTGTCAAATCACAGTTCCACACGGCGAAGAGTATTTTCTGATGATTATAGATGTAAGTAGGAGATGTTTTCTATAACACATGCATGTACATTCTAAGGGGGGGAGGGGGGGTGACATACGTGTAATACTGCCCCGAAGTCGCAACCACGAAAAGGCAGTGCAATTGAAACAGGCTTCAGCGCTTCTGCAAATTCGGCAAGATTAACATCGACCTCCCCCAGAATACTAGATCGAGAAGTCCCCTGATTTTTCAAGAACAAGGGGAGAAAGAGTAAACCACTTGTTAGTAACTTCATCCCTCATTTACGTGGTCATAATATTAACACCTTAACGTAACATGTGTGCATGTCCAGGGACGTGGAAGATATGGGACAAGGGGAACCGATTTTTACAACGCACCATGGCCACAACAAGCTTGTATAGCTTGTCATCATACGTCTTGGTCCTTGAATCCTGAAGAAGTCGTGTTGCTTCATAAATAGGATCTGGCCATTTGCAGCTTCCATTCCTCACATTTGCTTTATTTGTTTTCGCAGTTACCTTTCCTGTATCAGCAGAGATGAAGGACAAAAATAGCTTGTCCCATCCTGTAGATGGAATCTGCAACAACAAAAAAAGTATACATTTAAAGACTATTTAACTATGGATGGCAGAAACACGAAGCGGGTAATACACAAACAACCGCAAGACTCATATTAGTAAATACTGAAGAGAGCAGGAACCTCAAATAAAAACCAGTGCGACTTGGTGAAAAGCCGAAAAGGACATTTAAAACCAGCCTAAGGGTGAAATTAAATGGTTTCGGGAGTTGAGGGTGGACTGTGTCTGGCTTTAGAGTTGAGAGGTGGACTCATGCAAGAGTTGAGTAGTGTACAATGAAAATTTTCCTCCAAAGTAAGATTCACTATATTTTGTCATAACAACCAAAAAAGTCAAAGAAATGGTTTTAGCATATATAAATGGATCTTACATTCGTTGCATGGAATTGCAGCCGGAATACAACTTTAACTTTGGCCTTTTCGATCTTCCATTTTGGCACCCTTGACATTCTGGCGGTCTTTATAATTTAAGCATCTCGTACTTGTACGAGGATCTTTTGTCTGAAAGCAAGCACCAAAGATAATATAAGAGTCCTTAAATCCATCTCATCAAATAAATACATAAAAATTCAATCTCCTTCAAATCAGAAAAATTCAAGCCGAAAACCATAAAAGACAAACCAGATTGTCCTCGTGCAAGCGCAAACAATAAAAGCAGAAGGGATGAGAAAATTTCAGCATGTGAGCTAGTCATCAAAAGCAACTAGCTGGGTACACTTACATAATAGCAGTCATGCAAAGAATTGGAGTGATTATGGCGATATTGTTTTCGGCACTAGGCTCCTAACAATTTCATAGCTATTTTCCTACTAAAGAAGCACATGTATCTCAGCATCTCACGGTTTGATGCAAGAAGCACACAGTTTACTGAAGATGAAACACACACGCAAGGAAAATTCACAGGGATTTGGCAAACATTTACCATATACTAGATGGATTAAAGATGCTGTACCCCCACCAGTAACAAAGATCCATTATGAATCATAATTGCTCCAGGAACCTTTGCTGTAAAGACAGGATCACCTAAAAGAAACTTGAATTTTGCACCAGCATTGCTGGACAATCCAAAAAAGATAGAGGAAACCCCCTCACCTACTAAAGCACATCGAGTGCAACAACTAACAGCCGAGGCCCCATCACAAAGAACACCGAAAATTTACGCGGAAAAGGTGCCCACACCCTTTCGCCCGAACTAAACAGGTCCCCGGCAGCTCGCAAGTACACACATCTGTGGACAACGATAGTTTCCGTTTCCCAAATGCTCTGAGATTTTACGAATTTATGCAATGCCGTCAGATCCATTGAAATTAGCATTAGCATTCTACAAATTTCCCTCTAATCGCGGTCCAAGAGCAAATGGTACCCACGGAACCCGTGATTCTTCTGAATCTCCAGAGCTGAGCTTATCCGGCCGGCGGGATAGGACCCCGCACCGGTATCAGAAACGGGGAAGCTCTAGCTGACTCAAACGAAGCAACATTTGGGCGGAAATCTTGCCGGATCCGCCAGAGAGATAAGAGATAGAAAATCAGGATTTTTCCTCTTCCATAATGGCAATAAATCGAACAGCTGCCCGTGTGTTCCAGATGGCAATAAATCGAACAGCAGCCCAGCCCAGAAGAGGTTCCCCGAACGGAGGATTGGACGGTGACAAGAAAGAGAGGATGAGAACGAACCTTGGCCGTCGTCTACGAGCACGCGAGGCAGCTTCTTCTCCCACTCCGTGAGCCGCCAATCGCCACAGCAGCGCGGCCACCGCCGGCCCTCGGGCGTGACAGCCCTGGGTCGGGTTTAGCAAATAAAATGGGCGGCAGCGAGGTGGGCGCCGGAGTGTGCAGTGAAGGCGAGTCCCCGTGGGGAAGAGCTGCAGGAGCGGGAGGCGGAGGAGCAGTTCCGGCTGCGGCGGCGGCGGCGGAGTGCGAGGCCGCGGCGGAGGAGCGCGATAGAAGGGTGGTAGTTGAGAAAGAGAGATCTAGCTAGGACGGACGACGGGCTCGCTGTAGAAAGGTTTGTTGTGACTGTGAGAGGGAAAGACGAGAGGGGAGTGATTTGGGTTTTGATTAGGAGAGGGGAGCAGCAGCAGAGCTTGCTTATCGGGAAGGGGAAGGACACTCCTGCCAGCATAATCATGGCGTTTGTTTGGTCGTTTAATCCATCCACTATCATTAGTTAAGGTCCTCTGTCCTCAACTCTGGCCCCACCGGCAGGGGTGACGCGTAGCTCGATGTGAGGCTGCTAGTGGTGGCTTAGACCAACTCCAACGCCCATTTCTCCATGCCAAACAAAGACGAAAACTTTGTGTTATTCATTAATTAAGAAGAAGGTGTCCGGTTTATTAGTGGGATAAACCGGGTAAAAATCATACAACAAACACTAACAACCAACACCAAAGGGAGAAGCCCACACAAACATAAAGAGCAACACCTAAGGCGAGCAACAAACCACAAGCAAACAACTACTCGTCCAACCTACCACAACAGCGAACTCAAAACATGACAACCGCGGATTGACTCAACCATCAAGAAAAGCGGAAGCTTTCCTTCCGATGCCAAGCTTCTTTCTTGCCCTCCTTCTGAGAGACTTCTCCACCTTCATGAAAACACCGGCCGAAGTTGTCCACGCCAAGACGCAAGCAATATCCTTACCATATCCAGGGCAAGCCGCCTAAAAATTGACAAGCAAGTCGCAAATCTCTTTGCCGAATAGAGCCTCAGAGTTAGACGCCAACACATCTGTCTCACCAACCCAGGCACACAATAATGAGGACTCGGACAGAGGTGGGGATGGCTCAATGTCCACCGCCAAAGACTCCGTTGGCCCCAGCTCAATCGGAAGCACCATAGGTGATTCCACACAAGGATCCTGCATCTCAGACAAGATCTCCACAACAGGAGCTACATCCTCAGAGAGGACAACTGTCTCAAGGGCAGGTGGCGTCGCATGCAGAGCACGTGGAGAAAATTCTCCAAAGAAGCATAGTAAAGTAAACGATCGGTGCCTGTTTTATGTCCACTCCGATCATTTTCAACACCCAAATTTGGGTTGTGTTCACGTCTTTGCGGGCAGTCCACATGTCCACCTCGTGTCTGCTCGGGTCCACGTGTCACGTGGAGGCTCCATTCCTATCTATTCCACCCCCCCCCCCCCCCCTGACGATGACAGAGCAAAAGCCCACCACTCCCCCAAGTGGCGAGCCTTCTCCCTCGTATGTCCGACTGCGAGCAGACTGTGGCCCGCGTGGCGCGGTGACGAGGCGAGCACATCCCTCGCGTCACAGCCGCCACTCCCTCCTGCTGATGGAGGCGGAGGAGACGCTCGTCCCACGCGCACGCCACAGCTGTTTCTCCCTCCTGCTGATGGAGGCGGGGGAGAGGCTCGTTCCTTGCGCGAGCCGCCGCCGCGGCCTGCAGCCCCCTGCGGACGCACGTCGTCTGCTGATGGCGGATGAGGGGCGAGCTTTTCCGCAACAACAGGTCGTTGATGTCGATTGCCGCCTCCCGAACGGTTGGGTGATGAAAGTGTTCCGGTGACATCCAAGCTCAACGGCGAGGCACGCCTCGCCTTCATCAAGTGAGAGTGGGCGGCCATGTCGTTCCCTATTTGGAGAAGAAAGTAGAGGCGTAGTACAACGTCCACCTCCACGACTTCTTCCCCACTTCTGATGATATGGAGCCTCTGCGGGGTACTTTACGTCGGGCGATGAGATCTCCTTCGGCGAGGAGTAGTAGCCGGAGACCGCACAATGGTCCGGCATGCAGGCGACCATCCCCGTGTCCTTGTCAGGGCTACCAGCACATCCATCTTTGACTGCGTCGGTCATTGACATCCAGTCCAACTAGATCACAGCATCCAATATCCTGCAACTTCAGGACATTTTTCTCCGACCTATGTCGGCCATTGACATTGGCGTGGCCAGTAGCATCCACCGCAAGGTCGGATCTTACCGCTAGTCACATCAATCGGTTGTAGTTCCCCAAAGGGCATTGGCAGTGCATGTAGGGTTTACTTTCAACTTCGTTTAAATATGTGAAGGTGAAAGGACACGGATGTCGCCTAGAGGGGGGGAATAGGCGATTTAAAATTATTACGGTTAAGGCTTGAATAAATGCGGAATAAAACTAACGTTTTAATTTATCAAGCCAAAACCTAAACTAGCTAGGTTTACCTATGTGCACCAACAACTTATGCTAAGCAATATAATCAACTAGGTGATAGCAAGATATATAACTTTAAACTCTATGGCTATCACAAAGTAAATAGCATAAGTAGGAAACTTGGATATAGAAATACCGAGGCACTTGGAGACGAGGATTTATCCCGAAGTTCACTTCCCAATGGAAGCTAGTCTCCGTTGGAGCGGCGAGGTGTTCACCAATGTGAAACACCGAGTAGCCTTGATATGGCACACCGTATCTCCGTTGTGTCTTACCACCAATGTGGCGAGGCACTTGTCAATATGTTGCCGTTGAGGTTGACAACTAGAACCTTTACAAGGATGAAGCTCACTCCACAAGTTGGAGGGTCTTCACCAAATGCACCGAGCCGCCAAGACTTGATGCGTCAAGGCCGGGGCACACACCACAACTCAATTGGTGGCTCCCGGCAATGTCTTCGTAGCTACCAAAGCTCCGAGATGAACAAGGTTGAGTCACACACCACAACTAGAGGCTCCCAACAAATCTCGTGAGCCACCAAGACTCCGAGAGATCAACAACCGTCTAGGGTACCAACGTGCCCTAGAGGAACAAGCTCTAGGGCACCCAAGCACCCAAGAGCAACAAGCTTCTCAACTTCGACTTCCACGTATCACCGTGGAGAACTCAAACCGATGCAACTAATGCAATGGCAAGAACACACTAAGTGGTCAAGTTCTTCCAACCCGAATCCAACCAAAGCAACTAATGCTTGGGAGGGATTTGAGAGGAAGAACAAAGGAGAAACACCAAGAAACTCCAAAGATCTAGATCCAAAGTGTTCCCCTCACTTAGAGGAGAAATCAATCGGTGGAAACGTGGATCTAGACCTCCTCTCTCTTTTCCCTCAAAAACTAGCAAGAACTATTGGAGGGATTGAGAGAAAGCCAAGCTTAAGAGGATCAACAATGGAGGGGAGAAAATAGCTCAAGAGGTTGGCAAAGGTTAGGGTTTATTTGGGGAAGAAATCCCTTAAATAGGGGCTCCAAAAATATGGCCGTTGGGGTGAGCAGGGTGCCCGGCCTGGTGGCCGGCCTAAGCCGGCCGGGGGGCCGGCCAAGGATCTACACGCAGGGGCAAACATGGCAGCGGCCTGAAACCTGGCCTGGGTCGGCCAGGGGGGCGGCCACCCCCCAGAGCCGCCCGGCCTGGGCCGGCCAGGGGGGCAGCCACCCCCCCAGAGCCGCCCGGCCTGCAGCCCGACCTAGGCCGGCCAGGGGGCCGGCCACCCCCTAGAGCCGCCCGGCCTGTAGCCCGGCCTAGGCTGGCCGGCCCCTTCTAATTTTCTAATTTTCTGTCTAAGAACATTCGACACTGAAGACGCAATAACTTCCACATACGAACTCCGTTTCCGATAATCTTGGACTCGTTGGAATCGTCACAACGAGCCCTACAATATTATGCATAGAAACATCATTGTTCAATAGGATATGGTAAAACCAAAAGATGAAAGGTAAAACCTTTCTATTGAAGACGGGAAAACCATATCATTTGCAGATGAAGTCCGAATGACATGAAACCACTTTTGTTGGAAAGGGGACGACAAATGGTACCCAAAAACAAATGAGAATATTGAAACCAAGCAAGGGAGATTTTTCTAATAAATGGAAGAGTGAAACCTTCTGCATAGATGGACCGGCAAAATCTCCGACACCGAAAACTTAAGAGGAGACATATGAAAACCGTTTTCGGTGACCTTGGCCTTGTCATGACAAGCACGACAAGCACCAATACCACACCACGATAAGAGCCAAATAGGAACCAATAAAGATGATGCCAAGGATGCAAAGGTTTGAGCTCTCTACGACCAATACGCTAAAGCTCACTTGAGAGCCCCTCTTGATAGTACGGTTACCTATCCTAAAACCCGGTCTCCCAACTACACCGCGAGACCGGTAAAATAGAAACCCTATCAAGATCATACATTTTCCTTGCGCATTCCACTTGAGCTAGATGATGATGATCTTGATCTACTCTCAAGTCGATCACCTTTTGAAAGGACAAACGATGTCCCGATATCGCCTAGAGGGGGGGTGAATAGGCGATTAAAACCTTTTCTATTTAATGGCTCGATAATTGCGGAATAAAACTATGTGTTTAAATTAACAAGCCAACAACCTAATTACTAGGCTCGCCTATGTGCACCAACAACTTATGCTAAGCAAGGCAAGCAACAAGGTGATAGCAAGATAAAGAACTTCAAGCACAAAGGCTATCACAATGTAAATTGCATAAGTAAAGCTCGGGTATAGAAATAACCGAGGCACGTGGAGACGAGGATGTATTCCCGAGTTCCTCCTTGTTAAAGGAGTACGTCTCGTTGGAGGGGTGTGAGCTCGTCACAAGAGGCCTACTCAAGATGCCACAAAGGCCTCACCCTATTCTCCGATGAACCGCACCCAAGGGTTTGGTTCACCTTCCACTATTGGAATCCTTCGAGGCGGATTCCGGAGCCCTTTTACACCGTTCTTGGGGCATACACCCACAACTCAATTGGGGGCTCCCAAACTCGTGCCGAATCTTCACAACTCGAAGTCTTCGCGGCACCTCCACACCGTCTAGGGTACACAATGCACCCAAGAGGCACAAAGCTCTTGGGAACACAATGCACCCAAGAGTAACAAGCTTCTCAACCTTCAACTTCACGTATCACCGTGAAGAGAGCAACCCGATGCAACTAATGCAAGAGGCAAGAACACACAAAGTGGTCAAGTCCTTCACTCCCAAATTCCAACCAAGCAACAAATGCTTTGGGGGGAATAAGAGAGGAAGAACAAAGGGGATGAGCACAAAGCAACCCCCAAATATAGATCCACTAGGTTCCCCTCACTTAGAGGAGATTTTGATTGGTGAAATGGTAGATCTAGATCTCCTCTCTTGAATCCCTAAGTTTGGGCAAGAATCATTGGAGGGGTTGAGAGGAATCAAGCTCACAAGGTTAGCAACAATGGAGGAGAGAGGAAAGCAAGTGAGCTCAAGATATTCAAAAAGGTTGAAGAACCGTTGGGGAAGAAAACCTCCTTAAGTAGGTAGGCCAGAAAATCTGGCCGTTGGGGCACAGATTCCCGCAGGACCGGTAGTACCGGCCCAAAGGGCGGTACTACCGCCCTACAGAAATCAGCGCACCAACGGTACTCTGCAAAACCCGCTGGGGCGGTACTTCTGCAGTGAGCACCGGTAGTACCGGTTTACCAGTACTTCCGGGGTTACTTCCGGTGCCACTTCCGCTCGAAACAGAAACGACTTTTCATAAGCGGAAGTGGTATCCGGAAGTAGCCGCGGATGTGGCCGGCGGTAGTACCGCTCGGGTGGCTGGTACTTCAGGTCACTGAAAAACAGCAAACTGAAAAACTTAGGTGGAAGAGGTCCCGATACAAGGAACCGGAACTTCCGGAAAAAGGTACGGTACTTCCGGTAAAGCGGTAGTACCGGAACAAGTTCCGGTGCCACTTCCGCTTGGTAACAGAAACGAAAATTCGTAAGCGGAAGTGGCCTTCGGAAGTTGGTCCAGAACATTCCAGCGGTAGTTCCGCCAGAGGGACCGGTAGTACCGGAAACTGGAAAAATAGCAGAACACCCGAAAACTGAAACCGCGATAACTTTCACCCACGAACTCCGTTTTCGATAATCTTGGACTCGTTGGAATCGTCACAACGAGCACAACAAGATTATGCAGAGAAACATCATAGTCCAAGAAAATATTATAAAAACAAATGGGGAAAGTTTACAAACTCATTTTCGCAAACCGGAAATTCTATAACTTTTGCAATTGAAGTCCGAATGAAGTGAAACCAATTTTGTTGGAAAGAGGACAACAAAAGCAACCTTTGAAAATGGCAAACAAGCAATGGAGATTTTGCAAAGAAATGGAAAAGAGAAATCTTCCGCACGGATGAACCGGCGAAAATCTCCAATACCGAAAACGCAATAGGGAACGCATATGAAAACCGTTTTCGGTGAACTTAGCCTTGTCATGACAAGCACGACAAGCACCAAGACCACACCACGATAAGAGACAAATAAGAACCAATAAAGATGATTGCATGGATGCAAAGGTTTGTGCTCTCTACGACGATACGGTCAAGATATTCGGTCGAGAGCCCCTCTTGATAGTACGGTTATCTATCTTATAATACGGTCTCTCACTAAACAACATGAGACCGGTAAAATAGAAACCCTATCAAGATCATACCTTTTCCTTGCGCAATAATCCACTTGAGGTCGATGAAGATGATCTTCAACTCCTCAAGACGCACCACCTTTCTTCATTGTGCTTCGGTGAAGATTCACATGTTGCTCCCCCATACACCAAGATGGGAGAAGCAACCTTCGGCATATCTTCACTTGGCCTTGAGTGATGATCAACCCGCACAAAGCCTTGATCAACACAAACTTTTCTTCCCTTAGCCTTGACTCCAACAAATGGAGATCAAGCAATGCAAATGGACACACCTATAAATATAGCTCAATGCAAACATTAGTCCATAGAGATTGTCATTAATTACCAAAACCATGCATGGGGGCAACCATGCACTTTCAATCTCCCCCATTTTTGGTAATTGATGACAATCCCTTATTAAGAGGGTTTATATAATGAATAAAGCATCCTTGCAAGACAAACGAGCAAGGATGCAAGCGCATGTGTGGCAAATGCAACAAAGGCATAAAACCCAAATTCCCTTAAACCCTCTAAACTTCTCCCCCATTGGCATCGATTTCCGAAATAGGAAGAAAATTTAGAGAGCCAATATAATATGAGTTTCTCTAAAAAGGTGATGACAATCCCTTTTAACGAACACTTAGAGGAAATCAAACTATATTGAGGATCCAAAGATTGCAAAAAGATGAAATCATTTTTAAAAATCTCCACAAAGGAGATAGGCAATCAAAATGATCCAAAGCGAGAGTTCTAAATAAAAACGGAGAAGCTCCCCAATGTTCACTATGGAGAAGTGCACAAAAATGGCATCCTCGCTCCCCCCAAAATCATCTAGAACACTCAATCAAGTGCAAGAGTGCATAATGCAAAAGCAAATCATAGCACTTGCACCAAAGATGTGGTTGAGCCATAGGGAGATACCAGTTTTCAAAGATTCAACATAAGATAGGCCCAACCGAGATAAAGGAAGATCTTTTAAAGAAAAATGTTCACACGCTTAGGGATACCAATTGGAAACTAAAACCAATTGAAAATGCCAAAAGCTAGTGAGAGCATTTAGCCAATAAAATTCATCATGCTCACCATGGTAAGAATGAGGTAAAAGATCTTCAACAAATACATGAGTGCAAAGATACCAATAAAAATAAGACAAGCACTCATGAGACAAATTTGGAGCCACCAAAGAATTATAGATGAAAACAAGGTAGCTCAAAAGAATTAGGATACTAACTAAAAGGTGACCTCTCTCATATGTATAGGTTTCTAATTGGACAAACCATTGAAGATATACATCCGCAGAGAAACATATACATACGAAATGGTTCGGGAAAAAGAGAACAAGGTATCTAAAGGGAAGTCGTAAATATACAAACGAGATTGTTGCTTAGAAGCATAGCACATAGCTCAAATTTATCTCATTGTATATGAATGAACTCAAATATATCAAATGCATCACACATATCACTAAGAGAACAAGAGATAGTGAAGATGCTTTGAGATGGGCAACAAGTATCACAAACAAATAATATCAATTGAAGAAAAAGTTTTTGCAAATTAATCACAAATATCACAAAGATATACCAAGTGAAGAGAATAAGCCAAAACCACAACAATTGCACATAAAGGATTTCATGCCAAGAGGCAACCTACACAAGGTTGAATACTAGAAAAATATGCATGGGATAGATACTTGTTACTGAGATGCATTGACGATGAAGATGATGAGAGTTTGTTTGTCATCAAAGCTTGACTCCGACAATCACACGGTGAGAACACCTTCCTTATGAATGAGGCAAGCATCCAATACATCTCCATTGTACCTAAAACAAAATTCAAGCACAAAATGGTTCCCAAACTCATTGGGTTCCATAGTAGTTAGATAAACTACAATATATAGGAAGCACTCCACATAAATATGTGCATATAGATATGAAATTGAATTTCATGCACATCTTAGCCGATTTAGGATTCGGTGGAGTATCCCCTATATATTGGATCAAGAAGGACAAGCATGCCATATAAAATATATATTAGTAAATATGCATACATAGACTTACAAGAACCAAACAAGATACAATTTGGACAAAAACACCAAGTCAACCAAGAAGAGAGCACACCAAAGTGTGACACAAAAGGTTGTCCAAATTATATCAAAATCCAAATCAACACATGATTGAGGAAAAATCAAATCAACAAATGATTGATTCCAAAACACATCAACACATGAAGTGTGATATCAAAAGGAATCAAATCAACACAACAAATGATCGATAAGACACCAATTGAAAATAAGATACCAATTAAAACAAAAATATCAACTAGGAGAAAATATACCAAGAAGAGGATGATACTTGACCGAAATCAAGTAAAGTAAAATAAGGCAAAAAGGTATCAAGACTCCCACAATAAATATCAATTGGAACAAATATCTATGGAGGAGATATTAAATTTCAATTAATACCAATTGAAGGTACCAAACATAAGGTAAAGAATCAAATGCCAATTGAAAGGATAAAAAATTGATAGATAGAATAGTGTTCTAAATAAAAATGAATGCTCCTCCAAGATTAATGCATTATCTTAGATATTTGCATTTGAATACAAAATGCACACACAAGAGATCATTACTCTCCATATTTTATCTATAACACTAAACACTACCGATTGAAAAAAAATAGGATCCTTGCAAGAGGCAAAGAAGGCAATAAATAGGGCAAATTAAAGCAAGAGCCAAAGTGAAGATGATCTACAAAATCCACCACAATTACTAGAATCACTTGTCATGGACAAGGAGTATATGGAGATATTTCTCGGTGGTATATAGGAATGATGTTCAAGAACAACTTCACAACAAATAAGCATATGGCAAGAGATAAGAATTAAAACGTAAGAAATGAGAAATATGGCGTTTTATTTCGAAAAAGGTTTGTTGGTAGTTTCAACTATTCGAGCCAACCGACAAAGCCATGGTTAAAATAAGATGAAACAAATGGTTTCTCACATAATATATGGAAATGCATATTAGAGAAAAACCACACCAAGCAAACTCACACAAACAAGAACCAAAGGGTAACCACAAAGGAAAAATGGAACTTGTTTGAGCAAACATGCCACATAGGAATTAGATAATGTACAATATCAAATCTAAGTGGCAAACCTCAAATGTTCACATTTTTATGGGATTGTAATATGCACATAGCTTATTACTCCCCCATAATGTGATATTTCATTTTATTTTTAAACAAGAGGCAAATAAAACCAACTAGAGAAATTAATGGACATTATAGAATTTGAATTTCGCATGAATATGACATACCACATAGTGGCTAGATAATATTGAAATATCAATACTAGGTGGTGTGCCTCATGTACATACATTTTTAGGTTTGTGAGGTGCACAAAGCACATCACTCCCCCAAAATGGGATAGTCCATTAATATCTCAAAGAGCCAAATGAAATCCACACAAGATTCAATAAAGCTCAACACAAAGTTACACATACATGATACACAACTATCTTACATAACCTTGAGTAACAAGGCAAGTAGGAAGGTAGCATATCACATACAAGCACATGCTAGGAACAAAACTAACACATGCAAGGGAGCAAGCAACTTTCAATGTATATATGAGTTAAATGCATGTTACCGCAAGGAGGAAGCATTGGATATGATACAGATATGTGATCCTCCAGTTGACTTGGCTTGAGAAATAAAACCATGAAGATCCCTTAATTCTTCAAAAATAGCCAAGTCACCAATGTCCTCCACTAACACCTATTGATCAAGTTGAAGCTTGTTGGTCCCCAACCAAGTTGGGTCCTAAGAGGTTAGTCACAATAGGCTTGGGAACCCAAATGGTGCTTTTCTTGACACCACTTTGAGCTCCCATAAATTTGGCAAACACATTGCCAACTCTATCCTTCCCAAGAGAATAAACATCATCAATTATGATAGGGTTGGATGAGGTACTGTTAGTGCATGAAGAAGCAAAATGACCTTTACCACGGCAAAGGTAGCAACACCGACTCTTCTTCTTCTTAATAGGCTCCTCAACTTGAGGAGCATTGACTTGAGTCTTCTTAGGAGGTGGCCTTTGTTCAACTCGTGGTTGAGCACGAGATTGAACAAGAGGCCGCTTCCCTAGTTGCTTCTCGCTAAGAGGCTTCTTCTTCTTCATTGGGCAATCCCGAACATGGTGCCCTTCTAGCTTGCACTTGAAGCAAATAATGTTGGCCGGATTCTTGATTTGAACTTGGCCCTTCTTCTTCTTCTTCTTCTCAACATTGGACTTGTTCTTGTTGTTGGAGTTGAATCCAATTCCACTCTTGTCATTGGGGGATTGTTGCACACTCAACATGTTGTCAAGTGCACGCTTCCCTTCATGACGCTTTTCCAAGCCTTTCTTCATAGAAGTGGCTTGGGCCTTGAGCTCTCCTATTTTCTCTACATGGTTAGTGATAACACAAGAACTAGAGGAGGTAGATGCATCATTGTTAGAGCAACACGGCAAAGAAAGTAATTCATCACATGATGTACCAACATTTTTAGTGGATGAACTACTAGGACTAGTACATGGCAATATAGCATTTTTGTTAAGGTTCTGCTATCATCCACATGAGGCTCACAAGATGTTACCTTGGTAGTGAGGGCCTCATGAGCTAACTTTAGACGAGCATAGGATGCTAGAAGATCATCATTAGAGCTAGATAGCTTTTCATGACTTTCTTCCAACTCCCTATACTTGCTAGTTAGCAACTCAAGTTGAGCCCTTAGCTCTACATTCGTCTTCAAAGTAGATGCTTCACAAGAAATAGAGTTAGTAGCACAAGCATCTTTGACATTAGGAATAGAGGAAGACAAGTTGGCAAGATCATCATTTAATTTAGAATTTTCATTTTTCGTGACTTTATATTTAGCATGAGCATGGTCACGTTCTTTAATGATTTTAGCAATTATTTCATTGTGAGACTCCTCAATATTTTCTAATTTCTCCTCTAGAGAAGCCCGAGTCTCTTGCTATTCCTCAAGAGCAACTTCTAACGATGCCTTCTCCGTAGCATCATCTCTTTCGATCTTACCCTTTTCTTCAAGGCTTGCTTCCAAGGCCTCAATAGTTTCCCCGCGCTCAATTAGCATTTCCATAATTTCAAAAAGGATAGCTTGAGCATTTTTATTGTTAGGAAGGGCTTTAAGAATTATTAGGCCTTTATTTTGAAGGAGAGCATTAACCTTTTCCATATCATCTTCTTCATCATTATTATCATTATCATTATTATTATCATCACTACTAGAAGATTTAGCCATAAGGCAATGAGTGCTGGATGAAGAAGAACAATTAATTTTTGAACTACTCAAGTTCACATCTTGTTCCATAGTTGATTGGGTTTCCTTTTGAAAGGACAAACGATGTCCTGATATCGCCTAGAGGGGGGGGGGTGAATAGGCGATTAAAACTTTTTCTATTTAAAGGCTTGATAATTGCGGAATAAAACTATGTGTTTAAATTAAAAAGCCAACAACCTAATTACCAGGCTCACCTATGTGCACCAACAACTTATGCTAAGCAAGGCAAGCAACAAGGTGATAGCAAGATAAAGAACTTCAAGCACGAAGGCTATCACAATGTAAATTGCATAAGTAAAGCTCGGGTATAGAAATAACCGAGGCACGTGGAGACGAGGATGTATTCCCGAGTTCCTCCTTGTTAAGGGAGTACGTCTTGTTGGAGGGGTGTGAGCTCGCCACAAGAGGCCTACTCAAGATGCCACAAAGGCCTCACCCTATTCTCCGATGAATCGCACCCAAGGGTTTGGTTCACCTTCCACTATCGGAATCCTTCGAGACGGATTCCGCAGCCCTTTTACACCGTTCTTGGGGCACACACCCACAACTCAATTGGGGGCTCCCAAACTCGTGCCGAAGCTTCACAACTCGAAGCTTCGTGGCACCTCCACACCGTCTAGGGTACACAATGCACCCAAGAGGCACAAAGCTCTTGGGAACACAATGCACCCAAGAGTAACAAGCTTCTCAACCTTCAACTTCACGTATCACCGTGGAGAGAGCAACCCGATGCAACTAATGCAAGAGGCAAGAACACACAAAGTGGTCAAGTCCTTCACTCCCAAATTCCAACCAAGCAACAAATGCTTTGGGGGGAATAAGAGAGGAAGAACAAAGGGGATGAGCATAAAGCAACCCCCAAATCTAGATCCACTAGGTTCCCCTCACTTAGAGGAGATTTTAATTGGTGGAATGGTAGATCTAGATCTACTCTCTTGAATCCCTAAGTTGTAACATCCCAAAAGTAATCCCCTTTCACTTTCCATGTTTGTTTTAATTATTGCATCAGCATGACATCATCATTGTTGTTGCATTTGTGGTTTTGCAAAATTAAAGAAAACAAACAAAAGAATTTGTGTTTTTAAGTGTTATCACATGCAAAAACCTAATTTCTAAATTGCAAAAACAAAATAAATTAACAACCAAAAGACTATTTTTGGACAAAGCAAATTAAAATGTTATTTTGGATTTGCAATTTAACCAACATTTTATGTTGGGGAAAAATCAAACCCTAAATTTTACTTTAGTTTTATCTCTTTCTTCTTCTCTCTTTTTCTGTTATTTGGAAAAATGCAAAAAACCAGAAAATACAGAGCTGGGCCGAAACCCAGCTCCTTCTCTCCTCTCCCTCTCACCCGGAGCAGCCCACTTACGGCCCAGCCCAGCCGGCCTTTCCACTTTATCTACCTCTCCCGCACCCTCTCTCTCACGCGACGTTGCCTGCACCTTTTTGCGCCATCGGCACCTCGCCACTTCCGTCGCCACCCACCTGCCCCGGCTCCTTCCTATAAAGCTACCACCGGGGAGCCTCTTCTCCCTCAAAACCCTAGCGCCTCCTATCCTCCCTCTCCGCCGCCGCCTACTCTCCTCTCTCTCAGCTTCTTCTTCTTCCCGACCACCTCCACCATCACAGCCGGAGGAGCATCACGCCGGGGGGATCGCCACGGGGTAGCGGAGGAGAGACACCAGCTGGAGCACGACGACGCAGGGCTTGAGTTGGATCCAGAAGGCCAAGGTCGTCGTCGACTACTTCCTGGATACCGAGCATCTATCCCGTCACCTGCACGCCGCCGTCGTCCACCTCGTCGCCGATCTACGCCTCTCCGGCCTTGGGTGAGCACCACCGCCGCCTCTGGCCTCCCCTCTCCCTCTCCCCTTGCTCTGGATCGCCTGCCTTCGTGCAGCGCCGCCGGTAGCCGTAGGTCGCCCAGGTCGAGCTCGAGCCCGTGATGCTCCTGCTGCCCGAGCACCTGCACGCACCTCCTGCACCTACACAAGAGCACCAGCGCAAGCACACGCACACCTCCCGCGCCACACATGCACGTAGATCGCCGCCAGATCGTGGCCACTACCGGCCTGTCGCCGCCGTCGCCGTCAGTCTTCTCTGAAAGTCTGAAAATTGCATGTGCAGTTTCAGTTAACCTCGGCGTACACCTCAACTAGATTCAGACCTAGAGTCTAAAACGATCCCGAGCCCAGTCCAGTTGGTCACCGTCTGCTAGCGCCACGGACTCGACCCGAGTTCGAGTCCCAGACTCGGCGATTAAAGCCAACCCTTTTCCTGTTTTCTCCTTCACTGACATGTGGGACCCGTGGGTCCCACATGTCATCCTCTGAGTGTAGGTTTCCATCCGGTGACAAAAGCCCAGATCTAGATCCAGATCTAATCTTTTTGCAGAACAACCCAGATTTCGAATTCTTTTACATTTAAGCCCCTGCTTTTATGTTTCTGTCCTATTTTTGCAATAAATAAATAACACATGAATCTTTTGTAAAAAATTATAATAAAAATATGATTTGAAATCAGAAAAGTGTAATCTGTTCAAACATAAATTTTGTTTGATTTTTGGAATAAATTTAAATGACTAAAATAAATAAATCTTTTGCAATTTAATTAATCTTGCAAAATTCATAACTTTTGTTTTACAATTCCAAAAATTATGAATTTTATATCAAATTAAAGCTAAAAATGTAATATGTTTAAATCTAATTTTGCATGCATAAAATAATTAATTTAATTTTCGGGTAAATTGGTTTTCACTTAAAATGAATTAATTAAATGCACTAATTGCCATATTTGATTATTAAATTGCTAAATCCTAATTTAACTTGCCTAATAAAATGTTTAGCACCTAAATTACTGCATATTTAATTTGAACATGTCATCATGTTTGATTGAATGCATTTGTATTGATTTGCCTTTTGTTATGTTTTGGGGTTACTCGTAGACGACGACGTTGCTGAGTACCCCGACACCTCCAAGGATCTAGCTCAGTACCAGGCTACTGAGCCAACAGGCAAGCAGCCCCTCCCCAACTTTCTCATGTGATGCCTATTCCTTTCTTGCATGCTTTAGGACTTCCGTTCTGTTGTGTCTTACGATTCCTAATAGAATTGCATAGCCTATTAGAAGTCCAGTTATTCCTGATATGCCTGCCTATATCCTATGTTTGTTTTCCAGTTACTAACTACTAGCATGCTTAGGAGTTGATTGTGGTCTATCACATGCTTAGCTGGTATATTTTATTAATTGAAGACTTGCTATGCGGGAATCACTTTATTATAATTAAAGATAAGGCACCGGCGGAAGGCCAATTATGGTGATTTGTTCTGCTAGTGTCGCCTAGGAAAAACCGTTCTTTTCCGCTTATCCAAGAATGAGCGCCCTACCCACACGTGGGAAGACTTATGGAACCCCCCGCAACTCAGTACCGGATCTGCTATATTGGTTAGGGAGCCACAAAGTAGTTCGGGTGTTTACCATTTGGAGCATACGCATGATGCATGTTGAAGATGAGAGGTTACAACTATGGGGGGCGCATATAGGTTTGCCGTACGTTCGTTTATCGAGTCTGGAAGGAGGAGCAATCGTATGAGTGTTATCCTCCCGAAGCCGTCCACGCAACATTTGGGCCCGCAAAGGAGTTTCGGCCGGGCTCCCCACGTGGATCAGTCGCAGATAGGTGGCTCTCTATCCAATGTAGTAGTGATGGGGAAGGTCGTGTTGAGATACCTAAATCCCTCTGTGGCATGTGGTTGATTGAACGTGTATGGTTACATTTGGGCACCCTTGCAGGGTTAAATCTTTTCGAAAAGCCGAGTCCGCGGTTATGGACGACTTGGGTAATGTGCTGGCTAAAAAGATCATAGACATCACCGTATATCATAAATAGCTAATTTGACTAGTAAATAGCCATATTCGAATAATAAACCTGATAAAATTTGATCAACATGTGAGTGTCCGGACTTCTTCCTCGTGGGCATATGATACGATGGAGTTGTCTCAGGACGGGTATTTCTTGGTGAGTAGTTTAGCCCAGTAGTGCAAGCGCTCTCTTTCCCTTATTCTAACTAGACGCAAGTTGTAGCGTGTCTTCTGTAGTTGTTAGGTGCTGCTGTTGCAAGTCCACTTTCAGCCCCTTTTCAACCCCAATGCATGTGCATCGTAGCTTCTTTTTCCTCTTGTGCGTTAGACTTGCTGAGTACCCCCGTACTCATACCATCGGGTGTCCGGTGCCCGTGTTTTCACCGATGCAGGAGCGACAACAGAGTTCGACGATCCAGATGGTGGCTACTATGTAGAGTTCGACACTGACTACGACGAGTAGATCGAGATCCTAGGCGGCAGCCTGAGACCACCGTGGGCGGGTCCCCTCTTTTATTTTCCGGCCTTTGGCCTTTGATGTAGTCTGTACTCAGACGAGTGAATGCTTCCGCTGTATTCGGGACGTATGATCCTCTGTGATGTAATAAAATTATTTCGAACTATGTTTATTTATCTTTTTGAGTCGTACTTGTGCATGTGATGTAATCCAATTGTGGTTCTATTTAGCGAAATGATATTTCCGCTAAGTAGGGCTTAAAAATTGGTATCAGAGCATGGACCGCCTTTAGGAGCCTTTTTCTACTGGTCGCAGTTGAGTCTAGAAATTATTTTAGTAGCTATTCAGGAAAAATTAAACGCGAGAGTAGGAACTCTGTTCTCTTTATTTCTTTCCCCACCCACCCTCCCTCTTTGTCTGGTAAGGAAGTGAAACGAATTTTTCTCTCCTTTCCTAATTTTTCAAAATTAGGGTTTCACGTGTTCGGGGTTTTCCATAGTACCTTCAGGTTGTAGTCGTGATTTGGTCAAGAAATGTTGCTTCTATCAATTCATCTTTGTTTCCCTACTCCGATGTTGAATCTTTTATGGTGCATCTAATGTCTATCCTGGTTTATCTGTTGTTATCTAATCCTTCCGAAAAATCTGTCATCTTTATCTGGCACTTACAAATGTTGTCGTTATCCTCAGGATGACGAGGGGTAACAGCAACCCACCTCCGCCCTCTCCGCCACCTTTCTCGGAGATGTTGACGCAGCTGACGCAAGTGGTGGCGCAGTTGGCGCAGACGCAGGCAAACCAGATGATGCAAAACAACAACAACCGCAACGAGGGAAACGGCCGCGTCTCACTCAAGGACTTACTCAACCTCAGCCCCAGGATCTTCGCCTCTCCGACTGAGCCTCTCGACGCGGACGACTGGCTTCGCGAGATGGAGAGGACCCTTCTCACGGCACGGGTGGGCCCTGACGACCACGTGCCCTTCATCACCTTCCTCCTACGCGGTGAGTTGGCCTCGTGGTGGGAGAACCGCCAGGCCATGAGAGCTCCCGGCATGGCTACCACCTGGCCGGAGTTCAAGGCTAGCTTCCTACGTCACCACGTCCCCGACGGACTCATGGAGCGCAAGCGCGAGGAGTTTTGCTCGCTCACACAGGGCCACTTGGACGTCCTCAGCTACAGTCGGGTCTTCAACAACCTTTCCCGCTACGCTGGAGATGAGGTGTCCACTGATGCCAAGAAGCAAGCTCGCTTCCGCAAGGGCTTCAACCCGGCACTGAAGTACGCGCTCAACCTCATCAAGACGCAGAACTTCGAGGAGCTTGTTGACACCACGCTCAAGGCCGAGCACGGACGTGCTGTGTTTGAGGAGTCTCGCAAGCATNCAACTTGCCGGTTGATGACTCTCAAGTGCAGGAGATCAATTGTAGTACCTTTCAATCAGAAAAGGTTGTCGAACCCACGAGGAGCTGAAGGTATTGGTTAGAAAGAATGATAAATAAAGCAATGAAAGATGCAAATGTTTTGGGATTTTTAGTTGTATGATTGCAAAGATAATAAAAATGTCGAAAGTAAATAGTAAGTTGAAAGCCCAATCCTCTATGTGGCAAGAGGACAAGCTCAAATGGTGTGTAACTTATATGTGGAAAACGTTCCCAAGGGCGGCATGGATATAACTAGGCATAGAGATTTATTAAACAACACGTTGCATATCTTGTCAAGTTTTAATCTTCTTGGGGCGGAGCCATAACTAGGCATAGCTAAATAAACACTACAACCGCTTATGATGGATCATGTGGCCAATTTAATGACTGCACAAGAATTATTAAGACGTAAATTCCCACTATAGCATTACACTCTAAGGTCCCCGACACTTCTACCCACATAATATAACTGCATGACTCTGTCTTAGGCTTACTTGTCCTCTCAAGTCTTCCTCAATTCATTACACTAGGTTGTTCCCGTATGAGCCCTTACAGGTGAAGTGTTATGCAGTCGATGTTCGCACAACACCATCATAGAATCACATAGAAGATAAACCCTTGACAAAATACCAACACATGTTATATATAAATCATTGCCAATTCATTCTATGCCCTCAGGAACATATGGGAACTACTCACAATGTGCAAACATGATCATAATGAATGATATAAAGGGTACAACACAATCTGAAATAAATACTTCACCACCAAATAATGACAAGTACCCAATCACAAACATGAATAGAAGCACAAGGCAATGATCTAGGGTATAGCAACTCTCAAACTATGAGGGGAACGGAGTGGATCACGGATATGGTGATGGAGATGGTGCTGCTCTTGATGGTGATGATGATGTAGAGGCCTCCTCCCACGCCAAGGAGGAGAGGTGATGACGATGGTGATGATTTCCCCCTCTTCGGAGCTCCGGAGCAGCAGGATCTGACCCCCTTCGGAGAGAATCAGGAGCTCCGCCGCCGCCACGGCCTCAGATAATTCGGGGAAAATTAGGGCGTCTCTTTTCGTGGAGGACGAAGGTGTTGGTAAAAAGCCCCCGGCGAGGAGGTGCCCGAAGCGCCGTTTGATGGGTCCCCCGCGGCTAGGTACATGGGCCGCGTGGGCCCACCTAACTTGGGCCTCGTAGCCCTCCTATGTTTGGTCTTCTTCCCACTGCCCTTCTCCTGATGAAAAACTGGCGTGGTATTTTTCCTTTAATTATTTGGGTTCGCGAAACTCCTGAAACAATAAAAACAAGAAAAAGGAGGTATTCTGCCTCCCAGATATTAAATACCAAAAATAGGGACTTTGTATGAAAGTCCCATAAATCATCTAAAACATGGAAAACATTGATATAACAGTGCATATAACATTCCCATATGATAATATAAGGTATAAAAATGATGATATAAAATGCACGTATCACCGGTGCAAAGGTCTTCTCTAAAATGGACCTAAGAATGGGTTATCACCAAATAAAAATCAGGAAAGAAGATATTCCTAAAACAGCCTTCACCACTCGCTACGGTCTCTACGAGTACACCGTCATGTCTTTCGGTCTCACTAATGCTCCAGCAACCTTCTCTCGTCTCATGAACTCTTTCTTCATGGAGTACCTCGACAAGTTCGTGGTGGTCTATCTCGACGATATCCTCATCTACTCCAAGTCCTACGAAGAGCATGCTGAACATCTGCGCCTCGTTCTCACAAAACTCCGAGAACAACGTCTCTATGCCAAGTTCTCCAAGTGCGAGTTCTGGCTTCCTGAAGTCACCTATCTTGGGCATGTCATCTCTGGAGAAGGCACCGCTGTTAACCCAGAAAGAGTCCAAGCAATTCTCGACTGGCCTACTCCTAAAACAGTCAAGCAGCTGAGAAGCCTCCTAGGTATGGCCGGCTACTGTCGCCGGTATATCGAAAACTTCTCCAAAATCACAAAGCCTCTCACCGAACTCCTCAAGAAAGACAAGAAATTCATCTGGAGTCCCGCATGTGAAGAAAGCTTCCAGCTCATAAAGAAAAAGCTCACTTCAACTCCTGTTCTAGTTGCACCTGACACTTCCAAGCCTTTCCAAGTCTTCTGTGATGCCTCTCTCCAAGGACTAGGTGGAGTCCTCATGCAAAACCGTCAAGTCGTCGCATACACTTCTCGCCAGTTGCATCCTCATGAGCTCAACTATCCTACTCATGATCTTGAACTTGCTGCTGTCGTGCATGCCCTCAAAACATGGCGGCACTATCTCATGGGCAACACTTGTGAAATCTATACCGACCACCAAAGTCTCAAATTCCTCTTCACTCAGCCAGATCTGAACCTCAGGCAAAGAAGATGGATCAAGACCATCAAAGACTTCAATCTCACTCTCAACTACACCCCAGGCAAGGCTAATGTCATGGACGATGCCCTCAGTCGCAAATCTTATTGCAACAACCTCATGATCAAGGAAAGTCAACCTGAACTCCATGAGGAATTCCCAAGCTAAACCTGGAAATTGTCCCTCAAGGTTACCTTGCAAGTCTCACAGTCACTCCCACTCTCGAGGACAAAATCCAAGAAGCTCAGCTCCATGATCCTTCTGTCAAGAAAATAAAGGAAAATGTTCTCCTTGGCACGGCAAAGTATAAGTGCTTCTCTCTTGACAACAATGGAACAGTGCGGTTTGAAGGACGCACTGTGGTTCCCAAACTCGAAAGCTTAAGAGAGCTGACCTCAAAGAAGCTCATGACACTCCTCTTTCTATCCATCCGGGAAGCACCAAAATGTATCGGGACCTCAGGCAAGTATATTGGTGGACTAGAATGAAGCGGCAAATTGCTCGCTATGTCTCAGAATGTGATGTATGTCGCAGAGTCAAGGCAGAACACCAAAGACCACCAGGATTGTTGCAACCATTGAAAATTCCTGAGTGGAAATGGGACAAGATTGAAATGGAATTCATCACAGGTTTTCCTAAGTCAAAGAAAGGCAATGATGCAATCTTCGTTGTCATCGACCGTCTCTCAAAGGTCGCTCACTTCTTCCCGGTCAAGGAATCGATCTCAGCAGTTCAGTTGGCAGAGCTTTACGCCACAAAGATCGTTCCTCTTCACGGTGTTCCGTTGAAAATCAGTTCAGATCGTGGAAGTCTTTTCACCTCAAGGTTCTGGAAAAGCTTTCAGGAAGCAATGGGCACAAAACTCCAGTTCAGCACAGCTTATCACCCTCAGACTAGTGGTCAAGTGGAAAGAGTCAATCAAATCCTTGAGGATATGCTCAGAGCCTGTGTTATCTCCTTCGGCATGAAATGGGAAGATTGCCTCCCATATGCTGAGTTCTCCTACAACAACAGCTTTCAAGCAAATTTGGGCATGGCCCCTTTGAAGTTCTCTATGGCCGCAAGTGCCGGACTCCTCTCAACTGGTCTGAAACTGGAGAACGTCAACTCTTTGGTCCTAACATCATACAAGAGGCAGAAGAAAAAGTTCGCATCATTCGATAGAACTTGAAAATTGCTCAGACACGTCAGAAAAGCTACTATGACAGCAAGCACAGAGATATGGTCTATGCTCCTGGTGATCTCGCTTACCTTCGTGTCACCCCTCTGAGAGGCACTCATCGCTTTGGTATCAAAGGCAAGTTGGCTCCAAGATACATTGGTCCTTTTCCAGTTCTTTCCAAACATGGAGAATTGGCCTACCGGTTAGAACTTCCGGAGAAGCTATCCAGGGTGCACGGTGTCTTTCATGTGTCCCAACTCAAGAAGTGCTTCAAAGATCCAGGCCGTGCTGTTGATCACGAGTCGATTGATCTCCAAGAAGACCTCACCTATCATGAGCATCCTGTCTGTATTCTTGACGAGGCTGAACGTCGCACCCGCAACAAGTCCGTCAAGTTCTTCAAGGTGCAATGGTCTCACCACTCCGACAAAGAGGCAACATGGGAACGCGAAGATCACCTTCGATCCGAGTATCCCGACCTTTTCTCTTCTTAGGAATCTCGGGGCGCGATTCCTTCGAGGGGGGGGGCGAATTTTAACATCCCAAAAGTAATCCCCTTTCTTTTAATTGCTTGTTAATTTTATTTCATGCATCATCATGTCATCATCATAAATTTTTGTTGCATTTGTTGCTTTTCCAAAATTCAAAATAAATAATATGTTTTAATTTATGTCACCATCACTTGTGTGCTAAATAATTTTGCAACCAAACGAATAAAACCAACTTTATTTTGTTGTCAAGCTAATAGATAAGTTTACCAAGTTTGTCTTGTTAACATAATTATTTTGGTAAATTAAAATGGCCTTAGTTTGTTTTCTTAATTCTCTCCTTTTCTGAAAATTCTCTAGAAAAAGAAAAATGCAAAGGAGAAAAAAATGGAATCGGGCCGCAGTTCTTCATCTCCTCTCCTTTCCTGGCCAGCCGGGGCAGCCCACCCGCAGCCCATCAGCCGGCCCACTTTTCCCCAGCCCGGCATCGTCCTCCTCACCTTTAAGCGCCATCGCTCCGACGCCGTTTTCCGTCGCCATCTTGCCACCGACCGCACCTCACCTGCCCCGCTCCTCTCCTCCTATAAAGCACCAGCCCCAGCTGCTGCCTCCCCCAAACCCTAGCTTCCCTTTTCCCTACCACCGCCGCCTCCCATCTTCTTCTCCTTCCTCTCTTCTCTTCCACCCGAGAGCACCACCACCTTTACCAGCCGGAGAGGATCGTCGTCTCCATGGGTTAGCAGCGGAGCAGATCGGCCACCACGTCGATGACCACGCACAGGTGCAGGATCCCGACGGCAGACCCAATGCCGGCGTCGACTACACCAGGGTCTTCATCGTCTAATTCCCCCGGAGTTTCTTCCTCAGGCCGGCATCTACCCCTCCTGCACCGGCTCTTCGTCGACCACCCTCCGTCGCCGATCTGCTTCCTCTGCTTCTTGGGTGAGCATAGCACGCCTTAGGGCCTTTCTCCGTTCCCCCCTTGCTCTGGCCCGACGCCGTCGCGCGTCGTGGTTTCTCTGCCGCCATGGCCGAGCCGCACAAGCATGAGCTCGAGCGCATGCTAGACCTCGAGCCCGTGCGCTCCTGCACATGAGCTTGCACATGCACGCCCCCTGCACCTGCACCACACACGCACGTAGATCCCCGCCAGAACGTGGTCGTCGCCGGCCACCACGTTTCTGTCGCCGCCGACGCCCCTGTTATCTGAATTTTTGGCTCAGTTCAGTTAGCCTGCAGATCTACTACTTGAGCCACCGAAGCACCCTTCTAACACCGATCCGTGCTCAGCTCAGTTGGACTCCATTCCTTGCGTCCCAGATTGATCGCGGGATCGAGTACCCGATCCGGCGATTTAAGCCACCCTTTTTTTCCCTTATTCCAGTCACTGACAAGAGGGCCCATGGGACCCACCTGTCATCCTCTATGTGTAGATCTCCCTCCGGTGCAAATAAATCTCAGATCTAGATCTGGAACTTATGCAGATCAGCCCTGTTTTCGAAAATCTTTTGCAAATAGGCCCCTGTTTAATTAATCTGTCCTGTTTTTGCAATAATTAAATAACACATGAACTTTTGTCAAAAATTACAATAAAAATATGTTTTCAAATCATAAAAACAAAATCTTCCCGAATATGAATTTTGTTTGAATTTTCGAATTATTTTAAATGTTTTAAATAATCAAATCTTTTGCAAATTATTTAAAACTTCTAAAATTCATAACTTTTGAACCACACCTTCAAAATTATGAATTTTATATCAAATTAAAGCTAAAAGTGCAATCTGTTTGAATCTATTTTTGCATGCATGAATTAAATAAATTAACTTTCGGGTTCTTTGGAAATTCAATTATTTGAACTATAAAAATGCTTAAATTGTATTAGTTGTTTATTAAATTGCTAATGGCTAATTTTAATATACCTAATAAAATGTTTAGAACTTAAATTGCTACATTCTTAATTTGAACATGTCATCATCCTTGTTTGAATGCATTTGTATTGATTTTCCTTTTGTTATGTTTTGGGGTTATCCGTAGACGACGACGTTGCTGAGTACCCCGACACCTCCGAGGATCTAGCCCAGTACCAGGCTACTGAGCCAACAGGCAAGCAGCCCCTCCCCAACCTTCTCATGTGATGCCTATGCCTGTCTTGCATGATTTAGGACTTCCGTTCTGTTGTGTCTTACGATTCCTACTAGAATTGCATAGCCTGTTAGAAGTCTAGATATTCCTGATATGCCTGCCTATATCCTATGATTGTTTTCCCGGTTACTATCTACTAGCATGCTTAGGAGTTGCTTGTGGGCTATCACATGTTTAGCTGGTATATCTTAAATAATTGAAGACTTGCTATGTGGGAATCACTGTTATTATATTAATGATAAGGCACCGGCGGAAGGCCAATTAAGGTGATTTGTTCCGCTAGTGTCGCCTAGGAAAAACCGTTCTTTTCCGCTTATCCAAGAAAGAGCGCCCTACCCACACGTGGGAAGACTTATGGAACTCCCCTCAACTTAGTACCGGATCTGCTATATTGGTTAGGGAGCCACAAAGTAGTTAGGGTGTTTACCTTTTGGAGCATACGCACAAGCATGATGTTGAAGATGAGAGGTTACAACTGTGGGGGGCGCATATAGGTTTGCGGCACGTGGCGTTTATTGCATGTTGACAGAGGAGCAATCGTATGAGTGTTACCTCCCGAAGCCGTCCACGCAACGTTTGGGCCCGCAAAGGAGTTTCGGCCAGGCTCCCCACATGGATCAGTCTCAGATAGGTGGCTCCCTATCCAATGTAGTAGTGAAGGGGAAGGTCATGTTAAGATACCTTTTGCCTTTGTGGCATGTGGTTGATCAAACGTGTATGGTTACATTTGGGCACCCCTGCAGGGTTAAATCTTTTCGAAAAGCCGAGTCCGCGGTTATGGACGACTTGGGTAATGTGCTGGCTAAAAAGATCATAGACATCACCGTATATCTCAAATAGCTAAATTGACTAGTAAATAGCCATATTCAAATAATAAACCTGCTAAAATTTGATCAACGTGTGAGTGTCCGGACTTCTTCCTCGTGGGTATATGATACGATGGTGTTGTCTCAGGACGGGTATTGTTTGGTGAGTAGTTTAGCCCAGTAGCGCAAGCGCTCTGTTCCTCTTTCTAATTAGACGCAAGTTGTAGCGTGTCTTCTGTAGTTGATAGGTGCTGCTGCTAGTCCACTATACAGCCTTTCCTACCCCAGTTGCATATGCACCGTACTTCTTTTACCCTTGTGAATAAGACTTGCTGAGTACCCCCGTACTCATACCATCGGGTGTCCGGTGCCTGTGTTTTCACCGATGTTGCAGCGACAGTAGTTTTCGACGATCCAGATGGAGGCTACTACGTTGAGTTCGACGCTGACTATGATGAGTAGATCGAGATCCTAGGCGGCAGCCTGAGACCACCGTGGGCGGGTCCTCTTTTATTTTCTGGCCTATGGCCGTTGATGTAGTCTGTACTCAGATGAGTGTTTGCTTCCGCTGTATTCGTGACGTATGATCCCCTGTGATGTAATAAAAGTATTTTGAACTATGTTTATTTATCTTTTTGTGTCGTACTTGTGCATGTGATGTAATCCAATTGTGGTTCTACTTGGAGAAATGTTCATTTCCGCTAAGTGGGGCTTACAGGGGGGCAAGGAGTATATGTTCATCGAGATCCGGTATGTCAACCCATCAAAACTCAGAAGTCTCCGCATCTTTTCCTCCCTTTGTTGGATTCTGTTGATATCCTTTGTCCTAAGTCATCGTTATATTTTTCACGAGGATTGGTGGCCACAACACGGATGAGGATCTGAGGTGGAGGATGTGGTGGCCGGTGAAAAACCGTGATGAAGGATCCTGGAAGGAGATGACGGTTTGTTGCCTATCCATCATGAGGATTGGTGGCCACAACACACATGAGGATCCGCGACGGAGGATGTGGTGGCCGACGACCAACTGCGACATAGGATCCCAGAAGGAGACGATGGTCTACTGCCTGTCACTTGGAAAGCGTATCGTCGACAAGGCATCTTCGACGGCTTCCCGGAAGGAGGGTGGGCGATGCGGCGTTTGTAGACAGTGGCCGGTAGAGTATTGGCGGCGGCACCACCGGTCTTTGGTATTTTTTTATTTTCTGAAATTGAAAACGCACACGATTTGTGCACTATTGGTCGTGTGCCTATATGCTCATCTCTGATGATTTCGTTGACTATCTCATGTGCGAATCCCCCCTCCACACACGGTTTTTTAGTCCGTGTGCGATCGGGGACACATCGATGCACACGGACGTCCAAACTATATTCAGTGGACCTTTTTGGCCATGTGTAAAGCCCAGTTCTGTACTAGTTAGGCTTGCGTGGTGGAGCCTAAAAGGGTGATGACGTGGATCACGCGTTCACTAAGGAATCCCAAGAGGAAGGTATGATGCAGCAAAGCAGCAGTTTCCTTTGATTATAAAACCAAGGTTATCCAACCAGTAGGACTTGGAGAAGGCTTGCTAGGTATCAGTGGCGCCAGAAAAAGAGCTGTTGCTGGAAGACTTAGTAGTTTGAGAAGTCTTCTTGGCGTGTTGACGTGCACCTACACACAATCACAAACAAACAAATTTGCCCAACAAAACAGAGAGGTTGTCAATATCTCCGGCTTACTGAACACAAAGAATTCAATGTGCAGATGTAAAATATGATGAGAGTAAAATATGACCAGCGAGCAAATGATGATTGAAAGGTATTAAAATAGTTGTAAATAGTGTAGGAAAATAGGACCGGGGTCCATAGATCACTAGTGGTGTCTCTCCAAAAGATACACATGATGGGTAAACAAATTACAGCATGGCAATTGACAAAATTGTGGTCGCATGACAATGCTATCATAAAATAATATAGTTCACCGATTCATCTAATGTGGGCATTACGTCAAAATACATAGACCATTATCCAACTGCGTCTATGACTAATAATCCACCCCGGGATCGCTATCCAGCATGTCACCCAGAAGTATTAAGTTGCAAGCAACAGAACATTGCAGTAAGCAAAGTGCATAATGTAAGCAATGTAAATAACACAAGGAAATAACACCGCTGTTTTCTCCCTAGTGGCAACAACACATTCATGAGCATAAGTGTTTCTGTCAATCGCACTCAGCACACAAAGGCATGAACCCACTATGTAGCATAAATACCCTCTCTGAAGACACTAACAATTACTTGGCCAAAGCATCCACTAGCATCGGAGAGCATGCAAGATCATAGATAAACCATAACAAATAGATGAACAAGGGTAATGATTTCCACAATTCATCGGATCCATGCAAACACATCATGTAGCAGTTACAGATAATATGATCTTGATCATGATAGGCAGCTCACAAGATCTAAACAATGGAGTACAAGGTGGAGAGACAACCATCTAGCTACTAACATGGACCCGTCGCCCCGTGGTGGACTACTCACGCATCACTCCGGAGGCAGGCATGGTGGTGTAGATGCCTCCGGTGATGATTCCCCCCTACGGCAGGGTGCCGGGAAGAGCTTCAGAACCCTCCCGGTCTAGGTTTGGTGTCGGCGGCGGCCTCAGACGTTTTCTGTAAAATATGATCGGGTATCGAGGGTTTCCGCGTCAAAGACAATTTATAGGTGAAAGGGCAACTCGAGACGACGTCGGAGGGCGCCAGGTCGGGCCCACGCGCGGCCAAGCCCTGGGCCACGCCTGGGGGGCGTCAGGCCCCTGTGGGCCCCCTGTAGGTGTCCTCCTGGCTCTGTCCTTGTTTCCTCGTGAAAATAATTCACGTAAATTTCAAGCTGATTCCGAGAAACTTCCCCGAATAACTTTTCTGAAACAAAATGACAGCAGAAAATAGGTACTGGCACTGGGCATCTTGTTAATAGGTTAGTTCCATAAATTATGCCAAATTGATATAAAAACATTATAAAAACATGTGGCACTGATATATAATCAAGCATGGAACATAAAAATTACACTACTAGGGAAAGGCCTATTAGTGGCGCACCAATATGCGCATTTTGTGGCGCATCCAGGAAATGGAGAGATGCGCCACAGAAGTCTCGCCACTAAAATATATTTCTGTGGCGCACGCCCACGGTGTGCCACAGAAATACCAAGATTCTGTGGCGCACTAGCGGTGGTGCGCCATAGAAATATTTCTGTGGTGCATCTGTCCTCCATGCGCCACAGAATTGCATGCGCCACAGAAAACTAAAAAAATGCACCACAGAATAATTTAAAGGCATTTTCGATTTTCTGCTGCTTGCTGTACAAATACAGGTATATTACAGGAAATACAGGTATATCAAATTACAGGAAATATAGGTATATTACAGGAAACAGTAAATACAAATATATATTATAGGAAATACAGGTATATCACATTACTTAGAGCCGGAGATACACAATTTTTACACAACTCATGATACAAAAGTTTATCGTTTCACACATTAATTACAAGTGCCGAATTTCTTCGACGTCCAGGGCGTCTTGCTCATCGTCGGCATGGTCGCCACTAGCAGCTCCCGCGGCGGCCTCCTCCTCCTCCAACAACTCCTGGGACACTTCCCAGAACGACTTGTTGGCATCTCTAGCTATTTCTTCGACGCTCACGTTCTTAGAAGGGCCCGTGGGCTCCGACATGTTTGCACTTAATTAAAAAGAGGAAAAAAGTTAGTATAACACAAATATAAGAAAAAAATCACTTAATTAAGTAGTAAGATACCCCGGCCCATGCATTAGTCGCAATACCCCATATGTCCTATTTTTAGCAAAGTCATGCTAAAATTCACGAAATTTTTTGGCATGACCTTTGCTAAAAAAGGGACATATGAAGCACCCGATTGCCAGAACGGAAGTTAATCGACGTTCCGGCAATCTCAAGGGCCTCTCGGGGTACCTGCACAAGCATTTCACAAATAATGGCCGGCATCACTGGCTGGCAACAGCATCGATCACATCAACACATTTCCGGCCGGCATCGCTGGCCGGCAACATCATCACTTCAACACATACATCACCACATCCACATCCACATCGAGGGAGAGAGGAACTACCTTGGGTAGGAAAGGGAGGCTCAGGTCCGAGATCGGCGTGGTGGAGGTGCTCCTCTGTAACAGCCCTAGTTTGGTACCCAAAAATATGGGCCAAATTTTCACTTTTTCTTTTCCTTGCATCATGGCATCCATTTAAATTGCTATTGTTAAATAAAGCCACACTTGGGAAACATCTAACAGGGAAGCAAAACCCTTCCCCAAAAATCTCAAACCAAATACATTACTCGAATTGGAAAAACCAATTGTTCTTGAGTCTCCAATTTGTCCAGGAAGCTCAAGGATATATTTTATAAATAATTGTCAAAGGCTAAATTCTTAACAAGCAAATAAATAAATTTGAGAATTCAATTTGGTTCAATTCAAATCCTATTTTGAAACCAAGCTAAACCTTTCCAAAAATTCAAACTAAAATTATGGGGAGCTTCATTTTCATATTAGGAGCCTCCATGATTAATTTCATTATTTTTTGGAAATGTTTAAGTGCTCCAAATAAATGCATTTTGCAATTTATGAAAAATGATCATATTGCCACAATATGAAGAAATTTGAATCTAAACAATTTATTTTGGAGCCCAAATTTTTGTGAAGCTTCTACCTGTCAAGGGGAGGCTATACCAATTTTTGCCGAATTAATAAAAATTGTTAAGCACCTCTTTTAAATCGCCAAAGTTGCTGTTGGACCATTTTGCAAATAAAGGAAATTGAGGTAGGGGGTTTTCACAAAAATGTCATCCCAACCTCACAGTGGCCACAATGGCCGGCGCGCCCATGCCGCCGCGCCACCTGCTCCCGGGTGGTCAAAGAGGCCCCCCCCCAACGACGCCCTGCCTCTCCTCTCTTCCTCCCCTGCTCTCTCTCTTTTCCTCTCGACCCCTGGAACCCTAACCCTAGAAGCAAGACACTGCCGCCGCTGCCCCCTCGAATCGCCACCGTTTTGTGCCGCTTCGAGCTCGCATGAGGTGTCCCTCTGGTCCGTCTCGTCTCCCTCTTCCTCCTGGTGCAAGCAGCCGTGCTAGGGAGCCCTGAGGTCGGAGAATGGTGAGGACGCCCCGAACGCCGCGCGCCATTGTCGCGGAAGCTCCCGTCGCCGTTGCGCCTCCTCCAGCTCCGCCACCATGTCCATCAGCTCTTCCTCGCCGCCCTCTTCCTCCTCGAGCCCGGGGACGCCGCAATTGCCATCGCCGTCCAATCCCCTCCCGTTCCGGCCGCCGCCGTCCGAGCTCCACTGCGCCGCCGTCTGGCCTCCTCGTCCTTCGCCGTCTGCGTCGTCGTACTCCGGGTGAGCAGGCGCACCACCCCGTTCCCTTTCCTCTCCCTCTCATGCCGTCCTCCGTCGCCGTTGTCATTTCCGCCACCGCCGTCGGTCACCTCCGCGCGCTACCGTGCGCCCGGCCGTGCTCTCGGCCTGGGCCAGCCAGGAGGCCGGACGCCTCGGGCTGATCCCCGGCCTGCACGCCAGCCTGGGCCGGCCGGGAGGCCGGCACCCTCAGGCGCAGGCCCGGCCTAGGCACCGGTCTGGGCCGGCCAGGAGGCCGGCCGCCTCAGCCACAGGCCCGGTCTGGAAACCGGCCTGGGCCGGTTTGGAGGCCGTCCTGTCTGGCAATTATTTTTCCTTTTTGGGAAAATAAACAAATTTAAATAATTGATATCATTTTAAATAATGATCCAAATTTGACAAATCAAATATCAAATTGTTCAGAAAAACAAACTCTACATGTTAGAATCATTGAAATGATCGTTTGAGTTTATATTTTTGCTGTTTGTTAATAATTCCTAAAATGGTATAAATAATACCTACTTTTGGAAAAATTCATAATTCGATAAATATTTAACCAAAAATTATGAATAAAATATCAAATTGATCAGTGTTTCAAATGCTATCAAATCATGCTAATATCACATCATGATCACAAATATTTATTTGATGTTATTCTTTAAATGATTAAATGAATTAAATTCAAATAATCATTTAATTCACTATTTATTCTTCGGTAATTGAAAATTTACAAATAAGGTACCAAAATGATCGGAAGAACAAAACCTACTTAATCATGTCATGTTCATGCATATTTAAGCCATTTCTTTTGTAATGTGATAAATTATAAATAATGTGGTCACTAAGATAAATATGGGGTTGTTTCCAAACAATTGCACTAATTATTGGAACTCCATTTAATTTGTTAGATAAATTAAATGATGATATCTTTGCATAAACTTGACATGTCATCATGATTGAGCATTGCACCTTGTCTTCGTGTGATTTATTTTGTTCATCTGTATTTGGTTGGGTATCGATAGATTCCGGAGTTGAGGTTACCCCTACCTTCCCCGACGAGCCGTACTACACGCCCCGGCAACAAGGCAAGAGATAACCTAACCTTCTTGGCATCTAGCATCCTACTGTTTTATAAACTTATTTTATCCACCATAATATTACATCCGATTCAATGTCATTTTGGTCAATACTAGAATATCCTATGAATGCATGTTTTTCCCCGAACCAATACATGTATCCCTACCTATGAACCATAGGGTTGATGTGTTGGCCTGAGACAAAGATATAATTGTTGTAGCTACTCCTTAGCTATGCTTAGCCATGCTTAGTCGAATGCTGTATATGTCTGTTGATTTAATTCCATTATTTATGTTGTTGATGGAATGTTCGGGCATGGAGGTTACTTTTGGTATTTAATAAATTTACTTAAAAGGCTAGGGTGAGTTGCCATCGGGGATGGTGTTTTGCCTCACTCTAGAACCAAGGTTTGAGCATGCTGCCATTGGTGGGGACATATGGAATCCTCTTTAACTGAATAACTTGTGCGGGCGTATCCAAGGATCCTCTAGATTTGCGCTTTCCATTTGCGTGTGCGTTGCAGGTGGATGATGGCGCGAAGAAGGGGTGTGTGTGGTGGTGTTTAGGATGGGGCGATGGGGGCAGGGGCTGAAATAGGCTGGGAAAACTTGCCCTGTCGCCACTTATGATCCTTGGATAGTCTCACGCGAGGTAAAGGTTTAACCGCGCCCACTTGCCAGCTTTCCCCGGAAGAGAGCTAATCAGGCGAGCCGGATGGTACCGGTGGGTAAAATAGTACACCCCTGCAGGGTAAATCTTTTCGAAAAGTCGTGTCCGCGGTTATGGACGCCTTGGGAACGGATTACGAGACCATAGATAATATTAACCTAATTAAAATTTGGTAGCTAAAGGTTGCATTTCAACGTGTGATAAAAGGTTCATTTCCTCGAGGGTGATTCGAGGGAGTGCCTTTGGTGGAGATGAGTTGTTTCTGTTACAAATGGTTCGATGAGAACCAAAGATGAAAGTTCACTCTCTTATCCCTTTTTGAGAAAACATTCCGAGTAGTCGATGCCATGGGTCTTTTATACCTTTTTAAAAATGAAAACTGGCTTTGTGCAAAAATAACTACATACAGCTTTAGAGCCTCCGTCAGCATTGGGCCTATATCGCCTTACTAAACTTGCGAGTACATCGTACTCAGTCTCTCTTTCCTGCCTTTATAATTTGTTTCGGAGGAGGACGACACCGAGCAGACAGGTGGCTTCTTCCTGGACATCGACGAGTAGTTCGGGGTTCCCACGTGGCAGCTTGGGACCGTGGAACAAGCTGGCTAGGACAGTTTATCTGTAGGCCTCTTAGGCCATATATTTGGATCTTGTTGTACTAGACAACTACTTCGCTTCCGCTTGATGTATTGTTGGGACTGTGATCCCTTTTGTGTGTAATTTGTATCTTCCTCATATATGAGTTGCTATATGATTTTGTGTCGTAGAGTCTGCAATGTGCCAGTTGTTCCACAAGTCTTGATCTTTGTTTTATACATTGATAGCTATGCCAGTGTTTATGGCATGATCGATGTGTTGCGTGGGAGCGGTAATTCCATTCCCTTCGATTGTGTAGCATAGCCTGTGGGTTACATAGCCTCTTTGTATAATTCCAGGGTCGGGGCGCTACAAGTTGGTATCAGAGCATGACTGCTTGTAGGAAACCCGTTCTATTGGTCGATGTCGAGTCTAGTGATCGTGAAAACTATTTATAACCTAAAAATGAGTTGTGAAAACCCTCTTCGGATTCTTTTTACTCCTTACCCAACTCGCTTTACTCTGATCTCGGTGCCATCTTACCTCTATTTGATTTTAACGGTGCTTCTGCTTGTTTGCAAAATTCTAATCTTTACGATCATGGGGTTGGCTTCTACCTTTAGTTTACTGGTTATCTCTGCTCGTCTGCCAATTCTAAAGCCCGAAAAGAGGAAGTATTGCGGATCGTCAAGAAATTCCTTTGCTTTAGTCCAAGATCTTGAACCGAAGGTCCCGGATTATGCTAGGGCTCTAGTGTAATGATTCATGAGGGTTGTCACCCTTGTGAGCATTATGCTATTGTGAGTCCCGGTGCATGAAGCTGATCTTAAACCCAAGATCTTTCCCGTTGAATCCTGATGTTAGTTGTCAAACCCTACATCAGGTTGGCAAGATTTTGAAGTTAGTCTTCCAAACTCGAGGTTGCAACCGTAATTGATTTGCTCAGTAGCACTCTTCTCTGTCACTAGCTTTAGCTAAACTCTCCGTTATGGAACCATCTGGATCACGACAAGTTTGCTCTTAGCGAGTTTCACCGATGTTTGTGATTCCTCCAATAACGCTCGTTCCTGAAACCCTTTCGGCACTAGTTGTCGAAAGAGTGCTAACAAGGGCTTCTGCAATATCTTGGATTGTCGTTAGCCCATTCCTACTCTTAATGTGTTGTCCGACCTCTATCGGTCCGTTGATAGTCAAGTTTATCGTGCGTTGGTGTGTTCCGATGCATGCTATTCTTGTGGTTCGTCAAGACATTCCACTTCGAGATGTCAGGAGAAACAACCTCCGGTACCTTGTCCATTTCTCGGTCCAGGTCAAAGGATTGTGATTCGCAGAATAAGAACTTGCCTAGCTTTTGTTCCGTTCCACCTTGGAGTGGCACACTCTTTTATATCAAGAGGTCGTGCTTAGTCTCATGACGTACTTGATGAAGTGATACTCTTACCCTTCATTATCCATCTACCTCCGAGCTACTCCGGCTCGAGAATGTTGATGATGTATATTGCTGTGGTAATCGGATATTCTTCGCAATGGTTATTGCTTTGGAAATCCAAGGACTTTAATGGCACTCTTAGCATGATTGGTAATCCAACCGTCAAGCCGAATTGACAGAGCTGCCAAGTCCATTCGTTCAGGTGCATACCTTCGGTCAGCGAGTTAGATTCATGTCAAAACTCTCAAGACCCCATCCTTTGCCTTGAAAGCAAGTCTCCTCTCGCAACCAGTGACATGCGGTGGTTCGTGATATCCTGGATGTCTTTCCAGAAGTCCTGCCGTGTTGTCCCCTGACCGAGTTGTCGAGTAATATCGGGACCTTGTCATAACTATCTTCGTGTCACCACTTAGCACGTGTTCTGGATGTTGGAAGTGTTCTTCCCTGGCCCAGGTGCAATGGTTGACATCTGTCGCCATGGGTCCGAGTGAATTTCCCTTGTCTCCCCGGAAATAATCACAAGTTGGTTATGCATACGTGCATTATTGAGCTGGTAGGTTGTTACCTCCGGTTCTCTGATTAAGCCATGTATGCACATCAAGCCCCTGACCGAGTCGTTCTTGAATAAGAAGAAATTTTCAAACCTCATTATCTTACCAGTTTTCCCAATCAGGACTCAGTTGTGCTTTCTTGCTTGAAGTTCATGCTGGTTCAAATTTTCTCTTCGTAACCGTGACCCCATGGTTTCCCACTCTCGATCGTGTTCTGGAGCTTGATATTGTATCTCAGAGCTTGAGAATCTAGTTACCCTAAATACCGGTTAACTTCAGCAACTCCTTCCTCGGACATGTCCAGTCTGAATTGTCTGTACACCTAACCAACTCGGAACCTCAAGCAGAAAGGATGCTTGGTGTTTATCAAGAGCACGACCTAGGCCCATTCGTAACCCCGACAATTTCGGTGTTGTGGTTCAAGCACCTCACCGGAAGATCTGCTGACGAAATCTCCTAAATATTTAACATCAACCACTATCCCTGAGGATCAGGTGTAGCTTAATCTAAAGAGTTTCCCTATGGTCTTTTCTCTATCTTCAAGTACGACCTTCGCTTAATGATCGATTGAAGGCTATTCCGAAGCCGGAGTGTGATATCTAGAACCTCAAGGAGAACCTCACTACGGAGTGGCTAAATGTCTATCGGTCGATTCCCCTACTCCCTGTATCTTAGGAATAGCTCGTTTATGAGGTTTTACCTCTCTAACTAAATGTAGATCAATGCTATATCTATCCCTCCTAGGTGAACCCAAGGTTTTAACCAATCGCACGGACAGTGTGTGATTTCATCAGTCACATTAGGGCCCAATCGTTAACCTTATGGAAACATCTGGTATGTCGAAATCGTGGAGTCCAGAAAATGTCTTTCTCCTCACGGTGCTCCATATCTCTACGGTCTACACATCGGAGTGGTTTGACGTAATCTCATGGTCTTGGACCTAGATCCAGATAAATTCGGGTGAACAAGTGATCGATTGTCCTGTCCTCGGCTCGACCTTGTTTGGTCAAGTCGCTCCTAGTTCTCCTCGATGGATTGTGGTTTTGGGAAAGGGTCCTTTTGCCTGTCACCTTAAGCTATCTTCTATCCCTCCCGCCCCATCGGCAAGTCATGCTTCTTAGCTCCAAGCTATGCACCGAGGAAGACCAGCGTGGGATCGAGAAGATCGTGAAAGTTGCGTGTTGCCGTGTTCCCCTCATCACTCTTCCTACTCTAGAATCTCGGGACGAGATTCCTGTAAGGGGGGTAGATTTGTAACAGACCCAGTTTGTTACCCTAAAATATGGGCCAAAATTTCACTTTTTCTTTTCCTTGCATCATGGAATCCATTTAAATTGCTATTGTTAAATAAAGCCACACTTGGGAAACGTCTAAAAGGGAAGCAAAACGCTTCCCCAAAAATCTCAAACCAAATACATTACTCGAATTGGCAAAACAAATTGTTCTCGAGTCTCCAATTTGTCCAGGAAGCTCAAGGATATATTTTATAAATAATTGTCAAAGGCTAAATTCTTAACAAGCAAATAAATAAATTTGAGAATTCAATTTGGTTCAATTCAAATCCTATTTTGAAACCAAGCAAAACCTTTCCAAAAATTCAAACTAAAATTATGGGGAGCTTCATTTTCATATTAGGACCCTCCATGATTAATTTCATTATTTTTGGAAATGTTTAAGTGCTCCATATAAATGCATTTTGCAATTTATCAAAAATGATCATATTGCCACAATATGAAGAAATTTGAATCTAAACAATTTATTTTGGAGCCCAAATTTTTGTGAAGCTTCTACCTGTCAAGGGGAGGCTTTACCAACTTTTTCCGAATTAATAAAAATTGTTAAGCACCTCTTTTAAATCGCCAAAGTTGCTGTTGTACCATTTTGCAAATAAAGGAAATTGAGGTAGGGGGTTTTCACAAAAACGTCATCCCCTACCTCACTGTGGCCACAGTGGCCAGCGCGCCCATGCCGCCCCGCGCCATGCCGCCACGCCACCTGCTCCCGGGTGGTCAAAGAGCCCCCCCCCCCCACGACGCCCTGCCTCTCCTCTCTTCCTCCCCAGCTCTTTCTCTTTTCCTCTCGACCCCTGGAACCCTAACCCTAGAAGCAAGACACTGCCGCCGCTGCCCCCTCGAATCGCCGCCGTTTTGTGCCGCTTCGAGATCGCCTGAGGTGTCCCTCTGGTCCGCGTTGTCTCCCTCTTCCTCCCAGTGCAAGCAGCCGTGCTGGGGAGCCCTAAGGTCGGAGAACGGTGAGGACGCCCCGAACACCGCACGCCATCGTCGTGGAAGCTCCCGTCGCCGTTGCGCCTCCTCCAGTTCCACCACCATGTCCATTAGCTCCGCCTCTCCGTCCTCTTCCTCCTTGAGCCGGGAATCGGCCCGGGGACGCCGCAATCGCCGTCGTCGTCCAATCCCCTCCCGTTCCGGCCGCCGCTGTCCGAGCTCCACCGCGCCGCCGTCTGGCCTCCTCGTCCTTCGCCGTATGCGTTGTCGTACTCCGGGTGAGCATGCGCACCTCCCCGTTCCCTTTCCTCTCCCTCTCCCGCTGTCCTCCGTCGCCGTCGTAGTTCCCGCCACCGCCGTCGGTCACCTCCGCGCGCTACCGTGCGCCCGGCCGTGCTCCCGGCCTGGGCCGGCCAGGAGGTCGGACACCTCGGGCTGGTCCCCGGCCTGCACGCCAGCCTGGGCCGGCCGGCAGGCCGGCACCCTTAGGCGCAGGCCCGGCCTAGGCACCGGTCTGGGCCGGCCAGGAGGCCGACCGCCTCAGCCACAGGCCCGGTCTGGAAACCGGCCTAGGCCGGTTTGGAGGCCGGCTTGTCTGGCAATTATTTTTCCTTTTTGGGAAAATAAACAAATTTAAATAATTGATATCTTTTTAAATAATGATCCAAATTTGACAAATCAAATATCAAATTGTTCAGAAAAACAAACTCTACATGTTAGAATCATTGAAATGATCTTTTGAGTTTATATTTTTGCTGTTTGTTAGTAATTCCTAAAATGGTATAAATAATAACTACTTTGGGAAAAATTCATAATTCGATAAATATTTAACCAAAAATTATGAATAAAATATCAAATTGATCAGTGTTTCAAATGCTATCAAATCATGCTAATATCACATCATGATCACAAATATTTATTTGATGTTATTCTTTAAATGATTAAACGAATTAAATTCAAATAATCATTTAATTCACTATTTATTCTTCGGTAATTGAAAATTTACAAATAAGGTACCAAAATGATCGGAAGAACAAAACCTACTTAATCATGTCATGTTCATGTATATTTAAGCCATTTCATTTGTAATGTGATAAATTATAAATAATGTGGTCACTAAGATAAATATGGGGTTGTTTCCAAATAATTGCACTAATTATTTGGAACTCCATTTAATTTGTTAGATAAATTAATGATGATATCTTTGCATAAACTTGACATGTCATCATGATTGGGCATTGCACCTTATCTTCGTGTGATTTATTTTGTTCTTCTGTATTTGGTTGGGTATCGATAGATTCCGGAGTTGAGGTTACCCCTACCTTCCCTGACGAGCCGTAGTACACGCCCCGGCAGTAAGGCAAGAGATAATCTAACCTTCTTGGCATCTAGCATCCTACTATTTTATAAAAATATTTCATCCACCATAATATTGCATCCGATTCAATGTCATTTTGGTCAATACTAGAATATCCTATGAATGCATGTTTTTCCCCGAACCAATACATGTATCCCTACCTATGAACCATAGGGTTGATGTGTTGGCCTGAGACAAAGATATAATTGTTGTAGCTACTGCTTAGCTATGCTTAGCCATGCTTAGTCGAATGCTGTATATGTCCGTTGATTTAATTCCATTATTTATGTTGTTGATGGAATATTCGGGCATGGAGGTTACTTTTGGTATTTAATAAATTTGCTTAAAAGGCATGGGTGAGTTGCCATCGGGGATGGTGTTTTGCCTCACCCTTGTCCCTAGGTGCGAGTTCTTGTCTCTAGAACCAAGGTTTGAGCGTGCTGCCATTGGTGGGGACATATGGAATCCTCTTTAACTGAATAACTTGTGCGGGTGTATCCAAGGCTCCTCTAGATTTGCGCTTTCCATTTGCGTGTGCGTTGCAGATGGATGATGGCGCGAAGAAGGGGTGTGTGTGGTGGTGTTTAGGATGTGGCGATGGGGGCAGGGGCTGAAATAGGCTGGGAAAACTTGCCCTATTGCCACTGATGATCCTTGGATAGTCTCACGCGAGGTAAAGGTTTAACCGCGCCCACTTGCCAGCTTTCCCCGGAAGAGAACTAATCAGGCGAGCCGGACGGTACCGGTGGGTAAAATAGTACACACCTGCAGGGTAAATCTTTTCGAAAAGCCGTGTCCGCAGTTATGACGCCTTGGGAACGGATTACGAGACCATAGATAATATTAACCCAATTAAAATTTGGCAGCTAAAGGTTGCATTTCAACGTATGATAAAAGGTTCATTTCCTCGAGGGTGATTCGAGGGAGTGTCTTTGGTGGAGATGAGTTGTTTCTGTTACAAATGGTTCGATGAGAACCAAAGATGAAAGTTCACTCTTTTATCCCTTTTTGAGAAAACATTCTGAGTAGTCGATGCCATGGGTCTTTTATACCTTTTTAAAATGAAAACTGGCTTTGTGCAAAAATAACTACATACAGCTTTAGAGCCTCCGTCAGCATTGGGCCTATATCGCCCTACTAAACTTGCGAGTACGTCGTACTCAGTCTCTCTTTGCTGCCTTTATAATTTGTTTCAGAGGAGGACGACACCGAGCAGACAGGTGGCTTCTTCCTGGACATCGACGAGTAGTTCGGGGTTCCCAGGTGGCAGCTTGGGACCGTGGAACAAGCTGGCTGGGACGGTTTATCTGTAGGCCTCTTAGGCCATATATTTGGATCTTGTTGTACTAGACAACTACTTCGCTTCCACTTGATGTATTGTTGGAACTGTGATCCCTTTTGTGTGTAATTTGTATCTTCCTCATATATGAGTTGCTATATGATTTTGTGTCGTAGAGTCTGCAATGTGCCAGTTGTTCCACAATTCTTGATCTCTGTTTTATACATTGATAGCTATGCCAGTGTTTATGGCACGATCGATGTGTTGCGTGGGAGCAGTAATCCCATGCCCTTCGATTGTGTAGCATAGCCTGTGGGTTACATAGCCTCTCTGTATAATTCTGGGGTCGGGGCGCTACATCCTCGTGGTGTTGCAATAAATTAACCAAACCATGATTTAGCATCTAGCACACACATTTCACAAAAGCTGCTAGCAGCAAAAGCACCTAGCAGCAACTAAAAATGCATCTTCAAACTAGTTAAAAAGTACCAACTTTGGAGGCTTACAAAATTATTAAATCTTGATTCTATTTAAAATGTACCTTCATGGATCTCTTGTACTATGTTATTACTTCATGATAAAGCTCAAAAATATTTTTTTGAATACATCTAGAACCTTAATTGAAGGCATTTTTGTAGGCATGTTTAAACAGTGACCATATTTAACTTAGCAAAATTTTAAAAAAATTTGGTTTCCAGCAAGCAATCAACAACAAATCATACAAATTCTGTAAAAAAAATTGGGTTTGGCATTTGACCAAGCACCTTGTGTGCAGGTGTGGAGGGGAGGGAGAGGGGATGGAAGGAGCAGCACCTCGGGGAGGGGATGGTGGAGGGGAGGGAGAGTGGATGACGAGGGCGGCGGCGGCGTCGGTGTTGAGGTGGCGGCGGCGTCGGCGTCAAGGTGGCGGGCCGGTGGCGATGGTTGGCTCTGCTCGAGCACAGGCGCGTGGTGGGTGGCGCCGGTGCGGGTGGCGGTGGAGGTACTCCTGGCCGTCGGTGGCAGGGCGGGTCGAGCGCGGTGGAGTGGCGGACACGGTGGCGAGTTGGGGCTGCCGGCGGCGAGGGGTGGTCGTCAAGCGCGGGCGGGAGCTTAGGACTTAGCGAAATTGGGGGAAGAAAGGGGCAGCGCGGGCCCACATGTAAGTGGAGGCCCGAGAATTTTGTGGCGCACCTTCGGAGAGATGCGCCACAGAAATTTAAGATTCTGTGGCGCATCTGCTAGGTGGTGCGCCACAGAATTTCCTGGCCTACAGTTCAAAATGCTGTGCTGCTGTTACTTGACACAAACAGCAAAACAGCCCAGTGGTTTCCAACAAAACTGGATTAACATGGACAGCCATGTTCGAATCCTGGCTGTCTCACTTTTTATTTCTTTAATTTTGTGTTTCTTTAAAATATTTTTGGTAAATTTGGTTACAAAATACACACAATGTCTCATACATATTCAATTCATTTAATACATATATATGCTCTTGCATTGTCTCACACACAATGTCTCTCATACATATTCATTGAATACATATATATGCTAGCATTATCTCTCTCTCTCACACACACACAAATTAAATACACCAAAAAAGTCTTCTTCGTCTCGGTTCCGAGCTAGTTTCTTTTCTTTCCCTTTTTCGCGGTTGAAAACTTTAGGCCGGGCACCTTGAGATTTCTTCGCGTGAACGGACAACCTTTCGTAGGTAGGGAGGTCTTCCTTCTTTGAGTACTAGTAGTAGGCATGTCGAAGTACTTGTCGAATTCCTCCTCGATCTTTGGATCACTGTCCAAGTCTTCCTCGTTGGCGTCTCCTTCCATTCCGATGATGCTCCTCTTGCCCCTCCTCACGACAACACGGCTAGGCTTTGACGGGTCGGTAATGAAGAAGCATTGCTCGACTTGGCTAGCGAGTACCCATGGCTCATTTTTCGCGGAGGCGGTCTTCGATTTGGCATCGGGTATTACCATGGTGGTGAAATACCGGTCTTCTTTGACGACGTCCTTGGCCCATCTCACACTGAACATTGGCACCAACTGTCCATAGTAGTTGAGCTCCCATATCTCCTCGATCCTTCCAAAGAATCTTTCCTTGATAGTAGCCTCGTCATCGCCGTAGGATAGCATAGTTACTCCTGAGTTTTGATATTCGCTATTACTGTCCTTTTCCTCGGTGCAGAATCTGTAACCACTAATGTTGTACGTCTGATAGGTCTTTACGTTGTGCCCGGGGCCCTGTGATAAGGAGAATATGAGTTTTTCATCTTCCGTAACTGCCGGTATGCTCTTTGCTTGAACGAGTTTCCTTTTCTTGAACCAACGCGTGAAGCTGGAGTTGTGCTCTCTGGTTACGTCTCCCTTCTTTCTCGGCCGGCCCAGGTCGATGTAATTCTGCTCGATTAAGCTTTTGTGCTCTTCCACCCAAGGTTCGATCAATTGTAAGTGTTGTAGCGTGACCCGGTGAGCCCTGTCGAAGTCATCTTTTCGACCATGAATGCCGACATGGACTGAGCGGTAGCCCTCGTGGTGACCAAATCCCTCGAGCCTGCCGAGGTGCGTCCTAGTGGGCAGACCAACATCCTGGTTCTCGGTGCTCAGATAATTCTGGCAGAAGGAGATACACTCGTAGGTTAGAAAGCCCTTGGCCATGCTTGCATCTGGACGGGACCTGTTGCGAACATATCGTTTCATGACACCGTTCTGCCTTTCGAACGGCATCATGTAGTGCAGGAACATCTGCCCGAGCTGCCTGATGTCATCAACGACATGGAGAAGGAGATGCACGCAGATAACGAAGAATGCGGGCGGGAAGTAAATATCGAGCTTGCATAGTATCACCACGATCTCTTCCTGTAGCCTGTAGAGCTGCCTCACGCCGATCGACTTCCTATTGATGACGTCGAAAAAGTTGCACAGGCCAAGCAGCGTATCACGGACGTGCTCGTCCAATAGCCCTCGGATCGCAACGGGGAGTATCTGTGTCATCAGCACGTGACAGTCGTGAGACTTCATCCCGCTGAACCTGTTCTTCGTTGCGTCCAGATATCTGCTTATCTTCCCCGCGTAACTGTGAGGAAATTTGACTCCTAGGAGGCACCTGAAAAAATTATCGAGCTCCTCCGGACTCATAGTGAAGCAAGCAGCGGGAAGCACCACCGCGTTCTTCTTTACCCTTTTGCGGCGACCTTGAGTCCCTTCCGTCTGATCATCATCATCATCATCGGCGTCATCACTATCGAGGGCCTGAAGATCTTTCCTGATTCCAAGCCATTTCAGATCGTATCTTGTTTTCGTCCCATCCTTGGTCCTATCGGACATGTTACAAAGAGTGCCAAGCAGACTCTCGGTAACGTTCTTGGTAATATGCATTCATCGAGGCTATGGGGCGTGTGGAGTACCTTCCATTACTCCAAGTCGTGGAAAACAGACCTCGCTTTCCATACACCCAGCAGGGGATCTACCCTCGGTCGCTTCTTTCCCGGCGCAGGGCAGTCCTCCCAATTTTTCGAAAGCTCGTCGATTTCTTCGCCGCTCCTCGGGCACGGGCTCTTTCGAGCTCGTCTTTACCATTGAACAAATCACCGTGTTTCCTCCACGGGTGATCCATGCGAAGCCACCTTCGAGCCCCTGTGAACACGGTTTTCGAAGACCCGGGATCCCTTGGTAGCTGGAAATGCGGGGTCTCATCCATGCACTTGACACATGCGCAGAATCCGTGGCCTACCTGGGCCGATACATATGAGCAACCAGGATAGTCCTGCACCGTCGTGAGCAACGCGGCTCTCATATCGAAATAATATCCAGTGTAGGCGTCCCACGTACGGACTGGCGTCTCCCACAACCTGGCTAACTCCTCTTTCAACAACACGAGATATAGATGTATGTCGATACCTGGTTGTTTCAGCCCCTGAATGAGAATACTCATGTGTATGTACCTTTGCTTCGTGCACAACCACGGGGGAAGGTTGTAAGGCCATACAAACACAGGCCAGGTGCTATGCGTGCTACTCTGGTTGCCGAACGGATTGAGTCCATCGGTGCTCATACCCAGCCTGACGTTCCTTGCGTCGCTCCCGAAATCTTCGAAGGCGATGTCCAATGCTTCCCACTGGCAAGCGTCTGAAGGGTGTGTCAGGATCACGCCCTTCTCCAGATCTTCTTCGGGCTTCTTCCTTTCCGCGTGCCATTGCATGAGCTTTGCTTCCTTAGGGTCCACGAAATACCGCTGCAGAAGGGGAGTGATAGGAAAGTACCATACCACTTTTCGAGGAACATTCTTGTTCCCACTCTTGTACCATCCCTGGCCGCACACCGGACATGTGGTTCTGTCCTTGTACACGCCCCGATAAATTGCGCAATCATTGATGCAGGCGTGGTATCTGTCGTACGGTAGGTCGAGAGGGAACACGACTTTCTTGGCCTCCTAGATACTGCTTGGCAATGTGTTCCCCTCGGGAAGATGATCGTGCTAGAATTTCAGGTTCTTGCTGAAGCTGACGTCGGTCCATCTGTTTTCCTCCTTCATCTGTAGAGCATCAAGCGTTACATGCAAGCACGTATCCTAGGGCCGGCAATCAGGATACAACGAAGTCATCACGTCTTTCTTCATTTGCTCCAGCTTGGCTTTTCCTCTGCCTGCACCTCTGGCGTTGCTCGTCTCCTTGAGGAGGAGTTCTTGAACATGAGGGTCCCGCAAGGCCAAAGTTAGCAAGGTCTGCGTGTCCGCGTCTTCTCCACCACCATATACTCCTTCACCATGACCGTGTCCGCCGGCATCTCCTTCGTCATGATGATCTTGTCTGCCGGCATCTCCTTCGTCATGATGATCTTGTCCGCCGGCATCTCCTTCGTCATGATAACCATGTCCGGGAGACTCTTTGTCTTCTCGCCCGCCCTCGTCTTCATGCGCACCATTTGCTATCGGCGCCTTGTTGAAGCCTATCCAGAAACCGCGTCTGAGCAGGTGATCCTCCAATTGTCCCGAATCAGGGTCGATCCAGCTCACGAGTTTGCATGTTCGACACGGACATCTTATCTGGCGCCTGTTGCACCGAATCATGTCTGCCTTCGCTTCTTCCTTGTATCTACCGATTTGACCGGAGCTCATCATGATAACCATGGTTGCTATAGATAGAGCAGAAATGAGAAACGAGAGTATGTTAAGTAGAACCGCAACATGCACACGCACACACACGCACACACATGCATGGTCTCCGGAAAAATTTGGCATGACCTCTCCTAAATCTAGGACATATGGGTAGTGCAAAAATTTGCCGAAACGGAAGTTAATCAACATTACGGCAAACATCCATGCACCACGCCGGCGCAAGCAACAACAAAAAGTTTCTTCACAGATGCAAAAATTCATGCACACCACACAAGTTTCATGTACAAGCATCGTCTCGCCATCGTGCAAACCGCCCGTCGACAAGCGCTTCACCTACAACCATACACATCGCCGGCCACACAAAACATGCATATGCATGTCCATCCAACTATACTCACCTAGTAGGTTTGTCACCGAGATGTGACCGCGATCGATGAGAGAGAGTGTGTGGTGTTGGAGAGAAAAAGAGATGTATTGGGAGAGGAGGAGAGTATATATGGAGCCTCCCCCAGTCCTCACCAATTATGTATCAAACAAAGTAGCTTTAACTACAAAAAATGGAGAAAAGTATGGGCAAAATGGGATGGGAGGGAGGAGGAACACGAGCTAGCAAGGTGGGAGGAGAGGCGAAGAAGAAGACACACAATGGGGTTAGGTAGGGGGCTGCCACTTTTGTATTTCTGGAAAGCAATTCTGTGGCGCATGGCTCCACATGCGCCATAGAAATGCAACTTTCTGTGGCGCATGGAGTTGGATGCGCCACAGAAATCTAAATTTCTGTGGCGCATCTGGCCCCATGCACCACAGAAATGGCTCTGTGGCGTATGGGGCCAGATGCGCCACAGAAATTTAGATTCCTGTGGCGCATCCAACTCCATGCGCCACAGAAAAGGCGGGGTAGGATGCAATCCAGCCGTTGGTGGTGGGGTCCACATATTTTCTGTGGCGCATTGACATGTATGTGCCATAGAAAGACATAATTCAGTGGCGCATGGGCTTAACATGCGCCACAGAAAGTTGAGAAATTCTGTGGCGCACCACCCAAGGTGCGCCACAGAATATGTTCTGTGGCGCACGGCCACTTTGGTGCGCCACAAAATATGGTTCCAGCTATAGCTAGTTTCCTAGTAGTGTTATAGATACGTCGGAGACGTATCAAAGGGCCGGCTGCTCGGCACCGTAGTGGTGTTAGCGGCTGACCAGGCGGCAGTGGCCTGGATCTTCACTATTCAGCCCCTCTTCGGTGGTGGTGAGACGGTGGTCAGCTCCTGCCGCACCACGATCAATAGTTTTGACTCGTCTCTCGTTGATGGTGAGACCAAAAGGCAGCTTCTTGGTGCGCGTGTCTGATGGGCGTTGGGGTTGTTGGCAGGGCTCAGGCGAAATTCCTGTGTGAAGCTGACGACGGTGATGTTTGCCTGCGCAGTCACCTTTTTGGAGGCATTGTCATGGTGTTGCCCGTGCTCCCCGCCTCAAGCAACGTGGGAACCCTTGATCCGGCTTTCGGATCGGGCGGTGGTGGTGCAACCATAATGTGCCCTCTTTGGAGGCGTCACCTAGATGGTTCGTGGAGTTCTCAGTGCGCCAGTTGGTGTTGGGGTTGCACGCCGCCCAGAGCATGGCCTTCCGGGGCGCTATGTACACCGTCATCAGCGCTTCTTCGTCGACCCTCCTCCGATATGGTTCGGTCCCGCTATTCTCTCTTTGACTCTCAGACTCTTATGGGAGGGAAGTGCATTGGCTTGTGCCATCTTGGAGTTGGAGTCAGTCTCCTGAAGCTCCGTTCGTCGGTCGTGACGCAACCTAGAAACTCAATGTATCGCCTCGTCTCCATTCATGGCAATAGACGGTGCAAGACGAGTCCTTCTTGTTAGAGTATACTACGGTTTCTTAGGTTTGTAGTCCAAGTCTATCTCTACTAGGTTTCTTAGTCCTCAAGTCTTGTATCCACCTATATAAACAGCCCAACGTGGCTTATTGTAATAACCAATATTAGTCAATTATATTCCGCAATACATCTTCTATCATGATATCAGAGCAGTTTCGTTCCTCAGCCTAGGGTTTAGCCACCGCTTCCGGCGCCGCCCCCGGGGAGATCTTCTCCGCCGGGGGCCGCGCAATTAGTAGATTAGATCGCCACAATTTTTGTCGCTGGCCGCTTGACCGGCATTTCTTCTTCTTTCGCCGATCATAGATCGGATTGCGTCGCCCACCGACGCTCTTCATCATCGTGCGCCTCTTCTCCGACCAAGTCAACGACTCATCACCGGCAACGCCTCCACGCTACATCGCCGACTTCTTCGTCCGCGCATCGCCACCACGTCGGCTCTTCTTCGACAACGTCAACCGAGTACGCGCCTCGCCGTCAACATCGGCTGCACCAACAGCACCGTGATCATCATCGCCGACAACCATCTACACCAACATCGCCGCATCGTCCCCGCCACCAGCGATCGTGGTCAACGTCAACGCCAAACGGGTCCTTCTTCACCGAATCCGGGTTAAATCCCCGATATCTACTACTTCTACAACTCGATCTACTTCAACAAACGTCGTCTTCATCCATCACGACTGCGCCACCAGAGTCGGAATATCCTTTTTATTTTGTTCTTCTTGCAACCAATTCGTCTACTCCGAAACCAACGACGAAAACCGACCGTCAAATGGAGAATTTTCTTTGCTCCTCCAACCGACTCTGACTCGCATGGTTTGTGATGGTCCCTGTCTTCACATGACCGGTATTGGCAACACCGGCACGTGCCTTCGTCCCCGACACTCTCCCGAGTTTGGCAAGCTCGGCACGGCGTGCCGCCTACCTCAACTACGTCTACATCTACGACAACAACGTCTACCTCAACAACAACATCAACGGCAACTTCATCAGGCTCAACGACGACGACATCGACCACAACACCAACATCAACGACTTCCTCAACGGTGACTACGACTACATCACGCACGGCACCATCGACCACGACTACAGCGCCCACACCCTCGGCTACATCGACATCGGCATCAAGGGCTATCACCTCAGCTCCCTCTCCAGTTCACGACTTCGGATTATGCTCCAGTCAGACCGTCCGCGACGCTCCTGCTATTCGCGTCACTACCGATCCGACTGCGGGGGGTGTTAGACTATACTACTGTTTCCTATATTTGGTAGTTTAGGTTTGTAGTCCAAGTCTATCTTTACTAGGTTTCTTAGCCCTCAAGTCTTATATCCACCTATATAAACAGTCCACCGTGGTTTATTGTAATCACCAATATTAGTCAATTATATTCCGCAATACATCTTCTATCACTTCTCGCTTGGCTGGCATGAGTTGTGTTGTAAACTGGGTGACGTTTTTTTTGTATCGTGTTGTACCGGCCATCTTAGTATCTTCTTCTATGAAATATGATACACCTCCTATGACGTATCCGTGAAAAAAACATTAACCTCTCTGATAGCATGTAGAGATATTGATCTCTGTAATATTATGTTGTAATGATCTGATGCTCGTGTGGTATATAAGGAGTACAAGATTTGAGAGACGAGAAGCCTATGAATTAAACTACAAGATAAAATATAAAATTCTAATCTATCTCTAACTATATTGTCGTACACCTATTGTATTCTAATACTTGTTTAATCTGGTTAATAGATGACAAATGCACCTTTCTTTTGTGCGTTCACACTAACGGACAAGGCCCGCGTATTCTTCTTTTAATATTTCAACCCAATAATTCGTTCCATAGGTTGTATATAAGCAGAACAAGAGGGTGGCAACGGAGGCCACGAACTCGTCTTCTCCCAACCTAGCTGCCAGACAAACTGTGCTCTGCTCCAAGCCGGCCTGAGTGACACCAATGGAGATTGAGAGAGAAACACCGGGCAGCGACCGAGGAAGGAGCTGGCGATCCAACACGTCGCAGGACCAGGATGCTAAGAAGCTTGAAGAAAATGATAAGTTAATTAAGGTTTGTTCTCTACCAACTTAACGTACTGTTTAGCACTCTCGCACACACGGCCTCTCATGTTCATGCTCTGTTTAGTTAGCACGACCAAATTTTCTTCTTCTTTTTTTGCTTGATGAAGGATAAATTGAGGTTGTTGGAGCTTTGTTTCTCGGTTTCTTACTTTTTGTTTGGTTGTCCAACACAGGATCCAGCATGGAAAAGGTTCCTTGCTCATGTCGGACCAGGGTTCATGGTGTCTCTGGCCTACTTGGATCCTGGCAATTGTGAGCATCTCCTACTCTCTGTTTCTCCTAGCTCGGTCTCCCTCTCTACCTCGATTATAGTTCTCATGTTGATGAAACTGATACAGTGGAAACGGACCTGCAAGCCGGTGCGAATCACAGATACGAGGTACATTTTTCTTTGATTCATCTTTTCCCTTGAGATGATTCTACTTCTCATTTTAGTAGGTTCCCACTTTGCAGTAAAAGCAGGAGACAGCATAATGATATTATACCACCATTTGCATCCATTATGTAACATACTGTATGCCTGTCTTTTGCTTTGTCCACTTGGCTAGCTCCTTTGGGTGATTCTGATTGGTCTCATCTTCGCACTGATTATACAATCACTAGCGGCTAACCTTGGCGTCGTGACAGGTAATAGAGTTGTGAGCATTAATCGCAATTTATAGAAGAAATGAAATGTAAGTTGACACTTGGGACTCACATATATGCAGGGAGGCATCTCGCTGAGATATGCAAGAGTGAGTATCCAAAGTTCGTGATGATCTGCTTATGGCTCCTTGCGGAGGTAGCAGTGATCGCTGCTGATATCCCAGAAGGTCAGATCCATAATACTACCTCTGTTTCATAATTCTTGTCTTGGTTTTAATTCAAATTTGAACTAAAACCATGACAAGAATTATGGAACGAGTGAGTGCCATGTCATAGATTACTAAAAATAGGTGTGCCACGCATGTTTGACTTTATCATAAATAAGTGCTTAAGCTCACTGATAGCAGAATAACTCCGGGCCTCCCACGTCCGATTCTATTGTTTTTCTTCACGGTCATTCGATCCATTTTTTAATGTACTAGGGGCGGCATTTTTCGTTCTCATGGATTGTCCTTAGTCAACCATTGCTAACTACAGATATGTTTATTAAGTACGGAGTGTATCCCTCTGAGTATCATACACAAGGTGAAGTCAAGTCATGATGCTGAATTAGTCAACAAAACAGTGCTCCTACCCAGTCATCCCCGCGGTCGGTTGTCTTATCCTGTGTATGGTATAGCAGCAACCGCAGCAGCCATCTAATCGATCGATCTCATCGCCTCATTTGTTAACCAATTTAGATGCGATCTCTGATTCATTCCTTCTTTTTTTTTGGCACGCAGTGATCGGGACGGCCTTCGCTCTCTACCTCCTGTTCCGCATCCCCCTGTGGATCGGGGTTCTCATCACCGGCACCAGCACGCTCCTCCTGCTTGGCCTCCAGAGATACGGCGTACGCAAGCTGGAGTTCGTGGTCTCCATGCTGGTCTTCGTCATGGCGGCGTGCTTCTTCGGTGAGCTGAGCATAGTGAAGCCTCCGGCCAAGGAGGTCTTGAAAGGGCTATTCATCCCCAAGCTCAAGGGAGACGGCGCTACCGGAGACGCCATCGCCCTCCTTGGAGCTCTTGTTATGCCGTATGCAGCTGCTCATCACTACACATTCTAGTTCCTAGGTCCTAGCTACTTTATGAGTGCAAATTAAGCTCTTCCTAATGAACCAACTGCAGCTAAACATAATATCGTTTCTGACCAATTAATTAATTTCAGACACAACCTGTTCTTGCATTCGGCTTTGGTGCTCTCGAGGAAGACACCGGCGTCAGTAAAGGGAATCAAGGTCGGAGCATATGTACAATAGTATTAGCGAGACGCCTGAAGAATTCAGTGCAGCTTTCAACGAAACATCTTGGTGGATCTGCAGGACGCATGCAGGTTCTTCCTCTACGAGAGCGGCTTCGCGCTGTTCGTGGCGCTGCTCATCAACATCGCCGTCATCGCCGTCTCCGGGACTGTCTGCTTCGGAGAAAACATCTCGGCCGACGATGCGGACAAATGCAGCGATCTAAGCCTCGACAACTCCTCATTTCTCCTAAAGGTACTAACAATAATATTTACACGACGGGTACTAGCTAGTGGACAAAAAATATTATTCTGTTCTCATGGTCAAATGGTCAATGAATTAAAATGTTAAATTACTTACATCTTGAATTGTACTACGATCTATCAGAACGTGCTCGGCAGGTCCAGCTCGATCGTGTACGGCGTGGCGCTGTTAGCCTCAGGGCAGAGTTCCACCATTACCGGCACATACGCCGGCCAGTACATCATGCAGGTACCAACGTACAAAATTAGCGACCATAAAAAATTTGAATTAGCCAAAGGAGTTTCCAGCTATAGTATGTCTAGTTATGTGCCCTTTACTTACTTGTCATCTTTTTCTAATATTTGTGCGAAGCCTAGCAGGATTTCACCATTAATTTCTACTTTTAGTCCACGTACACAGTTGCATCTTTCGTTTTCTTAAGGGCGTAAGTCATATGATAAATCTTAAAAGCACAGTTTGACCCTTCTTTTTTCCATTGTAAATTAATTAAACTAGGGCTTCTTGGAAATCAAAATGAAGACGTGGCTGCGGAACTTGATGACACGCTGCATCGCCATTGCGCCAAGCCTAGTCGTCTCCATCATCGGCGGGTCAAGTGGCGCAGGCCGTCTCATCATCATCGCATCGGTACGCTGCATCTCAGCTCGACACATGTTCTCTCCTTCCACTGGCCTCGCTATCGATGTTACCAGGAGAAAACGACGGTGGCTGCACTAGCACCGGCCGGCGAAAACACCGGTGGCCGTCGCCACCCAGACAGGAAACACACATATATAGTGCCCCATCCACTACTATATAAGTATATATCTAGTGTTAGACACGTGTGACGGGAAAAGAGAAAGTCAACACGTGAATAGAAGAAGAGCACACCGGAACATCGGTGGCTAAAAGCTCCCCTCCAGCCCTTTTTCGAGCGGAGAAATAATTGGGAGAAAAACGCCGGGGGTAGGACTCGAACCTGAGACCTTAGGCTCTGATACCATGTTAGATACCTCTACCAACCAACTATCCCAAAAGACCGATCTGATAGGAAGTGGTGGTATAATATACTTAACACACTTCACAACATCTAGCACGACTTAACTACGACTTATTACCAGCCAGCGAGTTCTTAGCTAACATAGGCACTAGTAGCAAAAGCGTAGTTGTGATCTGAAACTACCAAATAATTGATTAAAGAGTGTACGTGCCTTCTAGACCTTCGATCTAGCTATCTAACGACAGCATGGGAAAGATTCGCTTCTCATATATAATTGCTTAATTTCTTAATGTTGAATTTCCTGCAGATGATACTGTCGTTTGAGCTGCCATTTGCACTCATTCCGCTTCTAAAGTTCAGCAGCAGCAGCAGCAAGATGGGACCACACAAGAACTCTATCTACGTAAGCGTTCGCTGTGTTATCATGCATGTAGCTCGTTCTTGGACACACGCACCCGCATTACATCATCATGCAATTCAATAATTGTTCATCCCATAAATCCTACATACTCTAGCTTGCACAAAATGATCTACTGATCTGTCGTGTCTTACATCACGGACACCGGAGTAAAGAATAACCCTTTTTAGGCCTCCTTTGAATCGAAGGAAGTACGCAGGATTCGTACAGGATTCAGTTCCTGTGGATTTTTTCCTTCAGTACGCGTTTGATTTGTAGGGTCGTATCCTGTAGGATTAAATCCTGTAGGAATTCCATAGTGCAACTTCACGGGAAATATAGCATGAGGTCTGAGCTCATGGAAAATTCCTGAGCTCAATTCCTTTGTCCATAGGAACTGAACGGGCAGGACATCCAATTCCTTTCTACTTCCTAATCCTTTGATTTTCCTACCCTCCGATTCAAAGGAGGCCTTAGTTTCGGCACGAGGCGCGAAGAAGGTTGGAAGACGCCAACTTCCGAGAGAACCTCGGTAAGATCTCCGATCTACGTACTAGCAAGCAACACAGAGACATAAGGAGTTTACCCAGGTTTAGGCCACCCGGAGGCTAAAAACCCTACTCCTGCATGTTTGGATTGAGTGGATCATCATGCTGTGTCTTACAGAGGTGGTGGCGGGTGAGAACCCGGTAAGTGTTGACTAGAGATTGAAGATGAGCAGATGCTTTTCCGGATGAGATCAATTCTCGCCTAAGCTAGTCCTTGCTGGTGCGCTAGCCTAGCCTCCGACTCTCTGAAATTCCGTCCACTCCCTCCGATGCCTCGGTCCTACTTTTATAGGCTAAGGGGATCACACAAGGTCACCTTTGGGGGCGGAGAGGTTTTAGGCGAGAAAACCCCTCCTGGTTCTTATGGGGCGACATGGCCTATTCTCGTCCAAGTATTCTTCTGAGGGGGGGTTAAGTACGGTCGCCCACCTTTTGAATGGCGGGCGGACAAAGGCTGACACCTTTACCGACCGTGTCCCCGCGCGGCGACTCCATCTTCTTGACGCCCAAATCTTTTAGGAGCTTCCAGCAGGAGCTGACAAGCTTATCCTCTTCGCCTGTACGGAGGTTGGAGCAGGGGTGAGCCTGACCTCCTGCCGGGTTGCCGGGTCCCTGGGACCTCCGCGTCGTCTGCCGGATTGAGGGTGACCACGGAAGGGCACCCAGTCCTTAGTCGTGATTGTCGATGCCGTCCTTGTCCGGTTGCCGTGGGACAGATGGGGAGGCCCATCTGCCGGTCTTAAATCCTTGCCTTGTTCGCTTTTTTGGTGGGCCCACTGATGTTGGACCCAATTTAACCGCAATAATGGAACCACTGTTACGACACGATCGATCTCTGGTTGGTTACCCCTACATGCCATGTTCTCGATGCATAGAATGAATGATATATACATTATGTACGAATGATGCATGCGTTGATCACTAGCTAGTACGGACACATGCATGCAGCAGATGTATGTCCACAAACCAATAGGTACAGTACATACATATGGCCATATATGCACGGGAACAAGTGAGTTCGTCGTTTACTGAAAGTACGCCTACGGTTGCAGCTCTGTTAATTTGCAATGTACGTACGTGCGTGCAGATCATCGTATTCTCGTGGACCCTTGGACTCATGCTGATCGGCATCAACGTGTACTTCCTGAGCACGAGCTTCGTCGGGTGGCTCGTCAGCAACTCGCTGCCCAAGTACACCAACGTCCTCGTCGGCATCGCCGTGTTCCCGCTGATGCTCGCCTACCTCGTTGCCGTCGTCTACCTCACCTTCAGGAAGGATACAGTCGTCACCTTCATCACCGACTCCAGCAAGGTCGACGCGGAGAAGGCGGCCCGCGGCGGCGTGGAGGACGACTACGACGAGCCCGTGCCGTACCGTGAGGACCTGGCAGACATACCGCTCCCGGCACACGGCAGATCAGACTAGCTAGGTAGAAATTTTATGTTATTTCATTGATACACCTTCCAGACAGGGTGTATTCTCCAAAAAATGTACGGAGTAGTAGAAAATTTATATGGTAGATAAGTCATGTCGTTTCGATATCGCCTTGTGGATATGTGTATATGTAAGGACTAAGAAGTGATCTGCTATATGTTTTACGGTGCGGCATGTACGCCGTACGTGATCATAACCGTTTTACGTTTGATCTCCGTACCGTTCTAGTTGCCCGTGGCGTTTGATGCGACGACGTCACACACAGTCCTGCCGCTTACTTGGCATTTTGCAATCAAAGGAGGATCGCATGTGAAAGAGCATCCAGAACGCCCAAGCTCATTTTTCTTTCTGTATACGGGTCTCGTCGTTGTCAGCATCGAGGCGGTGGCCTCCACCTGCTATGTCCTGAAACTCCTCTCCGTGCTCATCTCAAACGCCTTCCTGAACTGATCCTCCTACGATCAAAGGCGCCTGTTTCCTGAACTAATACTCCTACAATCAAAAGCGCCAGGGCCCTGTCAACGACCCGAGTACCAGCCCAACAGAAGGCCCAGGTCCATTGAGGAGGAGCAACCGGCCACGACAACTTCCGGCCCGCCTGCGTGACTGAAAGTAGTATAAAGATGTGTGGAGAGCAACCTGTAGGAGTTGGCTGGGTGGATACGGCTTTGGCCGTCGTCTGAATCTGAGATGTACATTGAATAGATGCATCTCTCGCAGCAATTCCGCGAGATCGCCTAGCTCTTTCTCCTCTGTTTGATTCGCATGTAGCTAGAGTTAACAATCTGGTATCAGAGCCCGATCTGGAGCAATTTTTTCCCCCACCCACCCACCACCGCACCCGCCAGTACACCACCCGCCTCGCCATGGAAGTCGATACCCTCACCAACAAGGAGATGCTCGAATCGATCAACAAACTCATCGATGAGCAGCGGAAGGCCCTGGACGAGCAGCGCAAGGCCCTGGACGAGCAGCGCCGCGCGAGCACCGACGCGTTGCTGGGACACCAGCGGCACACCATGGAGCTGTTCGACGACATCCGCGCGGATCTGGGCGACCTGCACCTCCGTTTGGATCGCGTCATCCCCACCTCACCCACGGCGGCGTCCTCTCCACCGACGCCGCAGGATGGCGGGATCGGCCCTGCTGGGCACGGCGACGACAGATTTCGCCGGGGGAAAGCGCTAGAGGGTTCGTCCCTCTACGTGCCTCCTCCGGCAAGAGGTGCGCATTCCGGCCGACCCACTAATCCCTATCTCTCTGAAGACTCGCATCACCACCAGAAATCTCTGCCTAAAATTGATTTTCCTCGCTTCGATGGTACTTGTCCCAAACTCTGGCAGCAGCGTTGTGAGGACTACTTTCGATTGTACGGCACCCACAAATCTCTGTGGATTTCAGTGGCCACTATGCAGTTCGATGGCTCAGCCGCACGCTGGTTACAATCGGTGCAGCGCAAACTTGCTTCCGCCACTTGGGAGGAGTTTTGCGGCTGGCTATTGGTGCGCTTTGGCCGTAACCAACACCAAGCTCTCCTTCGCCAATTGTACCACATCCACCAAAACTCGACTGTCTCTGATTATGTTGAGCGTTTCGCTGAACTAATTGACCACCTCGCTGCTTATGAACCCAATTTAGAACCTCTGCACTACACTACTCGTTTCCTAGACGGCTTACATCCTAATATTCGTTCAATTATTGCAATTCAGTGCCCTGTCGACCTCGATACTGCGTACTCTCTCGCCTTGTTGCAGGAAGAAGTGGCTGGAAATACGAGGGCGTTCCATTCTCGGCCACCGCCTCTGGTGCTGACATTACCACCGCCGCCTCGACGGCCGCTGCCTCTACCTGCTCCACCAGTTCCAAAGGTCACTGAAGTGTTGGAAAACAAGGCCATGGGCGACACTAACCGACAGCAGTCTACAGATGACAAGTGGGCAGCATTGCGTGCATACAGGCGAGCCCGGGGACTGTGCTTTACATGTGGTGAACGTTGGGCTCGGGATCATCAATGCAAGGGTACTGTACAGATGCATGTTCTGCAGGAAGTGTTGGACCTGTTTCAGTCACCTGATGAGAATGTTAGTTCCAGTTCTGAACAAGATAATGCAGCTGAATTCCATCTGCTAGCAGCTGAAACAGTTATCAAGAACCCCAGTTCTCTTACTTTTCAGTTATCAGCCACTGTCCAAGGGCACCCAGTGCAGTTCCTAGTTGATTCAGGGAGTACACATTCATTTCTCAATAGTCGTTTTCTCTGTGGAATGAGCAATGTGGAGAACCTCACAAACAAATTGAGAGTGAAAATTGCAGATGGTGCTCTGTTAAACTGCGAACAGGGTATAACCCACTGTCCTTGGTTGTGTGATGGACATGAGTTTCATTCAGATTTCAAGTTCCTGGCGTTGGGCACCTATGATGGCATTCTGGGTCTGGACTGGTTAGCACTGCATAGCCCAATGCATGTAGATTGGGGAGAACAATGGATGTCTTTTGAGCATAATGGAGAGACAATTACTTTGCAAAGTCAAGTGTCTGAAACTTTCTCTTGCACCATAGTGGAGTTGTCCTTGATGCATGCTGTTCCTGCCAACAAACCACAACTTCCCCCAGCAGTGCAACATATATTGGATGAGTTTACGGGTGTGTTTGCAGAACCAGTGGGGCTACCTCCTCGTCGCCTGTGTGACCATTCAATTCCACTGCTTCCTGGGGCACAGCCAGTGAACAAGAGACCCTACCGATACACACCTGAGCTCAAAACTGAAATTGAACAGCAGATCAAGGAAATGCTTGCTAGTGGAGTCATTCGAATCTCCTCCAGTGCTTTTTCCTCCCCTATCATCCTGGTGCGCAAGAAGGATGGTTCTTGGCGTATTGTGGTGGACTATAGGCATCTCAATGCTCTCACTATTAAAAGCAAATATCCTGTACCCATTATTGACGAACTTCTTGACGAATTGGCTGGTGCATCATGGTTCTCCAAACTTGATTTGTGAGCAGGGTATCATCAGATCAGGTTGGCGCCAGGGGAAGAATACAAAACAGCGTTTCAAACGCATCACGGGCAGTTTGAATTTACAGTAATGGCTTTCGGTCTCACTGGTGCACCTGCAACCTTTCTCAGTGCTATGAACACAACATTAGCAGAATATTTGCGCAAGTTCGTGTTAGTATTCTTCGATGATATATTAATCTATAGTCGCAGCTATGAGGAACATCTGGAGCATTTGCGCCTGGTACTCAAGAAATTACAGGAACACAATTGGCAGGTCAAAATGTCCAAGTGTGAGTTTGCTCAGCAGAGTATTGCATATCTAGGGAATGTCATTGCAGCTGCTGGGGTCTCCCCTGATCCAGCCAAGATAGCCACAGTCCGAGATTGGCCGTCTCCAACTAATGCCAAAGAATTACGCAGTTGGCTGGGTTTTTCAGGGTACTACCGAAAGTACATGCGCCACTATGGGATTATTGCCAAAACGCTTACCAATCTCCTCCGCAAAGGTGTACCTTTTGTCTGGAATGCAGAGACTGAACAAGCCTTTCAAGCCCTGAAATCAGCGTTAGTATCTGCACCTGTCCTAGCTTTACCTGATTTTGCAAAGACCTTCACTATTGAGACAGATGCATCTGATGTTGGCATTGGAGCAGTGCTAACACAAGAGGGACATCCCATTGCATTCGCCAGTAAAGCATTGGGGCCTCGTACTCGTGGTCTATCCACCTACGAGAAAGAGTACTTGGCTATTCTAATGGCAATTGATCAATGGAGAGCATACCTGCAGACGGGTGAGTTTCGCATTGTGACTGATCAACGCAGCCTGGCGCACCTTAATGATCAGCAACTACACACTCCGTGGCAGCACAAAGCACTGACTAAGATGCTTGGCCTCCAATATTCCATTGTTTACCGCAAGGGGTCTGAAAATTCTGCAGCAGATGCGTTGTCTCGCCGTCCTACAAATGAAGAGGTACTGCTGGCTATATCCTCTGTCCAACCAGCTTGGATCGAAGACATCATTGCAGGCTATCAACAAGACCCTGCGGCACAAAAGCTACTGGCACAATTGGCAATTCACACGGAAGGTGTTGATGGATTTGTGCTAAGAGATGGTGTGATTCGAAAAAAGGGGAGAATCTGGTTAGGTTTCAATCCACAGTTGCAGTCACAGGTCACTACAGCATTTCATGCAAGTGCAACGGGTGGGCACTCGGGATTTCCAGTTACTTACAGGAGAATCAAGAGTCTGTTTCTCTGGCCCTTGATGAAGCAATTCGTCCGACGTACAGTACAAGAATGCATCATCTGTCAACGGGCCAAACCTGAGCGTGTGCGATATCCGGGTCTCCTTCAACCATTACCAGTTCCCAAGTATGCCTGGGAGATAGTATCCATGGACTTCGTTGAAGGGTTTCCCCGCTCTGGCAAGTATGATGGTGTGTTTGTGGTGGTCGACAAATTCTCCCGGTATGCGCATTTCATACCTATCTCTCACCCCTACTCAGCTGCCTCTGTTGCTCAACTGTACATGGACAACGTATTTAAGCTTCACAGCATGCCCCTGTCTATCATTTCTGACCGAGATCGAGTCTTTACCAGCGCCTTTTGGAAAGAACTCTTCCGCTTGACAGGCACTCAACTCCGTATGAGCTCTTCCTACCATCCTCAGACCGATGGGCAAACCGAACGTGTGAATCAATCACTGGAAGCATTTCTTCGCTGTTTCGCTCAAGCTTGCCCGCGTAGCTGGGCTCGTTGGCTTTCATTGGCTGAATATTGGTACAATACCAATTGGCACTCTGCTCTTAACAAGTCCCCATTTGAGGTACTGTACAACAACCCTCCTCGTCACTTTGGAATCGTGACCGACGATGCTTGTGCAGTCTCTGATCTGCAGACCTGGCTGGATGAGCGCTCCGTTGTAATGGCTATCCTGCGACAACAAATGTTGCATGTACAGCAAAAGATGAAATCCATGGCTGACAAGAAGCGTACTTTTAGAGAGTTTGAGGTGGGTGACCTGGTATTCCTCAAGCTTCAGCCTTATATTCAATCTTCTGTTGCTTTGCGCTCCAACCAGAAATTGGCTTTCAAGTTCTACGGTCCTTATCGTGTTCTTGCTCGAGTGGGCCGTGTGGCATATCGACTGGAGCTTCCTGAGACAAGCAAAATTCATCCTGTCATTCATGTCTCCCAGCTCAAAAAGGTCATCGAATCGGCTGTCCAGGTACAACCTGAGCTTCCAGACTTTGGTACTAACCTGCAGGTCCCCTTCAAAGTGCTTCAGCATCGCATGCGTCGCAAAGGGTCCTCTGATGTTGCTCAAGTACTAGTACAGTGGTCCGGACTTTCTGAAGCCTTGGCCACCTGGGAGGATGCTGAAGCCCTGCGACAACATTTTCCAGCGGCGCCAGCTTGGGGACAAGCTGCATCTCAACGGGGGGGGGGGGGGGGGGGGATTGTCAACGACCCGAGTACCAGCCCAACAGAAGGCCCAGGTCCATTGAGGAGGAGCAACCGGCCACGACAACTTCCGGCCCGCCTGCGTGACTGAAAGTAGTATAAAGATGTGTGGAGAGCAACCTGTAGGAGTTGGCTGGGTGGATACGGCTTTGGCCGTCGTCTGAATCTGAGATGTACATTGAATAGATGCATCTCTCGCAGCAATTCCGCAAGATCGCCTAGCTCTTTCTCCTCTGTTTGATTCGCATGTAGCTAGAGTTAACAGGCCCCCACGCGCCGAATACACGAACTGATCAGGGTCCCGATCTCAACTTCATTCCTATCTTCGGTGTCCCGACCTATGCGTTATACACAGCCTTTTTGTTGCTACGTAGTTCAGGATAATATATTAACTTATACAACTTCATTCCTATCTCTTTTGCTCGATCTGGATCCTATAGGTTCGATCTGAGCCGGATGGACCCAGCTAGGGCCGGTGATGCGTTCGGCTGTGGCCTTGGCCATGTCGGTGCTTAGTTGTGCACTGGTTTTCCCTCTCTGTTGCTGCCGTTCTTGCTGGGAGTGGTCTCGCGGCGTCGGGGCCTGTGAGTCTGAAGAATAATGGTAGTGGTCCTAGGGTTCTTGTCGTGGGGTTGTCACGGCAAGTACTTCCTCCGGGAAGCTAAGTTCTGGGGCCATCGTGATCTGAAGTATAGGAGCTTGTCTAACTCGTCGAGGGACAAAGGATTTAACCAAGTTCGGCCCCTCTCGATGAAGGTAAAGACCTACTTTCTGCTTGTTTCCTTATTGATGTTGTTGATATCGATTACAAGGTCGATCTCGCTAACTCGAGTCTCGACGACTTGGGATCTAGAGAGCTTATCGATCTAAGGTCCAGGAACCCCCTTATAAAGGCGGTCGGGTCCCTGGACGTTCTAGCTTATGCCGAGTTACACATAGATACGGAGTCCTACTCTAGTTCTTCGCCTTCCAAGTTGGTACTCCGGCTTGTATTTGGACTCCATTCTTGCCGTGTCCTTCCGCTTCAGCTAACTCGTGGCAGGTTTGCATGCTTGTCCTTAGCCCAACCCATGTTGCTTGAAGTTTAACCCGGCTTGGGCCTTCGTGGTCTTGGCGGGTCCACTTTCAGGCTTCATGGGCCTACCCAGAAAGTATCCCCCCAATAGTGGCCCCTGAATTTATCTTGGGTGTAGTCTTGGCACATTCGTCCGACTCCTTTCTCTAACTTGTTTGGAGGAGTTCGCAATTCAGAAGTCGTCGGCTGCAAGTCCAAGATGCATTCTTTATAATACTAAGGACCCGTTCTTGAAACAAGTCGGCCTTTCTGAATTCTTTAATATTATTTTTCTTTCCGCACGTGTCATCTGTTGACCGTGGTCACTTGTACCTCAACTTCTCCGTATCTTTGACCGGCGATTTTATCGCGGCTTCCTCAATATTCCCGTGCATTTATCACGACAGCGGCGCCGTTATTCTCTAGGGTTTTCCTTATCTCCTTATAAATGCCAAAGTGGGGACCAGATCTCATTTGTCTCTTGCGCTTCCCGCTTCGTCTTCTTCCTCTGCTTTCTGCCCCAACTTTCTCGCGCGCACGCTCCCACGCACACACGCGCACCGCCATGGGCAAGTCCAAGGCTGCCGCCACCGCCGGCAAGGCCCTCGACTCCACCATCACCGTGGCCATTGCCGCCACCGCCGCAGCTGCATCCTCGAAGCAGCTGACCATCTCTGCTAACTGGGATAGATCTACTCTGTCCCAGGCCACCCTCAAGCAGTACGAGGCCGCCGGCCTCATCTCCCCCAGCATTCAATGGCGCGCCGCCGGCGACGAGGTCACGCCTTGGTCGGCCGCCGACGAGGTCGTCGTATTTGGTGAACACCTCTTCCGCGGCTTCACCCCTCCTGGCAATGATTTTTTCCGCCAGATACTCTCCCATTATCAGCTCGGCATCCATGACCTCGCCCCAAATTTCATCTTGAACCTCAGAAACTTCGTAGTGTTGTGCGAGGATGATGGTGGATATAGAAGAGTTGGGTGGTGCCCCAAGCGAAGGCGTGGATGTAGCAAGTAGTAGTTTTCCCTCAGTGAAGAACCATGTTTTAATCGAACCAGTAGGACTTTGAAATCAACAATGAGGTGAATGTCAACGATCTCTGGCGCTTAACCGTCGATGAACGTGGACCTGCACACACTCAACCAATTACTTTGCCCCCAACGGCAGGAAGGCAACCAATTACTTTGCCCCCAACGGCAGGAAGGTTGTCAATCTTTCCGGTCTGCTGAAAACAAAGCGGTTAAACGTAGTGTAGTGAATGGAAATTATGGAAACGGACCAGCGAGAAAGTGAATATGAAAAGCAAGTAAACGAGGTGGTAAAAAATGTAAAAAAGATGGACCGGGAGCCATGGGTTCACTAGTGGTGTCTATCCAAAAAATAAAATACTCATAAGAAGGGTGGACAAATTACAGTTGGGCAATTGAAAAGATTATGACACAAACTTAATCTAGTTATATCAAAGTGTTCATGGTAATATTCATGTAGCCATCACAACAAGAAACAAAGACCGCCATCCAACTGCATCTTTGTCTAAAAAGTCTACCTAGGGATCGCTATCCAGCCTGTTACCCATCGGTATTGACTTGCAAGCAATAGGCATTTGCATTAAGTAAAGTGTATGATGTAAGCAACATTTATAATCATGTAGACATAAACACCCATGCACAAGAGGGGGCATGAACCAACTATCTAGCATAAATACTCTCTCTTGGAGACATAAGCAATCACTTGGCCAAAACAACTACACACATCGGAAAGTCGGGGTGGACACAAAGCTCGAGGCTCGAGGCTCGGCTCGGGCTCAATAGGGCTCGGCTCGGCTCGAAGGTCGAACAAGCCAAGCTTAAGCCTTCCGGTCAAGCTCGAAAGCTCGACAAGCCGGCTCGATGAAGCTCTCAAGCCGGCTCGAAGGCTCGATGAAATAAAATAAAAGAACATGACTTTGCTCGAATATAACAATTTACAATTGTAATCAACAACTGGCAAGCATATAAAGTAATGCATAGAGCTACAATAAGGCAAGAGCTGCTGCGGATCAGCTATAATCGTTGTGGTACAACATACACAACTTTCTGGCTGAGAGCAATGACAAATGATAGGTATCAATATATATCACCATCCATTGCTTTCTAGCATTCCCTTTACTTTCATGTTGCCATCTAGCAGCTGGTACCGTATACAGCCAGACCATGCCATGCAAAACGAATGTTGCCATCTGTTGATTATAGAAGATCTCATCAGTAGAGATTCAGTAAAATGTATGTTCTGTGCGTCAAGCTTCGACGGCAAAGCAAGTACCTGCTTCTCTTTCGATAGCACGCCGACAGCAGCGCTCGCTGCTTTCCTCTAATGAAAGATAGCTGATGAATAAATCGGCGAATATACGCACCCGTCGGAGGCGGCGGAAGGCCGGCTTGCTAGCCGTAGACGCACGGCCCCACGAGCTCCTGAGGGGACCGAGAGGAGCAGGCAGTAGGTGGAGCGAGAAGAAGATTGGGGGCCGTGGCCGGGTGAGTCGGGTGGCAGCGGGCGGCAGGCGGCGGCTATCTCCAGCGATGGCCAGCTTCGGCGACAGCAGCCGACATCGGTGGCGGCACCTACGTTTACCCTACGGAGCTAGCAGAGGAGGAAGAACACGAACACGAGAAGGGAATCGCGATTTGGGAAGTGGCCATCCGAGCCGAGTCTCGAGCCTGCCGAGCCACGAGCCCGTTCACAATTAAATGATCAGCACCAAGCCGAGCCAGGCTCGGCTCGCATTTTCACGAGCCTGGCCAAGCCGAGCCACGAGCCGGCTCGGCTCGGCTCGATTCCACCCCTATCGGAGAGCATGCAAGAACATATATTAAAATATAAGAACCATGCACAATCTGATCATAACATCATAATCCATCGGATCCCAACAAACACATCACATATCATTACAAATAGTCGATCTTGATCATGTAGGGCAGCTCACAAGATCATAAACATGAAGCACAAGGGAGAGAGACAACCATCTAACTACTGCCATGGACCCGTAGTCCAAGGTGGGACTACTCACGAATCATCTCGGTGGAAGGCATGGCGATGTAGAGCCCTCCGGAATCAATCTCCCCTCCGGCAGCGTGCCGGGAGCAACTTTAGAATCTCCCCGAATTAGGTTTCCAGGAGGCGGCGGCGGCGGGTGCATTTTCTGGAAAATGATCGTCGTCCCGAGCGTTTTAGGGTTTTTGTGATTTTATAGGCGTCGAGAGGGGCCGAGGCGGTGCCCAGAGGGCAGGGCCGGTCCCACCCGCGGGTCCCGGTGGGGCCGCGGCCACCAGCCGCCCCTGGCCCCTAGGTGGCCCCCCAGGTCGCCCTTTGGTCTCTAACTTCCTTTTGTCGCATAAAAAATCCCCATAAATTATTGTCCAATTCCGAGAATATTTCCAGATGTAACTTTTCTGAAATAGAAAGCAACAAAAAAAGGGAACTGGCACTGGACATCTTGTCAATAGGTTAGTCCGACAAAAAGCCTAAAAATAATATAATAAGATAGTAAAAACATGTAACAATGGCATATAACTAGCATGGATCAATCAAAAACTATAGATACGTTTTGACACGTATCAGCATCCCCAACCTTAACTCCTACTCGTACTCAAGTAGGTAACAGATAAACAAATAATTTTTGATGAGACATGCTACCACATAATCTTGATCAAATAGTAATGTAAAGCACATGATACGAATAAAGTGATCCAAAATAATTTTCTATATTTGATAATCAAGCAAACAATGAGTAAACAAGTTGCATCATCTAAGCAAAACCTTTCATGAATAGTATTTTGGAGACATGAAAGCATAAAGATTAACATAACATGAAAGTCTTCAAGGTAATATCTTCTTGTCAAAAGTGTTTGAAGTCAACACAAAGGAAGATGCAAGTTTCAGCATTGCTTCAACTTTCAACATGCTTATCTTAAAGATAAAGTCAACATAAAGAATCATGATTAAGCATAAAGATGCAATATAATCAACTGCACCCAGATTCTGTGTTGCAAGCTTGCTTGGAGTAGATAGAGAGAAAAGGAAAACCGACTCAACATAAAGTAAAAGAAAGGCACTTCGCAGAGGGAAGCAGAGATTAATCATGTGCTAGAGCTTTTTAATTTTTTATTAAAAAGAAGTAAAACAATTTTGAGATATGCATGCTTTCGTCAACTAATCTATAGCAAAGAATTCCAGTAGTCCCCCGTACCAAGCAAGACTTATAGACTTGTGAGAGCGGCTCCCATAGAGGAAAGAGTACATTGCTCTTTCTCCTTTGTTTATCACTAACCAATGTTTGGCTGATTTCTCAGGTTGCACTGTGTGAAAGAGATATTAATGTTATGTTGTAATTATCTTTTGCGGGCTAGGAACCCTTGGCCAGCTCGGCAAATTTAAGTGAGCACATAATCCGCGCACAACAGGTGAAAGGGGGGAATGATCTTGCTTGACAGAGGATATAACAAACTTCCTTACCACTTCCTCATGAGCTAAAAACAGAGACACAAATTAGAGTATTTTGAAGGTTTAAATGTAGCACATGACAAATTTACTTGGAATGGCACGAAATACCATGTATAGGTAGGTATGGTGGACAATGATGGAAAGATATTTGGCTCAAGGAGTTTGGATGGACGAGCAGCATTCCCGCTCAGTACAGGGTTTTTGGCTAGAAAAGGATATCAAAGCAATCAAGCACCAGCAACCGGAACAAGAATTACTATAGAACATACATTAAGCATGAACACAAAAACTCTACACTGTCTTCCTTGTTAACCAAACATTTATTTGATGAAAATACTTGACTATCGAACTTACAAGTATGAAGAAACTTTATAAATTCAAGATTTAACGGTAGTTCTTGACTAATGAGCCTTAACTTAAATAACCATAAAGTTTAAACATTAAATCACATAACATCTCAAAACAATTTTCAAGTTTCAAGTTATTCAAACATGAAGATCTATAAGACTATGCAAGTTTTTCATCACACCACTACCACATGCACGACATTTTTGTCATTCCAACAAATCAAGCAAGCAACCATAAACAACTCTCTAAACAAATATAAGTGAAGCACAAGAAATTATAATAATAAAAACTAACAGCTCTTAAAAAGATATAAGTGAAGCACATGAGCTGATAAGAAAAACAAAGCTAAGAATACTCAACAAAATATAAGCGAAGCACATGAGTATTATAGTGAAAAAGCGGAGTGTGTCGCTCTCCCACACAAGATAGGCAGGATCCAACAAAGTACATGACCTGCAAACAAACTAAAACAAACTGAAAGTAAAATAACATGACGCTCCAAGAATAGCACATAACATGTGAAGTGATAAGAACATAGTTTCAACGGAGACGACCTGATGATTGTCGATGAAGAAACGGAGATGTCTTGGGCATCCCCAAGCTTAGATGCTTGAGTCTTCTTGAATGTTCAGGGGGATGCCATGGGGGAATCCCCAAGCTTGTGCTTTTGTCCATCCTTCAATTTCTTTCATCATCTTCCCTCATGGAACCTAAAAACACCCTTCGTACAAAACTTTTCGAAAACCGATTAGAGGGTTAGTTCCAATAAAACAAAATTCACTTGGGGTTCCACTAAGAAAAATTGCACAAACTTGATTTAGCATTAGCTACTGTTTACTAAGCCTCAAAGGTGTCACTCCTTGCACAAAGGACCACTAATGACGTTAATAAAAGAAGCAAACACAGATAAAGGCAGAAGCTGTCAAAACTGGACAATCTGTAAAGATCTATTTTATAGAGGAACTTACATTGCTCAAATCAGAAAAATTAAAATTAATGAAAGATATATAAAAGTATAAGTCTTGCTGTCAAAAATTTCTAGAAAAATATAAATTTCTAGGGTTGTTCGAGATTTTCTACAACAGGATCTCAAAATCTGTTTCTAGACAGCAAAACACCACTTCGAACTTTCTATGCATTAGAGGCTAATCCTTGGCACATAAAAACTAAAAACAAAGATACAATGAAGTTGCTACAGAAGCAACAACCCCATGACTAAATAAAGCAAAAATAAAATTGGGTTGCCTCCCAACAAGCGCTTTTCTTTAACGCCTTTTAGCTAGGCGCAATACCAAATATCAAATATTTTCGGAGGCCTTAGCAAAATCAAGAACATAGCTAGACCTTATGATTGATTTAAAAGGTAGCTTCATTCTCTTCCTAGGGAAGTGTTCCATCCCTTTTCTAAGAGGAAACTAAAATCTTATGTTACCCTCTTTCATATCAATAATAGCACCAACAGTTCTCAAAAATGGTCTCCCCAAAATAATAGGACAAGAAGCATTGCACTCAATGTCCATAACAATAAAATCAATGGGAACATAATTATTATTAACAAAAATTAGAACATCATTAATTCCACCCAAAGGTTTCTTCTTAAAAGAATGTCGAGGGCTTCTCAAGACAGATGCCATCGGGTGACTTGAACACGCGGAGCAAGGCGACGTAGGAATCATGAGGGGGTCGACACACACGAGTTTACCCAGGTTCGGCCCCTCTTGGCGAGGTAAAGACCTACTCCTGCTTGATTATATTAGATTGATGTGGTGTACAAGGTGTGCCAATGGCGGGTTGCGCAGGAGCGTAGATCGGCTCCTGCGCAAAGTGTCTAGGAGGTGGAAAAGGGTGTCTTCCTAGGTTTTCCTCCTAGCCAGCTTTATATATCTAGCCGGCTAGGGTTTTACAGGGTGTCCGGGTCGGTTAAGATCTCATCCTACGGCTACGGGTGAAGCTAGGTTACTTGTAGAACAATCTTCATCCTTGCCGCTGTCTTCTACCGAACCTGGACCTGATTCGAGTTGGCCCACTGGGTTGCGGGCTTGGCCTCCCTCCTGATGTGATCCTCCGAGTGGGCCGCTGGGCCACCTGGGTCTTGTGGCCCAACCCGCACGTCTCCCGGTTGGGTATTCCCCCATCATTAGCCCCCGAGTTTGCCAGGGACTTGCCACCGGCTTGCTTGTCGTCTCGTCGAGTTTCCGGTGGACTCCTGAAAGCATGAAATAAGAAATTGGAACATATTAGCAACTTGACGCCCGGTCTGACTCGAGTTTATTCGATGCCGGCTTGTGCCCATTGGGACACCTTGTTTTGTCGACTTGCTCCGTGTCGAGTTGTCTCCTCGTATTCTCCGCGCTGACGTCAGAGCATCTTTGACTGCTGACGCGCTGTCATGGTGGCTTGGCGTGTCGAGCTGCCGCCGGTCAGACTGACGTGACAACTCGACCCCGTCGCTTCGAGTCTTGTGCATAATCATGGCGCCGTCTCAAATTCTGCGCGTCGAATCGAACCGTTGAAGCACACTTTGCCGCGTAGACGTGGCCTGATCCGGGTCGAGCATTTCGCCACGTTCGCATGTTGCCCGAGATTCCCGGAACACGTGTCCGCGTTCATCGTGGTAGTGGAGGGAGTGATCTCCCCATTTAAAGGAAAGGCGGGTGAGAGAGCGAGGTTACGCTCCCTCACTTCTCCCCATTTTCATCGCGCACCGCCGCCGCTCTCCACGCTCGCCGTCGCCTGCCTCCAAGCTCGCCGGCCTCCCACCATCGGTTCTTCCAGTTCAGTGCTCTCCTACGCCTCCCTGACAATGGTGGCCTCCAAGGGAGAGTGGGCGAAGTCGAAGGTCTCCGCGGCAACGCTCGAGGAGTGGGTGACCGTGGGCGCGCTCCCGGACGGATCGACGGGCGCGTGGTGGGCTGCCATCGGCGACGAGCAGCGGTGAACCTGTCAGGGGGAGTTCGTAATGTTTTCGAGCTTCCTCGACTAGGGGCTCGCATTTCCGTCATCGGAGTTCTTCCGGTGTTTCCTGGCTTTCTACGGAATCCAGGTACATGACCTGACACCGAACTCCATTCTCCACCTCTACTGCTTCGTGACTCTCTACGAGGCCTTCCTCGGGTGTCCCCCCTTCTTCCCCCTCTAGCTCCGAATCTTCCACGGGAAGCTGGGGAACAAACAGGCGCTGATGCCCTGCGGCGGCCTCAACTTCCAAGTGCGGGCCGGCTTGCGGTACCCGGATCTCCTTCTCCCGAAGAAGGTGAACTTGTGGAGGCAGGGGAGCTTCTACATGCGTGAAGCCACCCCATCTGGCGAGGTGGCAATCCCTCCCTACTCAGCCAGAGGAAGCCACCCTCGCAACATACAAGAGCTGCCAGCCGCCACAGATCGGCCGACCGTCGAGTTGCTTCAGGCATGAATCGCCGAGTTGATGGAGGATGGGCTGACTGGCCTGAGCTTTGTGTCGACCTTCGTGAGGCGACGGATTGCCCCTCTTCAACAGCGTCCTTCTCTGATGCACAAATACACGGGGCTCGAGGACCCCTCCCGGCTGAACCGGTTCACCTGGTCGGTTGAAGACTTCATCGCCCAGATCGGGAGGTTGACCGGGTACGTCTTAGAGGATAAGAACATCCCAGGCCTGGCGGCGTACAGATCCACCAACCCGGCTCTCACGGTAAGTCAACTCGCCATGCTTGTCTCTTTTATGCATCGTCTCCTTTTGGATTTTAACTTCTTGTTGTTTGCAGACCTTCTAGCATTTGGTGGGATTGCCTCCGGCCCGGGAGGACGCACCCCAACAACCGGCCGGGTCACAAGACATTGATGACGGCGACTCGTCCGAGTCGGAGTCCACGGGTGCGGACGTTCCTCCTGAGCCGCGCGTGAGTGGCGTCTCGTCGAGTCGAGCCGGCGCCGGGAGGACGGAGGATGACGACGAGTTCGTGTTGGGCGACTCGGGCTAAGGAGCTTTCGTCGTCGCACATGGGAAGCGAAAGGCCACCGACCCCCCCTCGGCAACAGTCGAAGCATCCCAACGGCCCTCCTCAGCCGACAGCAGCCACGGGGGCTTACCTGCACCGGCGCACCTTGGCTGCCGAGGCCAAGAAGAAGAAGGAAGAGAAGAAGGAGGAGAAGAAGGAAAAGGCAAAGGAGGAGGCAAGCACTGCCTCCTTCCCGATGCCTCCCCCTTCGTGTCGTGGGCCTTTCCCTGCTCCTTTGCCGAAAAAGGTGCGGCGGCTAGCTCTTAAGAGCTAGCCCTTCTCCAACGAGTAAGTCCCCAGCGAGCTTTACCCTCTTGTCTTGTTTTTGTTTGGCATCTTTGTCTTGATGTGAGCCCGACATAGGACGGGGCGGACGCGGCGATCGACGTGGATGAACTCGACTCGCCCGTTGGGTCACCACGCGTTGGTGAGGCTGAGGACGCGGCGAGGGCCTCCAATGCTCCTTCGCCGCCCCCTGCTCAAGCCCCGGGCAAGGAGGACGACGCCGCCAAGGCTGCGTCGAGTGGGACTGTCGTCCCTGGGGCGACTTTGTCGCCCACAACATTGCTAGTTACAGATGCGACTCCGGTCGCCTCCGTGCCGGTGTCACGACCCGCTGCGCAAGGAGCGGGTCAGCCAAGCTTCGTCGACTCGATCAAGCTTGCTGTAGCTGCGCATCAGGTATGTGATCTTTCCTTCAATAGGTAGTTGTAACCACCCGTAGCCCCTGAGGCCAGAGTCGATATCTTGATATCGGCTTGGATCTCTTCTCTAGAATTTTTCCAGTAGAATTTCGCCCATAGCCCCGAGGGTCGAGGTGACTTTGTAGAAGTTGGCTCGAGTCTCCAATCTGTTGTTTGCTGAAGTTGTTTTTTCTGATAAAATCTCGGCCGTAGCCCCTGAGGGTCGAGGCGAGTTTGTAGAAATCGGCTCGAATCTCCAATTTGTTTTTTGTTTTTCTTTCTTCTTTTTGCACCTTGAAAACTCGCCCGTAGCCCCCGAGGGTCAAGTCGATTTTTCCAAAGTCAGCTTGAGCCTCGAATCTTTCTAGCCCCCGGGCATCGTAGTGCTGCTTGGGGATATTCAATAACTATGTTGCATCGTGTGCAGAGGGAGCTTGACGACCTCCAGGGCCGGCTTGCTGAAGCACGCAGAAGTCTTCTGCCGTGTGAGTCGGTGCAGGCCGACATTGATAAACTCAATGTCGCACACTGCAATGCTTTGAAGGAGCGGGAAACCGCTATGTCCGCTGTTCGAGCAGAATTGGAGAAGGCCACCGCCCAGGTGGCAGACCTGAAGAAGGCGCTGGAGGCGATGGAGAAATCCAGCGCTAACAAAATCAGGGCGCTGCAGGAGGAGAATGCGCGGGTCAAGTCGGAGATGACCGACTTGACGAAGCACTTGAGAGCCGCCGTCCGCGGCCTTATTGGTAAGTTTTCTGTCGCTGGTACTTCGTGCCTGTCTGATTCGCCACTGTTTTAATCTTTGTTTGTCTTGTACAGGGAGTAGCGAGGACATTGTCGCCCTCGTTCCTGACGCCCTTCTTGACCACGTCGTCGTCTTTAGCGACCGGGTGGTGGAGGTGGGAGCCGCCATTCTGAAGCACATGTAGGCCAGAGTCTGCAACGTGCCGACTCAAGCTGCTGGCATGGTGGATCGCTTGACGCGGATCCCTGCCATTGGAGACCGGTGGCGTCGATCGGCTACTCGGTCGGGAGCCATACTAGCACTTGGCGCGACAGTTGCTCGCTACCTCAAGGCCGACTTCCGAAAGATTACCTCAGGCTTCCCGAATGTGGATAAGGACGGCAAGGAGATCAACCCGCAAGAGGTGATGGAGCGGGTCGGCCCCTACACCTGCCGGCTTGCACGACTCATCGAAATAGACGAGTTTGTCGAAGACGAGGTCGCGCCGGAGGATGCAGGAAAGGAGTTCCTTGCCTTTGAGAATCTCCATGTCGACTCCCTCTTGGCTATTGAGAACTTGTCGCCCCTTCCTTCCGGCGAATGGGTCCTTGAGGCGCCAGCCCCCGGGTCTGAAAGTAGCACAGCCGCGTCCGTCCGCCGGTATGTGCGGGTCGAGAGGTCGTCGCCTGCAAGTGCTTAGAGCACTTTAGATTGTAATATGGTTAAGTTCGTGTAAGAACAAAGTTTGTTTTAATATTGTGCGACTTGCGCTTTTAATTGTTGTTTTGTGATCGTGTCACTCGCGTTGTTTCAAGTCGTTTATGCGATTTGTCGATCGTGCGACTCCTCCAAGTATGCCCTCCCGTGTATTCTTTTTTCGCATGCAGCGCAGTATTTGATCGACAAGGTCCGGGAGGCCTCCATTGTCGAGTTCAATATACCGGCCAACTACTTTGCACACGTTTGCGAGTTGCCTATGACTTAGAGAAAAAACATCACGTTTACCGTTTTCGCCTCATGGGCTGGGTCTCCCAGTGTTGAGTTACGCGTCTTGGCGTTGAACCCTCTCTGGAGACCCGTCAATCATATAACATTATAGTATGAAATAAAAGCTCGAAAGCATTGAGACGAAACGGCAGCCCCCAAGCGTGTCGTGGGGTGCTGGCTTTATTCCATTGATTGACCACACAGTGTTACAGAGTACTATGTGTAAAAGGGGCATAGCAGACTGATTCTCCATGGGCGTTTTGTTTCCTCTTCCGACTTGCTGCTCTTGTCATCTTCGCGGATGTCGATGAGGTAGTAGGAGCCATTGCCGAGCACTTTGCTGACGACAAAAGGGCCCTCCCATGGAGCAGAAAGCTTGTGCATCCCTTCCGACTTTTGGATTAGTCGGAGAACCAAGTCCCCCTCATTAAAGGAGCGACTTTTGACCCGGCGACTGTGATAGCGGCGCAGTCATTGTTGGTAGATGGCGGTCCTGGAGGCCGCGAGTTCGCATTCTTCCTCGAGGAGGTCGATGCTATCTTGGAAAGCTTGCTCATTGTCGTACTCGTCGTATGCGGCGACTCGCGGCTAGTCGTGCTCTAGGTGTGTTGGCAGGACTGTCTCCGCACCGTACACCATGAAGAAAGGCGTGTAGCCGGTGGAGCGGTTTGGTGTGGTATGAATGCCCGATAGGACAGACGGTAGCTCGTCCAACCAGCAGCCCGCTGTTCTCTCCAGAGGTACTTGAAGCCGTGGCTTGATCCCGTGCAGCAGCGACTGATTCATCCGTTCCGCCTGCCCATTTGACTGCGGATGAGTGACCGAGGCGAGATCGAGTCGGATTCCTTTGTCGCGGCAGAAGGCTGCCATTACTCGTTCGGCGAAATTCATGTCGTTGTCGGTGATGATTTTGTGCGGGTAGCCGAACCAGTAGATGATCTCTTAGAGGAACTTCTTGGCGGTGGCGCCATCAAGCTTCTATATGGGTTTCGCCTCTACCCACTTGGTGAATTTGTCGACGGCCACCCATAGGTGTGTCAAGCCGCCACGCGCCTTTTTGAAGGGCCCCACCATGTCCAGCCCCCAAACCGCGAAAGGCCATGTTAGGGGGATGGTTTTGAGTGCATGAGCCGGCAGGTAATCCTGGCAAGCATACTTCTGGCACCCGACGCAGGGCCGTACAATGTCCCGGGCGTCATGGTGAGCCGTCAGCCAGAAGAAACCGTGCCGTAGCGCCTTGGCAACTAGGGAATGGGCTCACACGTGGTGGCCGCAGTCGCCGGAGTGGATGTCATTGAGAATGCGACGTCCTTCTTCGGGCTTCACGCAGCGCAGAAAATGTCAGAGGTGCTACGTTTGTACATCTCGTTGTTGATGATGGTGTAGGCGCTGGTGCGGCGAACCATCTGTTGGGCTTGGACTTGATCCTCAGGCAGCTTCTTGGTGGTGAGGAAGTCGATGTAGGGGACTCGCCAGTCGGGTGCCTCCAGCGTGAGGGCGACCAGCGCGGGTTGCGGTGAACGAGGGCTGGCAAGCTCGATATCCATCGAAGATTTGACGGAGGGGTTGTGGATGGAGTCGAGGAAGACGCCAGGCGGTGCCGGGCTTCGCTTGGAACCGAGGCAAGCCAACTCGTCTGCCTCGTCGTTCTTCTTCCTCGGGATGTGCTCCATCTCCAAGCCGGCGAAGTGACCGTCGACCTGGTCGACCAGGCGTTTGTAAGCCGCCAGGTTGGGCTCGTTGACGTCCCACGTTCCCATGGTTTGCTGGATGACGACGTCGGAGTTGCCATAGCAGTGAAGCTGCGATACGCTGAGCTCCTTGGCGATACGGAGCTCATGAAGTAGGGCCTCGTACTCTGCCACGTTGTTGGTGCAGGGGAACATGATCTGCAGGGCATAGCGCATCTTGTCTCCTTTAGGGGAGATGAGGACCACGCCAGCCCCCGAGCCTTCGTACATCTTTGAGCCGTCGAAGTAGAGGGTCCAGCGTGGCGACTCGTAGACTGGGGCGGGTTGGTTAGTCTCGGTCCAGTCGGCGAAGAAGTCGGCGAGGGCCTGAGACTTGATGGCCCTGCGTGGCTCATAGGCGATGGCAAAGTTGTTCAACTCGATCGCCCATTTGGCTACTCGCCCGGTTGTCTCCCTGTTGCGGATGATGTCAGCTAGGGGGTTAGCGCTTACCACCTTTATCGGGTGGCCCAAGAAGTAGTGGCGCAACTTCCTTGACGCGAAGAAGACCCCGTACACCAGTTTTTGGTAGTGCGGGTAGCGCTGTTTGGAATCGGTGAGGCACTTGCTGATGTAGTAGACCGGCCTCTGTACCGGATGCTCCTTGCCTTCCTCCTTGCGCTCGACGACGATGACCGCACTAACGACCTTGTTTGTCGCGGCGATGTAGAGAAGGAGCGACTCGTGCTCGAGTGGAGCCGCAAGGATCGGTGCCACGGTGAGTGTCCTCTTCAGGTCCCAGAGGGCAGCGTCGGCTTCATCATCCCAAACGAACTTGACCGACTTCTTGAGGAGTCGGTACAGAGAGAGCGCCTTCTCTCCCAGTCCATTCGGCAATCCGTCGAAAGGTCTCGTAGTAGAGGATGTTGATGCTGCTCCCTCCGTCCATGAGGGTCTTGGTGAGCATGTAGCCCTTGACTTGCGGGGCGACTACCAGGGTGAATTTGCCAGGGTAATCGACTCGCGGAGAGTGGTCTTGGCGGCGCGGTCGCATGGACATCACGCTTGACGATGTTCTCGTCATGCTTCGTGTCGAGTCCCACAAAGGTGTGGAAAGCGCCATAGGTCGGGGGCATCCTGGGCCCCTGTTGTTCGGCGTCTGGCTTGTCGCGGTCCCCACCCTGGTTCTGTAGCGACTCGACCCAATAATATGGATCTCGTCTATGAGTATAGTGCTAGTCCCAGATCGACTCGCTAGCAGACTCATTACAAATGAATAACAGTAACAAATTCATCTTCATTACATCAAAACGATCCAGAATACAAACTTTCTTACAACTTGCTTAGCTCAGGGCTAGCTCAAAAAGAGATACAAACATATCAAACACACAGCAGAGATAGTCGATAGATGAAGCCTCAATCTTGATGCGCCACAGGCGAAGCATGTCGAGTGAAGCATCATGACCTAACGATTCTCATACCTGCAATAATGAAATTGCAGCCGTTCGCGAATACGGTCAGTACAATTTGAATTGTACTGGCAAGTGGGCATGAGAACTCATATAACCCAACCTAGCTACTACATGCTTATTTGGCTAGGTGGAGTTCATGGTTGTTTTTGCGAAAGGCAAGTTTTGTCCTAACAATTTTTGAGAAAAATTATATTTTTTTTCAACATCATTTGGACATCCCCTGCTTGACAACAGGTGCCCCTACCCTTTGGTTATCCCATCAAAATTTTAATTTCAGAAATTGGAATGAGTGAGAAACTCTTGTAGGATGTAGTCTAGTTGGCTCAAGCTGTCCGTAACCGGGGACACGGCTAAGTATTTAGATTTAAACTCTCGAAAGTGTTGTACACTTTACCCGTAGAATGCGTTAAACCCCTTTTACCACAATACCCAAATTGTATCATGGTTCAGAGAGAAACACACCGAAGCTTTTGGGAGATGATCCTTGAGTCCTCTGTGCGCCCTGTCCAACCTACTAAGCTACATCTGCTGGCTACGACAGGTACAAGAACCATAACTTACTCAGCTAAGTCAACGCTCATACTATGTTGACCTACGGCTGTACTCGTAAGCTACTAAACAGAGACTCCACAATACTTCTCGGGGACCTGGGTGGCCGTTCACAAGTGCACCTACTCAGATACTACGAACCCGAGCAGCCACTCAACTATTTTCCATCAAAACGTACCAATACCACCCAAACATCAAGTTAATTAAAGTTGTTTTATTAGATTTGCAAAACACAACTATGAATACAACAACTTCCATAACTTGTGATCCCAAACCACGTCTAAGCAACTAAGCAATTATAACGATGGTTTCAAGATAATCTATTCTACAAGGGTACATATGGCAATCCACTTGGGTGTTAGTGAATCACCTAGCTTAGCATACAAACAACTCCTACACATGCATTACTAGTACTAAATGCGTAGGAAAATAATAGGTCATATGATTGCATCACTTGCCTTTCAATTGTCGGAGTAGTCGTTCACACAATTGTCGCAGTTACAGCAACAATCGCAACCAACGTCGTTGTCTACACGATAGCATACGATACACCGAAAAGTCCATTTGGCACCCGGGCTACATGTAGCCCTTTTTTTGAAATTTCAAAATCTGCAAATTTAAGTTTCCAAAAAATCTGAAAAAAATCCGGAATGTAGATAATGATGATTACTGCCAGTGTGCAAAAAACAAATGCAAAATATTATGTATTTCATCCTGTGTAAAAAAGACAAATTTCTAGATCTGGGTGGTGATTCAAATCCTCTCAAAATTGTCAGAATTTTGTCATTTTCGTGTACGGCGCAATATAAACTATTTCGCATTTATTTTTTGCACACTGCCAGGAATCATCAGTACCTACGTTCCGGATTTTTTTCAGATTTTTTAGAAACTTAAAATGGCGACAAAAAAATAAATAAAATACCGGGCTACATGTAGCCCGGGCACCAAAACGCCGCTCTCTACGATACACAACATAAGAAACAAAACAATCATACACATATGAATGCATGGCATGTTAATATAACTCAAATACAAGATTTAGTTCTCTGTTGTTATAAAAATAATATGATGCATGTGAAAAATATTTTAAATGTAACAACTTAAGCAAGATTAATTAGGTTGCTAATAATTAACCGAAAATAAAGTTTGTCTAAATTCAAATTTTATTACAGATCTGGATATATCTTATTTTCTGAACAAAACGGTATATTATTTGTTATTTTTTGACGTACGGTTGATTTACTATGATTTTTGTAAGATTAATCAATTCCTGGATTTTTTCAAAAAATAATCTTTGACCGAGGGTTGACCTTGATGACGTCGGCATGATGAAGTACTGACTCCGCTGCTGACTGGATGCTGATGCGGCTATGACGTTGCTGCCACGCGGATGCTGACGAAGCGGTGACAAGGATGACACGTGGCCACTTCTGATTCGTTGAAACCTCGAAAAAAGATCGGATTTGTTAAGACAAAACCATACATCAAAACGAAAAACATTCAACACGAAAGTTGTGGAGAACGATGAGATCTATCTTCTGCAAAAATTTCAATGCATTTGGTTGAACGGTTGTTGAGAAATCGAGAAATTACTCGATCAGATCTGAGAACTTGTGAAGCGAATTTCTCAGGCTGTGGTAGATAAAAAGTAGTGAGGTTGGAAAGATTTCGACGAGCTCTACAACTCTCGCGAAGGATGAAACGGCATATGAGCAACTCTCGAACCGTGAGAAGTGAAAGATTGAAAAATAGATTAGAATTCGAAGTTTCAATTTTAGGACGAGTTCTCGCCCGGGTCTGGGGTTTATATAGGCGTGGAGGTCGGTTCAGGCTTCAGAGGTGTTTCTTGAAGTAGGGAACAAGACAAAAGAAACGGAAAATGATTTGGACTTCTAAAACTCGAGATATTTGAGTTTGAAGCGAGAAAGGTCTGAAACCATATAGGAAACAGCACCTTTCGGTCGATGGATCCACCGACGCGGTCGTGCGGGAGTGGCCTGGGCCGGTATTGGGCCAATTGGCCTGGTTCGGCTGCGCGCGCCTGCGCTGCTGGACTGGGCTGTCTCGGCAGTTTCTTTTACTTTTTCTTTTATTCTTTTTTTTTTCTTTTATAACTTTTGATTTAGAACTCCAAAATGAGTCAAATCAATTTTGAAAACTTTGAAATATCGCCCCCGGTCATTAAAGACTAGTTAGGACTAGTTTTAAGATAATTTAAAATACAAAATATCCCTAAGCATGTATATGCTTTATAGAGGGTTTTGGGAAACTTTAAAATAGGATTTTTGGTTTAAAACTTTTGAATTTGAGTGCAAGTCAATCAAATGCAAATTTTTAAAATGATGCCATGATGAAATGCATAGGCTCTAAATGCAAAACATTCCAATTCTAAAAATTGGGATGTTACAGGTTCTCCGCGGCCTTGGCCTTGACGATGTTGTCAGGCATGTCGCACTCGCCGGTGGTGTGTTTTGCCGGCTTGTCGGGTCAACTGTGCCACCTGCATGGTTGGGACAAGATCTCGTCCGCCGTCCACTTTTTTCATGGGAGGCTAGCGCGTGGGCTCTTGAAGCCTCGTCCGTTGGCGGTGGTGGCCACCAGCTTCGAGCCGCCGTCGCTCTTCCGCTTGTTGGCACTCCTTGAGCCGCCATTGCCATTTCTTCCCTTGGAGGATTTTCCGTCCTCGTCTTCTCTCGAGTTGTCCTTCGTCGGGTCCGACTCGGCGTACTTGTGGATGATCGCCATCAACTCGCTCATGCTCATGCCGTCCTTCTTGGTGCGCTTGAGCTTTCCGCGGAGATCGGCGACGTTGGTGTTGTCAGCAAGGTGCGAGTGCACCGTGTCAACGCTCAAATTCTCCGACGAGTTGATGAGTTCCGCGACGCGGTTGTACCACTTGTGAGTAGACTCGCCTTCCCGCTGGACGCACCGCTTGAGGTCCTCTACGGTGGTAGGTCGCTTGTAGGTGCCTTCAAAGTTCTTGATGAAGGTCCTCTTCAACTCGGCCCAAGAGTCGATGCTATTCTTGGGGAGGTTGTTTAACCAGGTGCGCGCGGTCCTGTAAATATGGGCCAAATTTTCACTTTTTCTTTTCATTGCATCATGGCATACATATTTAAATTTGCTAGAGTTAATTAAGTCAACACTTAGAAATGAAAACAAAGGAAGCAAAACCCTTCCCAAATTTTCAAATCAAATATTTTACTCAACCTGGCAAACAAATTGATTTGAACTTCCAATTGTTCAGGAAGTTCTAAGTTCACTTATTATAACAAATTGCCAAAATCCAATTATTGACAAGCCAAGTTTTAAAATTGAGAATTCAAATTGGTGCAAATCAAATCCTACTTTTGCAACCAAGTTAAACTTTCCAAAAAATTCAAAATAAAATTATGGGGTGCTTCATTGTTATATTATGAGCCTCCCTGAATAATTTCATTATTTTTGGAAATGCTTAAGTGCTCCAAATAAATACAAATTGGAAATTGTCAAAAATGACTATAATTAAAACCTATGAACAATTCTTGTCCAAAACATTTTATTTTGGGGCACCAATTTTTGTGGAGCTCCTATATGCCATGGGGAGGCTTTATTAATTTTTGCAGAATTTATAAAAATGGTTTGGTGCCTAAATTAAATCGATAAATGGGCTGCTGGACCTTTTTGCAAATAAAATAACTGGAGCCAGGGTTTTTTGCAAAAACGCCGACGTTCTTCTCCACAGTGCCGCCCAGCACTGGCGCCATGCCGGGGCGCCTATGCCGCCCTGCCGCCGTGGCCTCGCCCTACCCGCTCGCTGCCGTGGCCCCCCTGGAGGCTAAGGACGCGGCCATGAAGCTCCCTCGCTCACCTGCTCCCTCTCTCTCCCCTGCCCTCTCCCTGCTCCCCGTTCCCCTCCTCTCTCGCTCCCGAGCTCCACCTTGCCGCTCCCGCCACCGTAGTGTCGCCGCTAGAGGACCCGGATAGCAGATCGAAGCCCACCGGGGGTTGCGCCTCTCTTCCCTCTCCGTCGTGGTCCAGGTAATCGAAAGGGGTGCGCCGGAGACCCCGACCGTCGCCGTTCTTCTCCGGCACCGAGAGCCGCAACTCGCGCACACGCACGTCGCGGATCGGCCCTCCCCGGCCTCGCTGTTCTCTGCTTCACCCCAGGGTGAGATCCGCTTTCATTTAGACCCCCTCTCGCTCCCCCTCTCCCTCTTCCGCCGCCGGTCACCGTTCCTCACCGTCGCCGTCGATCACCGTCGGGTGCCGCCGCATGCCCCGTGCACCCGGCTTGGTCTCGGCTTGGGCCGGCTGTGGGCCGGCAGCCTCGGGCACCCACCCGGCCTCTACGCCCAGCCTGGGTCGGCCAAAGGCCGAAGGCCTCGGGCCTCTGCCCAGCCAGTGGCCCGGCTTGGCCGGCATGAGGCCGGCCTGTCTGGCTTTTGATTTTTTCCTTTTTGGAAAATAAAAACAAATTAAAATAATTAATAACTAATTGAATATTGCTTCAAATTTAGCAAATAAAATACCAAATTGTTCAGAAAAACAAACCCTACAGTTAGAATCATTGAAATGATCTTTGGAAACTAAGTTCTTATTGTTTAATAAGAAATACCAAAATGGCATAAATAATACCTAAATTTGGGAAAATTCATAACTTGTTAATTAATTAACCAAAAAATTGTGAATAAAATATCAATGTGATCAGCACTTCAAATGCTATCAAACCATGCAATTATCAAATCATGATCACAAATTTTCTTTTGAAGTTATTCTTTAATTGATTAAAAGATTTAAATTCGAATAAATTTTTAATTCACTATCTATTCCTCGATAATTGGAAAATCACAAATGAGGTACCAAAATGATCGGAAGAACAAAACCTATTTAATCATGTCATGTTCATGCATATTTAAACCACTTTTGAGTAAATTAGTAATGTATGAACAATGTGGTCACTAAGTTAATTATGGGGTTGCTTCCAAATAATTGCACTAATTATTTGGCACTCCATTTAATTTTGTTAGTTAAATCATATGATGTTATCATTGCATGAAATTGACATACCATCATGATTGTGCATTGCACTTGTCTACGTGTTATTTATTTTGTTCTTCTATTATTTGTTTGGGTATCGGTAGATTCCGGAGTTGAGGTCACCCCAACCTATCTCGACGAGCAGTACTACACGCCCCGGCAGCAAGGCAAGAGATAACCTGCCCTTCTTGGCATATAGCATCCAATTGTTTTATAAACTTATTTTATCCACCATAATATTGCATTCGATTCTATGTCAATTTTTGCTCAATATTAGAATCTCCTACGAATGCATGTCTTCCCCAAACCAATAGATGCTTCCCTACCTATGAACCTAGGTTTCATGTGTTGGCCTGAGACAAAGAGAAAATTGTTGGTTATATATGCTTAGCTATGCTTAGCCATGCTTAGTTAAATGCTTTATTGTCCGTTGATTAAATTCCATACTTATGATGTTGATGGAATGTTTCGGACATGGTGGTTACTTGGTTCCTTAATTAATTTGCTTAAAAGGCTTGGATGAGTTGCCATCGGGGATGGTGTTTTGCCTCATTCTTGCCCCTAAGTGCGAGTTCTTATCTTCGGAACCAAGGTATGAGCGTGCTCTATTGGTGGGGGTATGGGCTCCTTAATAACTGAATAACTTGTGCGGGCGTATCCAAGGGTCCTCTAGTTTGCTATTTCCATTCGCGTGTGGGTGTGTGAGCGGAAAAAGAAACAATGAGGATGGTGGTGTGTAGGACATGGCGATGGGGGCAGGGGCTGAAATAGGCTGGGTAAGCTTGTCCTCTCGCCACAGATGACTCTTGGATAGTCTCATGCGAGGTAAAGGTTTAACCGCGCCCACTCGCCAGCCTTCCCCGAAAGAGGGCCAATCAGGTGAGCCGGACAGTACCAATGGGTAAATTAGTACACCCCTGCAGGGTTTAATCTTTTCGAAAAGCCGTGTCCGCGGTTATGGACGCCTTGGGGATGGATTTACGAGATCATAGATAACCTTAACTTAATTAAAATTTGGCAGTTAAAGGTTGCAATTTCAACATGTGATAAAAGGTTCATTTTCCCTCGAGGGTGATTCGAGGGAGTGCCTTGGTGGTGACGAGTGATGTTTTTGGTTACTATTTGGTTCGATGAGAACGGAAGGAAAAAGTTACTCTCTTATCCCTTTTCAGAAAACATTCTGAGTAGTCGATGCCATGGGTCTTTTATACTTTATAAATGAAAACTAGCTTTATGCAAAATAGCTACTATACAGCTTTAGAGCCTCCGTCATCATTGGGCCTATATCGCCCTACTAAACTTGTGAGTACGTCGTACTCAGTCTCTCTTTGCTGCTTTTATAATTTGTTTCAGAGGAGGATGACACCGAGCAGCCAGGTGGTTTCTTCTTGGACATCGACGAGTAGTTCGGGGTTCCCAGGTGGCAGCTTGGGACGTCGGGACAAGCTGGCAGGGTTTATGTTTATGTGCTGGCCTCTTAGGCCATATATTTGTATCTTGTTGTAGTAGACAACTAATTCGCTTCCGCATGATGGATTGTTGGGTCTGTGACCCCTTTTATGTGTAATTTGTTTCTTTCTCATATATGAGTTGCTATATGATCTTTTGTGTCATAGAGTCTGTGATGTGCCAGTTGTTCCACAAGTCTCTCTGTTTTATACATTGATAGCTATGCCAGTGTTTATGGCACGATCGATGTGTTGCGTGTGAGCGGTAATTCCATGCCTTTCGATTGTGTAGCATAGCCTGCGAGTTACATAGCCTCTCTGTATAATTCCGGGGTCGGGGCGCTACAGGTCCCCTCCAACATGAGGGGGAAATAACGCGCATGGAACAGGGCGCTGGCGTTCTGGATGTTCATGGCGACGGCATAGTCTTGGATCCATGTCGCCGGGTTCATGCTGGTGTTGTAAGACTTCACCTCCTGTGACGCCTTGAAGCCGGGAGGGAAGCGCTCGTTGCGGATCGCGAAGATGAAGCAGCACGGTCCGAACTCATCGTCTTCGGCGGGTGCCGACTCGGCCCGCTTGCTGTTGAGGTGGCCCCGCAGATCGGGAGCGAAGGCGTTGGAGCGACGCTGATCCTGGTTGTCATTGATGGTGTGCCGAGCGTCGCCCGGGGTGAGCCGAGGTATCGGCTGAAGTGGGGCGACGTTGCTTGATGCGGCTTGCTCGTCGCGTGCCCGATGGCAAGCGCTGTTGGGCCCTCCGTCTCCTTGTTCGATGCGGCGCGGGGCCGACTCGGCCTTCTCGCTGACGTGCGATCTGGAGTACATCTTGCCGCTGTTGCCGGACATGTTCTCCTGCAGCTCCACCGCCTTGTTCACCAGCTTGACGGCGATGTCGCACCCAGGATGACCCGTTATCTTCATCTTGTTGAAGAACGTGGCGGCTGCTACCACGCAGTCAATCGGTGTGTTGAAGACCGCGAGGCTGGGATCGTCCGCGGCGGCCGGCGACTTGGCACTAGGCTACGGGGGCGGCATGCGCTCCCGCGGGTCTTCCTGCCGGGTGTCATCCCGACGATTCCGCTCCTGTTCGCGCTCCAGCTCCGCGTCTTTGCGCGCGAACACATCGTCGAGCACGCGTTTTGGGGCGCTGAACCGGAGGCACGATTTCTGCTTCTTCCGGTACTCCGTGACGGCGAACAGGGCAATCTTCTGTGTTTCGACGAGTTTCTCGTGGCGGCGGATTTCCATCCTCTACTTCTCCATCGCAGCACGGAGGGCATCGAGCTTTTTCGCCTGTTGATGGCGTTGTCTGGGGTAATTGAGGTAGCGAGTGGGTCGTTGTTGTTGTCGTTACCCACTATCGTGTTGGTGTTCCCTGCCATGCCGACCATGGCCGGGGTCGCCGATCCGCTCGATACCGAACCCGCCGAACCCTCAGACTCATAGTCGAGGACGGGTAGAATAGAGTCGGTGTCAGTGTCGTTGCCGTTGCTCGGGCCGTGGAGACGCACCGAGTTAGACTCGGGGTCCACGGCCGGGTCGCCATTGTCGATGGAGTTGGCGGTGTCGACGCAGTCTGGGTCACAGATGGGAAGCATCGAGTTGTCGCTGTTGGTACGGGTGACCTCCTCAGATGATCCGTAGAACCCGACGAAGGCGGTGACGGTAGTCCCGAAGGGGATGAGCGCGTAGCGCGAGATTGGCGCGCGCGCCGGCGCGCTGTAAGTGTGGTCGTCGAGTACGTAGCCGACGACGTTGTGCTCGTGGTAGATGTCGTAGACGACATCCTCTGCGGACGGGATTGCACCCCTTGCGAAGTAAACTCTAGCAGTCGCTGGCCCCACGGTGGGTGCCAACTGTCGAGGGTTTCTCGAGACAGATGCCATCGGGTGACTTGAACGTGCGGAACAAGGCGACGTAGGAATCACCAGGGGGTCGACACACACGAGTTTACCCAGGTTCGGCCCCTCTTGGCGAGGTAAAGACCTACTCCTGCTAGATTATATTAGATTGATGGGGTGTACAAGGTGTGCCAATGGTGGGTTGCGCAGAAGCGTAGATCGGCTCTGGCGCAAAGTGTCTAGGAGGTGGAAAAGGGTGTCTTCCTAGGTTTTCCTCCTAGCCGGCTTTATATATCCAGTCGGCTAGGGTTTTACAGGGTGTCCGGGTCGGTTAAGATCTCATCCTATGGCTACGGGTGAAGCTAGGTTACTTGTAGAACAATCTTCATCCTTGCCGTCGTCTTCTACCGAACCCGGACCTGAGTCGAGTTGGCCTACCGGGTTGCGGGCTTGACCTCCCCCTGATGTGATCCTCTGAGTGGGCCGCTGGGCCACCCGGGTCTTGTGGTCCAACACAAACGTCTGGGCCTACCCGGTTGGGTATTCCCCCATCAAAGAATCAACAAGATAAACATATAAATGATATTCTTCCTGTCGCAACAGTGGAACATGGGGTTCCCCTGATGCGGTCAAAGTGGGTCCATCGCACATGGGCCCACCAAGGAGGCACTCAAGGCCAAGGCACAAGACCGGCAGATGGGCCCCCCCATCTGCCCCACGGCGCCCCGACGCGCGCGACATCGACAACCAAGGCAAAAGACTCGGGGACCCTCCGGGGACCCCTCGTCCCGGAAGCAGGCATGGAGGTCCCGGGACCCCGACGCCCGGCAGGAGGCCAGGCTCACCCCCGGGAACCAACCTCCAGTGCGCAAAGAGGATAAGCTTGCCAGCCCTGGCTGGAAGCTCCTAGAAGACTTGGGCGCCAAGAAGATGGAGGCGCCAAACGTGCCAAAGGGGGGGCAGAGGCGGAAAAGCTGTCAGCCTCTGTCCGCCCTCCCTGGAAAAGGTGGGCGACCTCACCTACCCCCTTTGAGAAGAATACTTGGACGAGAGGTGGCCACGTCGCCTCCTAAGGAGAGCCCGGAGGGGTTTTCTCGCCAAAACCCCTCCGGCCCCAAGGGTGCACCTGTGGTATCCCCTTAGCCTATAAAAGGAGGACCGAGTCACCCAAGGGAGAGGGAACAAGCTCGGAAGGGAGGCTAGATAGCGCATAAGAGGAAGAGTAGCATAGGCGAGAGGTGATCTCCTCCGGGCCAGGATCTTCTCGTCTTCAACCTCCAGCCAACACCTCCCGGGTTCTCACCCGCGACCACCATTGTAAAGCTACACCACGATACACCTCTCAATCCAGACATGCAGGAGTAGGGTTGTTAGCCTCCGGGCGGCCCGAATCTGGGTAAACTCCTTGTGTCTCTGTGATGATTGCTAGTACGTAGATCTCGAGCGTAGACGAAGCTCCCGGGCGGAAGACGTTACTCAGCCTCCTTCGCGCCCCATACAGAACCTAAAAAGGGGGTATCCTTTACTCCCGGTGTCCGTGATCCAAGACATGACATCTGGCGCGCCAGGTAGGGGGCGCAAGTGCTGATTTCTTCTTCATCGGCTTCATGTTCTTCGTTGAGATCTTCCCCAAGTTCTTCATCGGCCTTGTGTTCTTCATCGGCTTCGAGATCTTCGAGGAGGTCTGCTTTGAGTTCTTTAGATCTTCTGGCAAGATCTTGGATCGTCGCTTCATCACGTTCGACATCGAGCTCTCCGGTTGAGGCAAGATCTGCCACGAGCTCCTCTTCTGTTCCATCGAGATCGGGTGAACGGGCACGTCTTCGGCCAGCAAAGGCCATGTCTGGCACTCGGGAGGTTCGTGGTGAGCCGTCGCAGCAGTCGTCGCGAAGAAGCTGGGGGCTGGAAGAAGCGCTGGGCACAGCCCGACTGCTTCTCTCCTACCCGCCAGAGCAATGCAGGAGCGATTCCCGAGCGAGGGCCTGGATCACAAGTTTGGAAAACCTGCTGGACTATGCTCACCACTGCCACACTCCTACGAGTTCTTCCCTGACCAACACCCAAGCAGCTGCCGCTCCGGCGCCAGCACCCCAAGAGGAGGAACGACAAGGGGATCCCCATGGCAAGAGGCCCATGGATCCCACCCGCGAGGCCGTCAACCAGAGCTCCAATCCCAGGCGTCGCTCTCGCGAGGAGATGGAGGCCCAGGCGAATCCGCATCCTGGTGCGACAGTCCTTGACCTCTATCGCCTGGAGCAAGGGCCTGAGGAACCATTGCGCCGATACATCTGGAGGTTCCGGGGTGTCATCGTCCGCATTCCCTCGGCTGACCTGCAAGAGATCTCCGTTATCGCCGTCTTCCACGCCAACGTCCGCAAGCTGATGATGCGGGAGAGGCTAAGAACCCGCACAGTAGCCACTCTGGAAGACATGTGGATCATGGCTGATCAGTGCGCACGAGTCGAGAAGGCTGCTTCCTTCCCACTCCGTGGGATGCATTGAAGCAAAGAGCTCGGTCCGTGCGAGGTACCCGCGACGTCTGGAAGGGCACCCGGACGAGTTACCACTCGGGACTCCGTGTAATCAACAAGATAAGTTATCCTTGATCTGAACCCTCGTCATGTTATGGCTGTCTATTTTGCGGGAATAAAACTGTGTTTGAAACCGGAAACGCGTCTTGTCCGTCGATTGAGCACCCCAGGGGGCTGGCTCTCCCGGGAGCACGAAGCGATGAGAGACCTGGTGCTGCCCGGGAGGAGTACGAGCCGAGTGGGTGAGCGACCTTTCGGGAATCGGTAGGGCCTGTGGAGATGTGCCTGATCAGTTAGGATCTCACGGGTAAGCTTACATCTCGGGAGGATCTCTCAAAGACGTGGAGAGAAAGAAACATGATAAAGTCAAAACACCCGCAAATAGAATAGCGTAAAAGTTTCATGAACAATGCAGCGTAAGTTATGATCACATACAAAGACTGATGCAACGGTTTTTTGGGCACGAGGTGCTCGAATGGTGTGTAGGGATACTAGTGGGGCGGCAGAGGATACATATTTGTGGCCAATGCGGCCGCGAGGTCTTCTACGCTTGGAGCGAAGCCTCAGAAGGCTTGTCGACCACGAAGTTGGGCATGGCGGCGTTCGGGTGCATCTCCCGGAACGATGCCATCACACGCGCTGCCGTATCAAGACTGGCCCCGTTCCAGTCCGTGCGCGACCGGGTTGCGATCCGGTTCTTGGCAGACCTCACGGATGCCATCGTCTTCTTGAGGAACTCGGTCACTTTGGGGAGGCTTCGGCAGTCCGGGGCCAACCAGAGAGTTCGGCATGCCTGTCCAGTTGGAGCACCCGCGTCGCCACATCTGCGCTGGCGGCGATGATGCTCTTGAACCCGTCTTCTGCCTGTTGGTGGATTCCCGCCAGCTCCAAGGACACCCGGGAGTTGTTCCCCTCCAGTTCGAGGAGCTTGTTCGTTAGCGACGACAGTTCCTCCTTCTTCAGCCTCAGGGCTTCTCCATCTCGGAAGTTCTCTGGTCATCCAGCTTGGCCTGATTCCGCAGCTTGCGGGTGGCGTCTCTCTCCGCGAGGAGACACTTCTCGGCGTCTTCGGCTGCCTTCCGGGCCTCTGCCTCTTTCCGCTGTGCTTCCCTGGCATCCCTGGCTTTCTCGTCCAGCACCGTTTGATGTTTCTTCTCCGCCTTAGCGAGACGCTGCTCGACCTCTGCCTTCAGCTTTTCCCTTTGGAGCTCCAGGGCTCTGGCCTCCGTCGTCAGTTCAGCCTCTCTGGTTGCCAACCGCAGCTCCCTTTGCGGAAGTTCATCCCGCTTGCCTTTGTTCTTCTTCTCCATGCTTTTCCACATGATTTAGAATAGGCTCCACTGGCGGGACAACTCGGTCGCTGCTCTATTGATCGCCTCCTCGGCGTGGGAGCTGGCACTTGCCAGCGCGTCTTCCCTGGCCTCAATCTCCTGGACCAGCTGGTCAATTCCCCGGATAACGGCCTCCTTGGTGTCCGCCCCCGTAATCGTAACCTCAGGGGCTGCTCCCTGCGGATCCTCGGGAATGTTCCTTCTCCCGCTTCGCGTGGAGAAGTTCACCTTGATCTCCGCCAGCGCGGCTATCTCGGCACTCGCTCCGGAGCATGTCGACAGGGTGACGTATGTGTCCAGCTCTTCCCCTGTCATAAGCGAGCAATCCAGGAGGTTCGGGGTGCCCGGACAGTTCATGATTCCTGCAGCGGTCGGACTCTTCCCAGGCTCCACCGCGCGCTCGCCCTCCGGGCGCGCGTCCATCACCTCGGGTGCGGCTTTGGACACCTCTTGGTCCAGAGTCGTCGCGGCGTGGTCTCCCGTCGGGAACCCGCCAACCAGCGAAGTATCTTATTCAGCAAGACACAATGATAAGTCATTGGGGGCGGGGCAAGGTTGGACTTGTCCGATTGGACGAGGCTGCCCTGCCACCTCCAAAGTCCCTGCTCCTCCAGCCCTCGCGGGGGTCGGATGCATCCCGGAGTTGTCCTGCGCGTCGCCCCCCCGGCACCTTCTCCGAGCTGGGAGCAGTCTGTTTCCCTCCGGGGACACCGGCGCTGGCGGCCGTGTCGCGCTCCGCCGCCTCCCGCCACCTCTTGCTGGCTTCCGGGGAAGTTTGGCCCCTACAACGACTTTTGGTTAAACTTCCCAGAGGTGCGGCTTGAAAGTTCAGTAGCAGCACAACAAGGACGAGCAAGAAGAAAGCTTACCCGCAGGGTCGCTTGTGGCCCAGCGACTCGGGCATGCCTACGGACCCGGCGGAAGAGCCGTGCGGGCTCACGGGCATCGTGTTGATGGCAAGGGAGGGCTCCTGGACTGGCGACTTGCGTCGGAGCTGCCCCTTGCGCTGTGGCGCGATGACGAAGGCGTCGTCATCGACCTCCATGCCCACGGGACCGCTCTCTCCTTCGACCACGAGCGGTGCCCGGGGGCTCGTCTTCGGACTCGAGACCATGGCGGGTCCCTCAGCTAGGTGCGGGGAAGAGTCCTTTTCCCCTGCTTCTCGTCTTCGTCGCGGGCGGCCTTGTCGTCGTCGTCATCGTCGCCATCGTCTTCACCATCACTGTCCTCGGTGGAGCGGGTGAACTCCACCTCGGAGTCCCCCGTGCTCTCTGCCTCGGACTCGGAGGCCTCCTCTTCCTCGCCGGAGCTAGAGGGGACCATAACCTTGCGAGCTCTGACCTTGGGATTCTAGGGCCCGGCATCGTCTCGGCCCATGATTCCGAGGGCATTGCACTCCGGCATCTCCGCAAGGATCTCTGCCTTCTTCGGCTCCTCGCTCAGAGGCAGGACCCCCTCTGGCAGCTGATATGGCGCGTTGGGGGGAAATATCTTCCTTATGGCGTCAGAGAGTGCTTCGACGCTCATGTCGGAGTTCCGCAGTCGAGAGGGGTCTCGGAGACCCCGAAAGTCCCAGGCCGAGTGAGGACTCTTCTGCAAGGGGGCCAATCGGTTGCGCAAGGCGTGCGCAACAATGGCGGCCTCGGAAATCCCCTGCTCCCGCATAAGCTTGAAGCGGGACACCGCCGCCGAGAGAAACACGTCCTGGTGGCTCAGTCCCCTCCAGAGTTCATGGCTCTCCGGGTGCTTCTTCGGTTCTTGGAGGCACTCGTGGGCCTCCGGCATGACGACGAGGAACCAGCCGTTCCTCCATTCCTCCCACTTGGACTTCACCACCATCTCGGGGTAGAATTGCTTAACGTTCTGGTGGAAGCAGAACGTAACCCCGCCTGTCAGCCATCCCTCTTTCCCCACGCGGGGGTAGAAGAAGTGTCGGAACAATGCCACAGAGGGCATTACCCCGACAAACGCCTCGCAGGCGTGAGCAAGGAAGGCCAGATCCAAGATGGCCCCTGGAGTCAGATGCAGGAGCCTCAGATCGTACGCCTGCAGGATCTCAAGGAGGAAGTCCGAAAATGGGGGAACTACCCCCATCTGGACGAAGATGTCGAAGACAGGGACCTGAGTGGGTTCCTGGTCCTCGGCCGGCGGCAGAACCTCTGTCGCCTCGCGGGCTGGCGTACCCCTCGCCTGAGATGCCACCGCCCCGAATCGAGCCTTCATCAGTGATCGGTTGTGAGTATAGGGGGGTTTTTGTCGTTCTCTCCACAGGGATCAAAATCTTATTGGTGCTTTTCTTTTCCAGAAGCTTGGCACAATGAAAAGGTGGGTTGGTGTTTTACGGATCTAGGCTAGCTCTTGCGGATCAAGCAACAGAAATTAAAAAGGTGGCATCAAAGGGGAGGCTAAGGAAGATTGTTTCTCGGACAGCAAAGGGAAGGCTAAGGAAGATTGTTTCTCGGACAGCAAAGGGGAGGCTAAGGAAGATCTCGCGGACAGCAAAGGGGAGGCTAAGGAAGAGTGGATCGTCAAACATAACAAAGCTCAAAACTTAAGCAAGGTGGAGGCTAAGGAAGAATCAACAAACACATAACATGAACTGCAGCAGAAAGGGGCTAAGGAAGAGTTCACAAGCATCAAAGTCACATCACGATTACTAAGTTCACACAAACAGAGCGATTCAGAGAGTTACAGAGAGTTTTCACCGAAGGGGTTGGAGAGGATCGAATCAGTTCGTCGCGGCGGCAGCAGAGGAAGCAGAGGCGGGAGGTTAAGGAAGATACAGATGAAGTAGAAGCAAGGGAGTAGACAGGGACAGATACGGATCAAGGGCTTCTTCTTTCCACTCGTTCCTCACGGATCGTCTTCGCCATGCTTCTCCAAAGTTCTTCCTTGTTCTTCTGTTCTTGATCTAGGTGGAGTGGTGCGGAGCGGAGGAGTGGTTGGTTGGATCTTGGATCTGGTGAAGTGGTTCTCGTGGATGCGGCGGAATGGTTCGCTTCTCGGACGCTTTTTCTTCCTGGCTAAGGAAGCTGCTTTATAGGCGCTGCGGAAGTGGCGAGAGGGCCTCGGCTACGGAAGTGGCGAGGGCCGCGGTCGATGGCATGGTTGGTGGCGAGGCAGAACTTCCGCCATCGCTTTTCAGCTTTTTTGCCCGGACGCACATGGTCTGCTCCCTTCTTTATCACCTTTTTGACTCTTCTGGTTTCTTCTCCTCCAAGTTGATCGATTCCCTCCTTGCTAATTCGAACGTGTGCGCAGCGCAAGGGAGATACACTCGCATACTTCTCTTCTGTCTTCGAGAGGTTCTGGCTTCGAGAGGTTCTAGCTTCGAGAGGTTGCACCCTCGCGAGGCATTCATCCTCGCGAAGCGAAACCCTCGCGAGGCCTTTTTCCTCGCGAAGCGTCAAATCCTCGGGAGGCGTCTTCTAAGCAACAATTTGAGTTGGAGATGAAGAAATATGTGCCCTGGCGCACTGATCTGCAAAAAGTGGATAACTGATGTAAAAAGCATTTAAAACCTTGACTGAACTTCTCACATATGAGCAAGATTTGGGGTTTTAGACGTCGAAAAGATGTGCATAATTCAGAGTGATCAAACCCCCAGACCCAAACCTTTGCTTGTCCCCAAGTAAAGCAGATATGATGAATACAGTGCTCAACTTCTGCATACACATTGGATTCAAAGCAGTTTCTGCATACCTGGTTGCAATATCTGGTTCAGAGTCAAGTTTCAATTAACAACTTTTATATATGTCTCAGTTCAGATACTTTTCGATTACCTAGATAAGACATTTGGCAGGAGAATCAAATGAAGTAATCCATGAAATAGCCATGAGTGTTATGTAAATGCAAAGTCAGTGCTTCACCTACTACCATTCCCGAGAACATAGTAGGCTAATGCGAAAATTAAAGATGGGTTAGGATCATTGTTACTTGTCAGATTGTTTCAGTTAGTGCTTCACAGGTTACAATCCCGAGATCATAACTGCTAGTGCAAAATTTGCTTTCAAATTACTATCAGAAACTGCAGGTTAGTGCTTCACAGGTTACAATCCCGAGATCATAACTGCTAATGCAAAAATTTGCTTTCAAAATACTTGCTTCAAGTTAGTTTCACTTTTAGTGCTTCACATACCACCATCCCGAGATACTGGTAGCTAATGCAGAAATTCAGTTAAAACATGACTCTTCGAGGATCAACTTATTCAGTTTCAGAGCCACTTGCATTATGAAGGTATTCCAACAGATCTGAGCAGAGACATATATGAACTCTGTTTTGATACATGACTCTAACACAAGAGTTTGCAAGCATTATAGACAGAAACACTGCGAGATTCTCAATAGCATGAAAGATTGTTTAGGCAAAATTAAGCACTCCAAGAAACTTTTACTCGACAAGCAACTTCGAAAACATAGCCAAGAATAGATAGAAAATTTGTAATCATGGCATAGCAATGATATTTATGGTGTAACAGGATTTGTGAATTGGAATGTGTTCACCTGGTTTAAGGGTCGAATCCTCGAGAAGTCTTCCTCGCGAAGCAAAACCCTCGCGAGGCCTTTTTCCTCGCGAAGCATCAAGCCCTCGAGAAGCTTTCTCTTGAAGCAAAATCCCTCGAGAAGCTTTCTCTTGAAGCAGAATCCCTCGAGAGGCCTTTTTCCTCGCGAAGCGACTTTCTACTGCTTGCCGGGATCTCTGTCAACCCACTTCACTCTCTTTTGTTCAACAATCTGAAAAACAAAACAACAAACAAAAGGGAAAAATAACACACAAAACAAAAATAACTCTTGAAGGGAAATAATATATAAAAAGGATATCAGGCTGCCTCCCGATGAGCGCTTGTTTAAGGTCATGAGCCTGACCGTAGCTTCTTCTCACTGCTTCACAGCTTCAGAGGATGCATTGGGTACATCCTCTGACTCGTCATTCTCGCTTTCTTCAGGATCTTCAATGTCAATCTTCTCTCCTGCTAGGTAATGCTTCAGTCTCTGACCATTTACTTTAAAGGTACCTGCTGATGGGGTCTGGACTTCGAAAGCACCATTTCCCAAGTCCTTCTTCACTATGCAAGGACCAAACCATCTTGACTTGAATTTTCCAGCAAACAAATGCAACTTGGAGTCATACACCAATACTTGATGTCCAATGCTGAACTCCTTCCTGAGGATATGTTTGTCATGCCATTTCTTGGTCTTCTCCTTGTAAATCTTGGAACTCTTATATGCATCATGCCTCAGCTCTTCAAGCTCACACATCTGCAATTTCCTTGCGCTTCTAGCTTTCTTCATGTCGAGGTTTAGTTTCCTAATAGCCCATTGAGCTCTGTGCTCTAGCTCGACAGGCAAATGGCATGCTTTACCATATACAAGCCTAAAGGGTGACATTCCAATAGGTGTCTTGTATCCAGTTCTGTATGCCCACAATGTATCAGGTAATTTTAGGGACCAATCTGCTCTGGACTTGGACACAACCTTTTCAGGGATCTTCTTAATTTCTCTATTGGATAACTCAACTTGTCCATTGGCTTGAGGATGGTAGGGTGTAGTAACTCTGTGATTCTTCACACCATACTTGCTCAACAGCTTCTCTAGCTATTCATTGTTGAAGTGGGCTCCTCCATCACTGATCACAACTCTGGGAACTCCAAATCTGGGGAAAATTACAGTTTTGAAAAGCTTGCATACTGACTTGGAATCTGCATTGACAGTTGGTACCGCTTCAACCCATTTGGACACATAGTCCACTGTTACAAGGATATACTTGAAGCCTCGAGAGGAAGGTAAAGGCCCAACAAAATCAAATCCCCATACATCAAACAGTTCAACTTCAAGAATGCCTTGCTGAGGCATTTCATTCCTTCTCGAGATTTTCCCAGTTCTCTGGCAGGGATCACACCGCTTGACAAAATCATGAACATCTTTGAACAGGCTGGGCCAATAAAAGCCAGCTTGAAGGATCTTTGCTTGAGTTTTCATTACTCCAGCATGGCCTCCATACATGCTAGAATGACATTGGAACATCACATCATGAGTTTCTTCAGAGGGCACACATCTTCTCACTATACCATCTGCACAATGCTTGTAGAGGAATGGTTCATCCCAGTAATAGCTCTTGGCTTCATGCATGAATTTCTTTTTCTGCTGGTAGGACAAATCAGCTGGCATAATTTTACACTCTAGGTAGTTCACAATGTCAGCATACCATGGAGTCTTGGCTTCTTGCGAGACGTCGACCCTCGCGAGGCATCCCTCGCGAAGCATTTCCTCGTGAAGCACATCTCGCGAAGCTTGAAGAGTTAGATCGTCCTGAGGCCTCCCTCGCGAGGCTTCAAGAAGCCCTCGCGATGCATTTACTCCCATCAGTTGCTCTCCAGGAATGCTGTCTTCTATTTTTCTAGTCTCAGAGCAACTTATTCTTGACAAATGATCAGCTACCACATTCTCAGAACCTTTCTTATCCTTGATCTCAATATCAAACTCTTGAAGCAGGAGAATCCATCTGATTAGCCTTGGCTTGGCAACCTTCTTGCTGACAAGATATCTTATTGCTGCATGATCAGTGAAGACAGTACATTGTGCCCAACTAGATAAGGTCTGAACTTGTCAAATGCGAATACCACTGCTAGCAATTCTTTTTTAGTAGTGGAGTAGTTGATCTGAGCATCATCTAAAGTTTTGCTGGCATAGTGGATCATATGCTGAGCTTTCCCCTTTTTCTGGCCCAGAACTGCTCCAACTGCAAAATCACTTGCATCACACATCAACTCAAAGGGTAGGGTCCAATCTGGAGGCTGCACAATTGGAGCAGAAATAAGAGCTTGCTTCAGCTGGTTAAAGGCCTTCAGACAAGCTTCATCAAAGTGGAATTCGGCATCTTGACTGAGCAGTTTGGTTAGAGGCTTTGCAATGCTAGAGAAATCCTTAATGAATCTCCTGTAAAATCCAGCGTGTCCAAGGAAACTATGTATTCATTTTACATTTTTAGGGGGTGGTAACATAGCAATCACATCAACTTTTGATTTATCCACTTCAATGCCTCTAGAGGATATCAGGTGTCCAAGCACAATACCTTCAGTGACTAAGAAGTGGCATTTCTCCCAGTTCAATATCAAGTTCTGCTCTGAGCATCTATGCATGACTGCTGCCAGGTTCTTCAAGTAGGTGACAAAATCTTTTCCATAGACAGTGAAATCATCCATGAAAACTTCCATAATTTTCTCAATGTAGTCAGAGAATATTGACGTCATGCACCTCTGGAAAGTTCCTGGGGCATTACACAGACCAAATGGCAATCTTTTGTATGCAAATGTTCCATAGGGACATGTGAATGTAGTTTTTTCTTGATCTGCTGGATGGATGGGAATCTGAAGAAATCCAGAGTATCCATCAAGGTAACAATAAAATTCTTGCCCTGCTAACCTCTCCAACATCTGGTCCATAAACGGCAAGGGGAAATGATCCTTCCTAGTTGCCTTGTTCAATTTCCTGAAATCATTGACCATTCTCCATCCAGTAACCGGTCTTGTGGTCATCAATTTTCCTTCTTCATTTTCAACCACTGTATAGCCTCCTTTCTTGGCCACTATGTGGATAGGACTCACCCACTCGCTGTCAGAGATGGGGTAGATCATGCCTGCTTGTAGGAGTTTCAGAACTTCCTTTTTTACTACTTCTTGTAGGGTAGGGTTCAATCTCCTTTGGCCTTATCTGGAGGGGGTGCTATCCTCTTCAAGATATATCCTATGAGAGCAGACCTTCTCATCGATTCCCTTTATGTCATCAATGGAATATCCAATGACATTCTTCTATAGTCTGAGAACTGACAATAGGCTGTGCTCCTGTTCATCATCAATTGCAGAGCTGATTATCACAGGGTGAATTTTTTCTTCCTCTAAAAACAGATACTTCAGGTGAGCAGGCAACTCCTTCAACCCAACAATAGATTTATGAGACGACTGAAGAGGTTCTCTCCAAGGTTCTGCTTCCTCGAGATTTCCCTCGCGAGGCATTTCTCCTCGCGAGGCTTCAAGAGACTCTCGCGAGGCATTTGGCAGGCCCTCGCGAAGCATTTCTGTTGAGGCATTTTCTGTACTTCCAGAATTTTCATTACAAAGAGTGATTCCAAACAACTCTTGAAGATTAGTACTATCAGCTGTCACAAAGACTTGCACTTTAGGCTCTTGGGGTTGCATTTGCTGCTGAGATTCAATTACACTCTTGTCGACGACATCCATGGCATGGCATTGTTCAAATATGTTAGGCAGGTGGGAGGCATCCTTCATGTTAAACTCTGCTTGTTCAGAACCAAATTGCAACTTCAGGGTTGCTAAGAAAGGTCTGCCAAGAATCATTGACTCTGAGTTGTCTTCCATTTCCAACACAACAAAATCCATTGGATAAGCAAAATTTCCAACTTGGACTGGCACATCTTCAAGAATTCCAGTTGGTTTTCTCAGTGTTCTATCAGCAAGCTGCAGTGTCATGGAGGTGGGCTTCGGCAAGCCTAGCTGCAGCATCTGACTGGCAGCTTGGGGTAATACACTGACTGAGGAACCTAAATCACAGAGAGCTGTGAAGGTTCTTTTTCCAACCACACAGGGGATACTGAAACTCCCTAGGTCTCCTAACTTCTTGGGCAAGTTGTTTTGGATAACTGCACTACATTCTTCTGTCAGAGCAACTATCTCAGGATCTTCTATACTTCTTTTCTTGGTTATCAAGTCCTTGAAGAATTTGGCATACAGAGGGATGTGCAACACTGCATCAAGGATGGGGATTGTTATTTGCACTTCCTTCATTGTCTCTAGGAACTTGGCATACTGCTTTTCTTCCTTAGTTTTTCCAATCTTGAAGGGAATGGGATCTTCTGAACTGAAGGCTTCTCAACCCTTGGTACTGCAGCTAGTTCTACTGGTATTACAGGCTCTTGAGGAGGATCCCTCGAGAGGCTTTCCTCTCGAGGCATTTCTTCCTCGCGAGGCAAATTTTCCTCGCGAGGCATTTTTTCCTCGCGAGGCCTCCTTGGTGGGGCTACATAGGTGACGGTTGGAGGTGTCTTCAGAATGGGTTTAGTGTTTGATCCACTTCTAGTGGGTACAGCCTCTACTGCTTCATTAGTGGTAATTGCACCACATTGCTTAGGGTTCTTCTCTACCTGAGCAGGTAGTTTGTTCTCTGGCTGATTTCCCTGGGTATTGGAGATTCTAGCTGTAAGCTGCTGCATTGTCTTGTAAAATAATTCAGACTGCATCTTCATTGTTTCTTGCATTCCACTGAACATTTCTTTTTGCAAACGCATCATTTCACTAATTTCAGAGTGGCTACAGCTTGAAGAGGCATTTTGCTGGGTTGCTTGGTGAGGATGCTGCTGTGGCTGCTGCATATGTCCTTGAGGTCTGAAATTCTGCTGAGATGTTGAGGCATAGTTCTGTGGAGCTGCATTCTTGTAGGACAGGTTTGGATGATGTCTCCAGGAGGGGTTGTAGCTCTGAGAAAAGGGACCTTGATTCTGAGTGTAATTCACTTCTGCCACTTGAGATTCACTGGCACTGAAATAGGGACACTCCTGAGGCGAATGACCTTCAATTCCACAAATCTGGCAGGGTGCTGAAACTGAACTTACTGGTACAAGGGCTTTTCCATTCTTTTCCAACATAAGCTGAGATATTTGACTGGTCAGGCTATCAAGCTTTGCTTCAAGGGATTCTGGGCTTCCATGTTGCATAACTATTGGCTGAGGAGGCTGCATTGCTCTTTCATTTGTCCAGGAGAAATTGTGTGAGGCCATGCTCTCAATCAATTCAAAAGCTTCATCCAGGGTCTTGTTCATTATACCTCCTCCAGCAGCAGAATCTACGAAAGATCTGGTCTGATCTATTAGACCCATGTAGAATGTCTGCAGAATTAGCCACTATTCTTGGCCATGGTTAGGACACATTCTAATCAGGCCTTGGTAGCTCTGCCAGGCGTCATACAAACTCTCTCCTTGGCATTGCACAAATCTGGTAATTTTGTCTCTGCAATCGGCTGCTTTGGTGGGGGGAAAGTATTTCTCAAAGAAAGCTTGCACCAGATGTTCCCAAGTGTCCCTAGCATGAGTAGGTAGGGCATGGAACCATAACTTAGCACTACCTGACAGGGAAAAAGGGAATAGCTGCATCCTAATGGCTTCAGGAGGCACACCATTGTGCTTGAGGGTGTTACAGTACTCCAAGAAATTTCTGATATGTTCATGAGGACTCTCCAAGGCAGAACCTTTGAAGGGGTTGTGCTGAACCATATTGATTAGGGCTGGCTTGATTTTCCAGTTGTTTGCTTGAATAGCAGGCATAACCACATCAGAGGTGGCTACATGGTCTTTAGGGATCCAGAGGCCTCTCAACTTCCTGTCTCCCATCTTGGAAGCTGGCAATCTTTCTTCTACGGTTGTCGAGGTAACTGCCCTTCTTCTATTTGCAAGAAACGTTCTTTCAGGCACAGGATCAAAGGGGGCTAAAGGTGAATCTTCAGATGTCTGCATTCATGAGCTCACCAACCTGCACGAAGGGGATCATGTTTCTACTGCACACAAGCACAAATAAGAACTTTATCAACGGTTAGTGAACTAAATCCCCTAATAACCGTTCTAGATGCAAGATTAAAAGGCTAAGAGTAACAAAGCAAACAGATTTATCACGAAGGTGAACTACGAGGAAAGAAACACAACCAAGGCTACTGTACTCTGAAAAGCAATCAATATTTGACCCAGGCAACGGCGCCAGTTTTGATCGGTTGTGAATATAGGGGGGTTTTTGTCGTTCTCTCCACAGGGATCAAAATCTTATTGGTGCTTTTCTTTTCCAGAAGCTTGGCACAATGAAAAGGTGGGTTGGTGTTTTACGGATCTAGGCTAGCTCTTGCGGATCAAGCAACAGAAAATAAAACGGTGGCAGCAAAGGGGAGGCTAAGGAAGATTGTTTCTCGGATAGCAAAGGGAGGCTAAGGAAGATTGTTTCTCGGACAGCAAAGGGGAGGCTAAGGAAGATCTCGTGGACAACAAGGGGGAGGCTAAGGAAGAGTGGATCGTCAAACATAACAAAGCTCAAAACTTAAGCAAGGTGGAGGCTAAGGAAGAATCAACAAACACATAACATGAACAGCAGCAAAAAGGGGCTAAGGAAGAGTTCACAAGCATCAAAGTCACAGCACGATTACTAAATTCACACAAACAGAGCGATTCAGAGAGTTACAGAGAGTTTTCACCGAAGGGGTTGGAGAGGATCGAATCAGTTCGTCGCGGCGGCAGCAGAGGAAGCAGAGGCGGGAGGCTATGGAAGATACAGATGAAGTAGAAGCAAGGGAGTAGACAGGGACAGAGTGGTTGGTTGGATCTTGGATCTGGTGAAGTGGTTCTCGTGGATGCGGCGGAGTGGTTCGCTTCTCGGACGCTTTTTCTTCCTGGCTAAGGAAGCTGCTTTATAGGCGCTGCGGAAGTGGCAAGAGGGCCTCGGCTACGGAAGTGGCGAGGGCCACGGTCGATGGCGTGGTTGGTGGTGAGGCGGGAACTTTCGCTGTCGCTTTTCAGCTTTCTTGCCCGGACGCACATGGTCTGCTCCCTTCTTTATCACCTTTTTGACTCTTCTGGTTTCTTCTCCTCCAAGTTGATCGATTCCCTCCTTGCTGATTCGAACGCGTGCTCAGCGCAAGGGAGATACACTCGCATACTTCTCTTCTGGCTTCGAGAGGTTCTGGCTTCGAGAGGTTGCACCCTCACGAGGCATTCATCCTCGCGAAGCGAAACCCTAGCGAGGCCTTTTTCCTCGCGAAGCGTCAAATCCTCGGGAGGCGTCTTCTAAGCAACAATTTGAGTTGGAGATGCAGAAATATGTGCCTTGGCGCACTGATCTGCAAAAAGTGGATAACTGATGTAAAAAGCATTTAAAACCTTGACTGAACTTCTCACATATGAGCAAGATTTGGGGTTTTGGACGTCGAAAAGATGTGCATAATTCAGAGTGATCAATCAGCAACGTAGGATTTGAGGCGTAGATGCTCGGGAACAGGGCCGTCTGGCGGCGCATGTCCGCCGTTTTGGCGGCGCGTTCCGACCTCTTCATCGACTTCTCGGACCTCGGGGGCGGTGGCCTCCTAGCGAGCGAGGCACCGGCGGCCTTCTTCTTGGCGCTCTATTTGGTCCTGGCCATCGGAGCAGAGGAGTTCCGCGCTTGGTGTCACGGCGGCCAAGAAAATTTGAGGTGTGCTACGAAAAGTGAAGACGAAGTGCTCTCCGGCAGCGCTTCGAGATCTCTATGTTTGGGAAGGAGTAACGGCTACAGTTCCTTGGAACCGTGGCTTATAAGGCTCCCCACGCATCACGCCATGCTCCCACCGCTCCGGCCGGCGCGGGGACCGAGGAGGCTTTCCTTTCGATCGTCTCCTCCCTGGAGATTCAAGGCGAGCGTTGGCGGTCCGTGTGGATCGCAGCGTTAAAGAGGACCCGTGGGACGCGCACCTCCGTAGTGCGCGGCTCTGACGGACGTGACAAGACATTCAAGAACTGACGCTGGGGACCCACTTTGACTCTTTTTTGGTCATAGCCTCGGCGGGAGAAGGGCGTGGCCGCCGGGACTCTGCCCGAGGGCTACTGTCGCAACAATGGAACATGGTGTTCCCCTGATGCGGTCAAAGTGGGTCCATCACACATGGGTCCACCAAGGAGGCACTCAAGGCCAAGGCACAAGACCGGCAGATGGGCCCCCCCATCTGCCCCACGGCGCCCTGACGCGCGCGACATCGACAACCAAGGCAAAAGACTCGGGGACCCTCCGGGGCCCCCTCGACCCGGAAGCAGGCATGGAGGTCCCGGGACCCCGACGCCCGGCAGGAGGCCAGGCTCACCCCCGGGAACGAACCTCCAGTGCGCAAAGAGGATAAACTTGCCAGCCCTGGCTGGAAGCTCCTAGAAGACTTGGGCGCCAAGAAGATGGAGGCGCCAAAGGTGCCAAAGGGGGCAGAGGCGGAAAAGCTGTCAGCCTCTGTCCGCCCTCCCTGGAAAAGGTGGGCGACCTCACCTACCCCTTTTGAGAAGAATACGTGGACGAGAGGAGGCCACGTCGCCTCCTAAGGAGAGCCCGGAGGGGTTTTCCCACCAAAACTCCTCCGGCCCCAAGGGTGCACCTGTGGTATCCCCTTAGCCTATAAAAGGAGGATCGAGGCACCCAAGGGAGAGGGAACAAGCTCGGAAGGGAGGCTAGGCTAGATAGCGCATGAGAGGAAGAGTAGCATAGGAGAGAGGTGATCTCCTCCGGGCCAGGATCTGCTCGTCTTCAACCTTTAGCCAACACCTCCCGGGTTCTCACCCGTGACCACCATTGTAAAGCTACACCATGATACACCTCTCAATCCAGACATGCAGGAGTAGGGTTGTTAGCCTCCGGGCGGCCCGAACCTGGGTAAACTCCTTGTGTCTCTGTGATGCTTGCTAGTACGTAGATCTCGAGCGTAGACGAAGCCCCCGGGCGGAAGACGTTGTCGGAGATCTGTCCCAGGAACTGGGTGTGTCTCACGAAGGATCGAGTAAGGGGCTGAACACGGAATCAAACAACCCTCAACGTGCCTCGGCGACGCTGCTCGTCGAACTCGCTGTGGGACAACCCTGCAGAGATGAACGCACGGTATTACCCAGGTTCAGGGCCCTCTTTGGGAGGTAAAACCACTACGTCCTGCTTTGGTGTATTGCACTGCTTGGAGAGTTTACAGTACAAGGAGATCTTGTCGAGCTCGAGGTGGCTAACAATGGCTAGGGTTTGGTCTAAGCTCCAAGATGGTGAACTTGTGAACCAGAATGCGAACCCCCTGCCTAAACGTGCTCCCCCTCCTTTTATAGGTGTCTCGGGCCTCTTCCCCCAAAACATCTTGGCGGGAAGGGCTACAACATAGCGATGAAGGAGGGGGTGCGGTGCACAATAAAGGTAGAGTCCACCATAAAGGTAAGGTGCATGGACGCGGTTCACGGCAGGGGGCAGCGTCACCAAAGCTGGAAAAGCCTCCGTCCAGCCAGGACGGTGGGCTGGCGCCGCTGAGGTGGGAGGTGTCCCACGGTGACGTCGCCCTTGGAGCGTAGCTGCAGAAGGTTCCCTTATCACCAAAGTGGCAAGTCTCATTGTCCGCTTTGCTTGGTGCAGCTTTGTTGACTCCTTTATACACAAGAATGGCAACGGTGGCGCTGCTGTCACCGCGCGCTGGCGCGGTCGTCACTCTGTGGAGGGCGCAGAGCCCATGTGCGCTCTGCCGCGGAGGCAGAGCTGGCTTCGAGAGGAAGGAAGCCTCACGAGGCAAAAGGCCTCGCCGAGCCTTTCGGCTTGGTCTTTAGCTAAATTCGTAGGTGGCATCCGGGATGCTCTCTCGAGGAGAGGTCCCTCGCCGAGGGAAAAACCCTTGGCGAGGAAGAGAGGTCCCTCGCGAGGGAAAAACCCTCACGAGGCTCGCCAGGCTTGGAGAGCCTGGTCCTTAGCGAAATCTTCTGAAGAATGCTGTGGCCCTGGCAGGCCGGCCCGTGGTACCCTGGTTTCCACTGTGCCGACAGTAGCCCCCGGGCCCGCGATGGGCACGCCGGAGTCCATCGATGGAGGCGAAGCGTCGAGGGCCCAACGGTGCCTGCCTGGGCCGTGACACGTGGGGCGCAGCGGTTGCACCTGAGGCCACGACCTCCTCGGCTTCAACAGGCGACGTGGCGGGGCCCGCCACAACTCGGGAGCCGGTCAATAAAGCCTGGGTGCGCGGACGGCGCCCATCACTTCTCCCATAACTCCTCCGCACACTTCTCCCAACGCCTCCATCTCTCCAGAGCGCCCCGTCTCCAAAATCTCCTTCTCTAGCTTCCATGGCGCCCAAGAAGGCAACCGCCGACTAGAGGGGCAAGGCCGCGATGCAGACCGGCACGTCGGCGGCGGCGCGAGGCGCTGCTCCCCAGAGGGTGCTTCCGGAAACCCGCGTCCGTGCGGCGGCACTCGAGAAGGTGCGCCACCTGGCGGCCGCCAACACCCACGAGCTCGGTGCCACAAGCATGGCGCCCGGCAGCAGCAAGGTCGGCGCGGGGTACTACCCCATCTTCCTTCACACCCTCTACGCCGACCTCGTTCCTCCCTTCTCTAGCTTTCTCATGGGGATCCTTGAGGCGTACCGGATCCAACTCCTTCATCTCCACCCAAACTCCATACTCATCCTCGCCATTTTCGCCTACCTCTGCGAGGCGTACATCGGCATCCACCCCTCGGTGGCGCTCTTCCGCAGCTTTACGCCTTCCGGAGCACCGCGTCGAACGAGCGGTTCAGATGCATCTCCTTCCGCATCGCCGCCGCCAGGAGCGAAGACTACATCCCCATCGCGTGGCTTGGTAAGAACGCCATCACCAAGGTGATGAAGAAGGTGGAGGATTTCCGTCAGAAGTGGTTTTTCGTCGGCACCAAGTCGTCGAATCGCCACCTGGAGGTACCCGTGGCGCCCCCGAAGAAGTGGGCGCGCTGGGCGAGCAGCGACTTCGAGGGCCCCAAGCTTGAGGCGGTGTACGAGCGCATTCGGGTGCTCCGCGAGGCCGGGCTCACCGGCCAGATGGTGGCGAGGGATTTCGTCGCACGCCGCATTGCCCCCCTCCAGTGGCACTCGGAGCCGATGTGGACGTACTCAGGCGAGGACGACAGGATGCGCCTGAGTGCAGACGACTTCACTTCGGACGAGCTGGAGGAGGTCATGAAGGTCCTCTTCGCCACGGCGTCCGTCCCGTCCCCAGCCAACGACGATGCCTTGCCGCTGTTCGCCTATGTGGAGGAGAGCGTGCGCGAAGCCCGTGAAATCCTGCCCATCTTCGACGAATGGGGCATCAAGCCAGCAAGGCTCCGCAGGCCCCGCAGCAACCCGTGGGCTGCGGAGCTGGAGCAGGTGGGCGACTCGCCGGAGCCAGACGAGGTCAAAGATTCTGGTGAGGACGAGGCCTCGAGAGGCGCCAACCCCTCTGGCGAGGACGAGGCCTCGAGAGGCGCCGACCCCTCGGGAGGCGACGTGGGCTCAAGGAACATGCCGCCTGGCGCGGACCTCCAGGAGATCTCCTCCAGCGGTGACGAGGATGCCTTCCACGTGGCCCGCGCCTGACACATCGTAGAGGAGGAGGAGGAGGAGAGCGGCAGCAGGGGAGGACGCTGCGAGCCCCGCACCAAGGCTCTCCACGACAGGAATGTCTCGGCAGGGAGGGACGCCCCCCGAGAGGATGCAGGAGGGCCTCAAGAGGAGGCCAGGGTGAGCAGCCCCCAGCCTCCGAAGGCGAAGAAAAGGGTGTGGAGGATGGCCAACGAGTAAGCCTCGATTCTTCTTTTCCTTTAGCATTTTTCTTCCTAGAATCCTCTTGACGGATCTTCTGCTTGTTTGTCTTCAGGAATCCTGCGGCGCCGAAGAAGCGGCGGCTCCGGAAGCTTGGGGAGGCCGCTCACACCCCCGCGGCGCCGCCGGTGGCTGACAAGCCGCAGCACGCGGCTGCTCCTCCTACAGGCGAGCACCGCGAGGAGGAGGATGACGACGTCGTTGAGGTGGTGCCGCCACCCGTCCAGACCACTCTTCCTCCCGCGGGTGAGCACCGCGCAGAGGAGGTGGTTGAAGAGGCGACGGCGCCGCCAGCTCGGGCCGCCAATCCTCCCGTAGAGCAGGAGGCGACTGAGGAGGAGAGGGTGGACGAAGAGATCATCATGGAGCCGCCTCCAGAGGAGGAGGAGGCTCCCACAAGAGGGGCCGACGCCCCCGAGGCTGTGGCGGACGCGGCCACCACGAGAGGGGCGGGAAGCGCCCCTAAGGAGCAGGAGGTGGAGGCGCCTCCGGAGCCCACTGATACGGGAGCTGGGGCCGAGAGGGCGCCCAGCCCCCAGCGGGCTCCAGACGCGGGAGGCGACGCCAGCGCCCATGCGAGCCCCCCAGAGGGCTCCTGACGCGGGGGCGCGAGGAGGGCGCCCACACGATCCCTCAGAGGACCCCTGATGCGGGAGGCAAGGAAGGCGTCCTCGCGAGCCCCCGGGCCGCACCGGAGGCGGCCGTGAGCCCGAGACAGGGTGCCTCTAGCGCCCCGCCAAGGGGCGAGATCTCTGCACCCCGCAGTGATGCGGGGACCTTGGCGCTGCGGGAGCCACGGCGCCGAGCGGTTCGTCGCCAAGCCGTCCTCGGCTAGGCGCGGCGGACGCTTGAGGAGCTAGAGGCGCAGCTCGCTGAAGAGGAGCTTGCCCAGATGGAAGAGCGGGAGAGGCTCGACGAGGGCTGGCCCTCATCCACGATAGCGTGGAGAGCTGCCGCCGGCAGGACGCGGCGGCCCTGGCAGCCCGCCAAGAGGCCATGCACTTCGCCGTAGAGACCCGCGACAGCGTGAAGCCGGAAGCGGCGGAGACAATGGAGCAGCTGGACGCCGCGAGGGAGGCGCTCGAGGCGGAGACCGCCTCCAAGCAACAGGAGATAGCGGCCGCGGAGCAGAAGTTCGTCGCTGACTCCAAGGTTGTAGAGGCCAGCCTGAAGGAGCTCCGTGAGAGGCTGGACACCCGCGAGAAGCGTCTGGTGCAGCGCGAAGCGGAGCTCACGCAACGCGAGGGAGCGCTCTCCCCACGCAAGGAGGAGCTGCGCCGACGCGAAGAGCAGGTCCAGCAGCTTGAGGCGGACCAGGCCACACGCGAGGGGCAGCTGCAGGCTCGCGAGGGCCGGGTGGCCAGGGATGAAGCCTCCTACGCCGAGCACTTCGCGAAGGCCAACGACAACCTTGCGGCGAAGGAGAGGAAGATAAAGGAGGAGGCCGACGACAGGGTCAAGCTCATCCGCCTGGACCTCGCCAAGGACTATGACGAGAAGGCCAAGAAGCAGGAGGAGCGCTTCAAGGCGAAGTGCAAGGAGCTCCAGGACCGCATCCAGGAGCTCGAGAAGGGGGAGAAGCAGATGGCTTCCCACCTTCAGGGCGCCAGGGAGGCGCAAGCCCGCGCAGAGGGGAAGGCCGCCGCCCTGGAGAAGGACTTAAGCGAGCTCCACCAGCAGGTGGGGCCGGTCGTGAACCTTGTGGAGGAGGCACGGAGCAACGCGGAGCATGGGCGGACCATGACACGCCAATGCCAGCTCATGCTTCAAGGCTTGGTGACCCGCGCGCGCCGTTGGGGATGACCTGAGGATCGAGGTTCCCCACTTTTCCGCAGGGAGCGACGACGAGGCCGTGTACACGTTCTTCTTCGAGCAATTCCTCGGAAAGCTTGAAGAGACTGCGAAAGGCTTCGACGAGCGCATCGTGGAGGAGAGCCGCGATCTCCTCGTCATCGCCACCTGCCGCATCTTCAGCAACCTCGCGAGGCTCCAGCCCTCGCTTGACCTCGAGGCCGTGACGACGCCGGTCGTCATCAGCGACAGGGCGCGGAAAGCCGCCGAGGTGTACGCCAAGAAATTCGACCAAGTCCTGGTCGATGAAGACGAAGGTGACAACGAGGAGGATGCCCTGGAGGAGGAGGTGGAGGCTGCCGTGGACGGAGCGGGCACCTCAGGAGGCGCGACGGCCTAAGCTCCTTCCTGTATCTGGACGTGCAGGAGCACGAATTATCTTAGCATTTCATTTGTAATAGCTTTTGTGAAGACTTGCTTTAAGCTTTGTCTGCTTGGTGAATATCCCTCGTGAGGCTTTTGTCTTCCCTTTCATGTCTTTTTCGCTCTACGTCTTAGGACCCTCTCTTAGCGCTACACCACCGCCGCTTCGGTATGTGAGAGTCAGGGCTCCACAAGGCCGGGGGGTGCGTGAGGCCTCGAGAGGTAAGAGCTCCCAAGTCACGATGCTTGGGGCTCCCCTTTAACGTGCAAGCAGCCCATGAGGCGCGGGAGAGAGATAAGAGGCTCAAGGGACGAAAACCAGCGAAAGGGATTTCAAACAAGTGTCTGGACTTAGCTTCACGAGGCGCTTTGCCTTGGAGAGGGTGTTGGTTCCCTGATGAGGTGTCCTCGCCTTGGAGAGGGTGTTGGTTCCCTGACGAGGTGTCCTCGCCTTGGAGAGGGTGTTGGTTCCCTGGCGCTTGCTTTGGACCTGTTTTCCTGCGTTTTGACAAATAGGCGTACCCACAAGCAATACATAGCTAGATGACTCATGCGTGCTCGTAGGTTCCTTCATGTGTGTCTCGCGAGGAGAACAGGCACCAAGGTCCTTGGTGAGTTTACGTGCACGGGAGCCGGTCCATGAGTTCAGAGCTCCTTGGGAGTTGACATGCATGAGAGCTGACCCGTGAGTTCAGAGCTCGGACTCCTTGGGTTTTAGGCGCTGCTGGGATGCTCCCGAAGCACAGGCACTATGTCCAGCCCCCGCTCGCGAGATACACAGGAGGGATCATACGAGCAAGGATGAATCAGCAATAACATAAATGCTTACCAAAGTAAGAACATATGCTGGCACGAAGCGCAAAGGTTCAAAGTGACCTGAAACAGAGGTTCATTATACTGGCGTGGCCAGAATTACAAAATCCGCCATGTCAGGCATGGGGTTCCACATGTTGTTGCTGAGACTCTCGAGGGGGCGTGCCCGAGGCGACGCATGTAGAGAGAGCTCAGAGGGGGCCCCTATGCGGGGGTGGCTTGTAGAGCCTGCGGTCCACCATGGCTGGGCATGGGGATCCACCTCGCCAAGGCATGGTGCTTGAAGAAGTCACCTTGCCGAGGCGCGGTGGCTTGGGAGTCTTCTCGAACGGCCCGCGGCAATGTATAGTAGAGAGAGGAGCCCGAAGTTTTTCCTCGTGGAGGATGATGGCGCGAGGCTCTCACTTGATGCAAAAAATTGCTCGTCGAGGACGATCAGGGGTAGAACTTGCGCAGGTGCTGGATGTTCTAGGGGTTGGCGACAGGGATGCCGTCCTTCGTCTCGAGCCGCGCAGAGCCAGGCCTGGCGATGTGCACGACTCTGTAGGGTCCTTCCCACATTGGTGAGAGCTTGTGGAGGCCTGTCCTGGAGAGGATTCTCCTCAGGACGAGGTCTCCTGCTTCAAGAGTGCGCGGGCGGATGTGGCGGCTATGGTAGCGACGGAGGTCTTGCTGGTACCTTGCCGCTCTCAGGGCCGCATTGCGGCGGAGCCCTTCAAGCAGCAGGAGATCGTGGTTGCGCAGTTCATCCTGCTCAGCCTCCTTGAAGGCCAAGACTCTCGGAGAGCCGTGGGTGATCTCGCTGGGGAGGACGGCTTCAGCACCATAAACGAGGGAGAACGGCGTCTCACCAGTTGGCTTTGTTGGTGTGGTGCGGATGGACCAGAGCATCGAGGGGAGCTCATCTATCTAGTGCTTGCCACTGGCCTTGAGGCGGTTGAAGCTTCTCGTCTTGAGTCCCTTGAGCACCTCGATGTTGGCTCGCTCAGCCTGCCCATTGCTTCGTGGGTGCGCCACTTAGGCGTAGCAGATTTGGGCGCCGAGGCTGCCGCAGTAGGACTTGAAGGCGCCGCTGATGAATTGTGAGCTGTTGTCGGTGATGATGCGGTTGGGCACACCGAAGCGGCAGACCAGGCTCCTTATGAATTTCATCGCCGACTTCACCGGTATGGTGCGCACGGGTTCCACCTCAGGCCACTTGTTGAATTTGTCGATGGCGACGTAGAGGTAGCGGTAACCCCCGAGCGCTCGCGAGGAGGGTCCCAGAAGGTCCAGCCCCCAGACCGCGAACGGCCAGGAGAGCGGGATGGTTTGGAGTCCTTGCGCGGGCTGGTGGATCTGCTTGGCGTGGAATTGGCAGGCGTCGCAGGATTGAACGATTGCGGCTGCATCTTGAAGCACTGAGGGCCAGTAGAAGCCACTCCGGAAGACCTTGCCTGCGAGGGTGCGCGAGGACGAATGGTGGCCGCACTCTCCGCTGTGGATGTCGTTGATGAGCTTGCGGCCTTCCTTGGCAGGGACGCACTGCAAGGCAACCCTATTGGGGCGCTTACGGTACAGGTCTCCGTCGTGGAGGCAGTAATACTTGGCCTGGCGAGCAACCCTTTCGGCTTCAGCATCTTCTTCGGGAAGGACTCGACTTTGCAGGTAGTTCTTGATCTCGTCGATCCAACCAGTGTCTTGTCGTACCAAGGTCATCAGCAAGTGATCGCCTGAGGGCAGCCCACAGTTTGGTGCTCCACTTGATGGGGCTGGTGGGAGCTCCTCATCGATGCTCATGTTGACAGCTGGTTGCTTGATGGAGGACTTGGCGAGTCTTTCCTCGAACACTCCGGGCTTCTGTGCTTCCCTTCTTGCTGCTCGCCTGGCGAGTTCATCTGCCTCTTGGTTCTCTCCTCATGGGATGTGCTTGAGCTCCATGCCCCTGAAGTGCTTCTCGAGTTTGCGTACCTCTTCAAGGTAGGCCACCATGTAGGTGTCCTTAGGCGTGTAGCTTTTGTTGGAGAAGTTGACGAGGAGCTGAGAGTCGCCCTTGATGAGGATGCGCTTGATGCCGAGGGCAATGGCGGCTCTGAGCCCGGCGAGGAGGCCTTCATATTCAGCAATGTTGTTGGAGACCTTGTCGTTGTCCTTGAAGCACAGCTGGACGGCGTGGTAGAGCTTGTCGCCTGTCGGTGAGGTGAGGACAGCACCAGCCCCTGCACTCCGGGCCGTGAAGGCGCCGTCGAAGTGCATGGTCCAGTGGCCTGGTTCCGTCCCTCCTGAGGCTGTGGCTTCCTCCTCTTGAGGCTCTTCTTCACGCGTGTCCGTCCATTCGGCCATGAAATCAGCCAGCGCCCTGCCCTTGATGACCCTGGTGGTGTCAAACTCCAGCTCGAAAGGTTGTAGCTCGATGCCCCAGCCTGCGACGCGATCTGTCGCGTTTGGGTTGCGCAGGACCTGCTCCAGGGGGTATGAGGTGACCACCTTGATGGGGTGGCCCTGGAAGTAGTGGCGCAGCTTCCTGGAGGTGCTGAGGAGCGAGAAGAGTAGCTTTTGCTGCATGGGGTAGCGCTCGCGAGCGTCCCGCAGCACTGTGCTGACGAAGTAGATGGGACGCTCGACGAGGGCGGTTGTTGGCGTGGCAGCGGTCGGCTCCTCTCGAGGCTCGGTGGAGTCCTCGGCGAGGGTTTCTTGAGGCCCCACTTGTAGAGGCTCGGCATGAGGCTGGAGGCTTGGCGAGGGTGCTTCCTTGTCGGGTGGTTTTGGACTTGGCGAGGCGGAGTTCTGCTTGGCGAGGACTGGCAAAGGTCTCCTCGAGGTCCTTGATGAGCGTGTCCTCCTCGCGAGTTTTGACCACGATGTCGTTGACGTAGGCCTCTGCATTCCTCCCCATTTGAGCCCCCAAGGCGATCCTCATGAGGTGCTGGAAAGTGGCGCCGGCGTTCCTCAGGCCGAAGGGCATGCAGACGTAGCAAAACACACCACAAGGGGTGAGAAATGCTGTCTTCTCCTCGTCCTCCTTCGCCATCTTGATCTGGTGGTAGCCAGAGAAGGCATCCACAAAATAGAGGAGCACGCAGCCGGCGGTGGAGTCCACGATCTGGTCGATCCTCGGGAGGGGATAGGGGTCCTTGGGGCAGGCCTTGTTGAGGTCGGTGAAGTTGATGCAGAGGCGGCTTCCTCTGGTGTGTTTGGGTACAACCACTCCGTTGGTGAGCCAAGTGGGATGGACCACTTCCTTGATGATGCTGGCCTTCTTCAGTTTCTCTACTTCCTTGACGATGAAATCTTGCTTCTCTGGCGCCTGGCGCCGCGCCTTTTGCTTCACGGGGCGTGCGTTTGGACACACGGCTAAGTGGTGCTCGATCACCTCCCTCGGTACTCCAGACATATCTGACGGTGTCCATGCGAACATGTCAGAGTTTGCCCTGAGGAAGGCGACGAGCACGCTTTCCTATTTGGGAGGCAGGTTGGCGCCGATGGTGATGCTAGCCCCCGAGCCGTTTGCCTCAAGAGGCACTTGCTTCGTCGCGGCCTTCTCCTGGGAGAGCAGCTACTTCTTCTTTGCGGGGGGCCTCGGGAGGGGCTCCTCATCCTCGTCAGCGGGTGACGCCACCGCGACAGCCTTGTAGGCCGCTTGCGCAGCGTACAGGGTGTCCGAGACCACGCCGCGGATGACGATGGTGCCACCCGAGCCAGGGAGCTTGACGAGGTTGTAGGCGTGGTGGGTCACCGCCATGAACTTGGCGAGGGCGGGGTAGCCGAGGATGGCGTTGTAGGACAGGCCGATGTGCGCGACGTCAAAATCGATCAGCTCGGTGCGGTAGTTGGCCTGGGTGCCGAAAGTGACGGCGAGCCTCACCTGCCCCAAAGGGGTGGTGAGACCCTCTGTCACCCCCGAGAAGGGCCTGGTGGGCATGAGCCGCTCGTAGGGCACCTGCAGCTTCTCGAATGTCTCGACAGAGATGATGTTGAGGCTGGACCCCCATCAATGAGCGTCTTAGAGACGGCGATGTTGTTGATGGTGGGAGTGCAAACCAGCGGGATGGTGCCAACAGTTGAGGTGGACTTGGGGTGGTCGCTGGAGGCGAAAGTGATGGGGCACTGGGACCACTTGAGGGGCCTGGAGGCCTCGACCCCAGGAAGGGCTGCCGCGACCTCGCGAGCGAATTGCTTGAAGTGTCGGTTGGAGCTGGGGGCCTGAGCCCCGCCGAGGATGCAAGTGGCCCCGCGAGGCACTTGGTAGCCCTCATCAGTCTCGGCAGGCAGGTTGTCGTTCGCGGGCTGGACGGCATTGGCCTGGGGGTTCTGCTGGTAGTTGTCGTTGTAGTTGTTGTTGTTCCAGCGTCGCCCCCCGCGGCCGCCGCCGCGGCCTCCGTGGCCCTGCTGCCGCTCGTTAGCCTCGCGAGCCTCGCGAAGCCTCTTGAGGTCGTAGCAGTCCTCGGTGGCATGGGAATGCCTGTTCTGGTAGATGCAGAAGGGACGATCATCTTTCTTCTCAGGTCCCGCGGCTGGAGTGGCAGCTTGACGAGGCTGCTTGGCGTCAGGCTCAGCCACGAGGACCGCAGTGGTCTTGCGCTTCTCGGTGGATTTATTCTTCTTCTTGGACCCAGGGGTCCCCTGGCTCGTTCTTGACGAACAAGCGGCCCTCCTCAGCTTTGGCGCACTTATCCGCCAAGTCGAAAAGCTTGACGATGGTGGTGATGTTGTCATGGATGCCAAGCTTCTCGAGCATCCGCACATCCGTGACCCCAGCCTGGAAGGCCGAAATGACCTGCGCGTCGGTGGCGTTGGGGATCTTGTTGCGCACTTGGCTGAAGCGCTGTATGTGTTTGCGGAGGGTCTCGCCAGGCGCACGGCGCGGAGATCGTTGTACGTGAGGCCGCGCTCGTACGTGCCCTTGAAGTTGGCGACGAAGCACCGGCAGAGGTCCTCCCAGGTGTTGACGGACTCGGCGGAGAGGTTGGTGAGCCACGAGGATGCGGAGTCCTTGAGGGCCATGGGGAACCAATTCGCCATGACCTTGTCGTCGCCCCCGGCGGCCTGGATGGCCAGAGTGTAGAGCTGCAGGAACTCCAGGGGGTTGTTCTGGCCGTCGTAGCGCGGAGGGAGATCCGGCCGGAACTTGACCGGCCAGACGACGCGATGAAGGCTGCGAGTGAACGCGGCCGTCGTGCCGTAGGTGACTGCGCCGTTGGCGAGGGTGGCGCGGAGGTGGCGCCCTGCGACGGCGATGTCATGGGCGGCGCGGTTGTGGCTATGGGCTCTGCGCTCGATGCTCACGCGTGCGTCCTCCGGGGCTCGCTGCACGATTTGGCAGTCGTGCGGCGACGACGTATGCGATGCAGCACGGTTGTCGCGAGGAGGAGCCCCAGCGGGAGCGAGTTGCGGTGGAACCGGTGGAGCTGGAGCGGGCACGGGGTGACGAGGAGGAGCATGTGGCGCGCCGTGCGCCACGTCCCCTGCGCGTGCGGAGAGGACCAGCGAGCGAGACGGTGCACGAGCGGCGACGCGAGCAGCGCCGACGAGCTCGGAGAAGCGGTTGAGCCAGGCTTCCTGGGCCTCCGGAGTGGGACGGTATTGCAGCAGCTCCTGCGCCATGAGGAGCGCAGTCGCCGGGCTGGGCGCAGGGCGGCCCAACGAGGAGGCAGCACAGTCCCGCGATGGGTGCAGGGAGGAGGCCTCCTCTTCGCCGAGGTCTTCCTCAGCGTGGTCGATGTCGTCGTCCTCCGGGTGCTCGACGTGGGGCTCGGGGTCGACGTGGCGCTCCGGAGCAGCACTTCCACGCGGGTGACCGCGCGGGTTGCCAGCGGGAGCGGTGGCGGTGCTAGCCGTCCGGCGAGCGAGACGTTCGGCGCGAGAGATGCTGGCCATGGCGGTGTCGAGGTTGAAGATGCGCCTCAGCCCCCTACCTGGCGCGCCAAATGTCGGAGATCTGTCCCAGGAACTGGGTGTGTCTCACGAAGGATCGAGTAAGGGGCTGAACACGGAATCAAACAACCCTCAACGTGCCTCGGCGACGGTGCTCGTCGAACTCGCTGTGGGACAACACTGCAGAGATGAACGCACGGTATTACCCAGGTTCAGGGCCCTCTTTGGGAGGTAAAACCCCTACGTCCTGCTTTGGTGTATTGCCCTGCTTGGAGAGTTTACAAGTACAAGGAGAGCTTGTCGAGCTCGAGGTGGCTAACAATGGCTAGGGTTTGGTCTAAGCTCCAAGATGGTGAACTTGTGAACCAGAATGCGAACCCCCTGCCTAAATGTGCTCCCCCTCCTTTTATAGGTGTCTCAGGCCTCTTCCCCCAAAACATCTTGGCGGGAAGGGCTACCACATGGCGACGAAGGAGGGGGTGTGGTGCACAATAAAGGTAGAGTCCACCATAAAGGTAAGGTCCATGGACGCGGTCAACGGCAGGGGGCAGCGTCACCAAAGATGGAAAAGCCTCCGTCCAGCCAGGACGGTGGGATGGCGCCGCTGAGGTGGGAGGTGTTCCACGGTGATGTCGCCCTTGGAGCGTAGCTGCAGACGGTTCCCTTATCACCAAAGTGGCAAGTCTCGTTGTCCGCTTTGCTTGGTACGGCTTTGTTGACTCCTTTATACACAAGAATGGCAACTGTGGCGCTGCTGTCACCGCGCGCTGGCGCGGTCATCACTCTGCAGAGGGCGCAGAGCCCATGTGCGCTCTGCCGCCGAGGCAGAGCTGGCTTCGAGAGGAAGGAAGCCTCGCGAGGCAAAAGGCCTCGCCGAGCCTTTCGGCTTGGTCCTTAGCTGAATTCGTAGGTGGCATCCGGGATGCTCTCTCGAGGAGAGGTCCCTCGCTGAGGGAAAAACCCTTGGCGAGGAAGAGAGGTCCCTCGCGAGGGAAAAACCCTCGCGAGGCTCACCAGGCTTGGAGAGCCTGGTCCTTAGCGAAATCTTCTGAAGAATGCTGTGGGCCCTGGCAGGCCGGCCCGTGGTACCCTGGTTTCCACTGTGCCGACAGACGTTACTCAGCCTCCTTCGCGCCCCATACCGAACCTAAAAAGGGGTATCCTTTACTCCCGATGTCCGTGATCCAAGACACGACACTTCCAAAGGTTTTAAATCAAGCATATCATAGAAACTTTTAGGCATAACAGAAACACTAGCACCAAGATCACACAAAGCATTGCAATTCAAGTCATTTATTTTCATCTTAATAGAGGGCTTCCCCCTATCTTGTAATTTTCTAGGAATAGAAGTTTCAAGTTGGAGTTTTTTCTTCCCTAGCCTTGATAAGAGCATTGGTAATGTGTTTAGTAAAAGCAATGTTTAACTTACTAGCATCCGATGACTTAGTAAGTTTTTGTAGGAACTTTATGACTTTAGTAAGATTGCAATTATCAAAATCAATTTCATCATCTTTAAAGAGGCTAGGAGGATCATCATTAGTAGTTGGGATAATATAAACATTACCAATTTTACTAATAATTTCAGCATTTTTAGCTTCCTCTTTCTCTCTAGCCCACCTAGCATGCAAGCAAGCTAACATCCTTCCATTCCCATTAATTTGGATAGAAATATAATTTAAATATTTAGTAGGCTTGTATTGAAGAGGAGTGGTTCTAATTTTTAAAATTTTAGCATCATGAGCAAAATTCTCCACTTTAGAGACAAGACTATCTAGTTTTTCGAGTTCCTCTTCAACAGTTTTATTAAAAGCTCTTTGTGTAGTAATAAAATATTTTAAGACATTTTCAAGATCAGTAGGCACACTCCTATTAGCATTGTAAGAATTACATAAGAGTTGCCATTATTAGGATGTACGGTTTATAGTTGTTACCACCAAAATTATTTCAATAGCATTGTTGTTAAAATTATTTCTATTAAGGAAATTAACATCAACTTGATCCTTTTCTTGAGCAATTAATGAAGTAAGAGGGACATTATTAGGATCAATAGGCGACTGATTGGTAGCGAGCATAGACATAATCATATCAACCTTCTGATTCAAAGAGGAAATTTCCTCGACAGAATTTACCATCTTACCAGTTGGAACTCTTTCGGTGTGCCATTGTGAATGATTTGTCATCATCTCATCCAAAAGATTAGTTGCTTCACCTAATGTGGTGGACATAAAGGTACCACCGGCTGCCGAGTCCAACAAGTTCCTTGAAGAAAGATTGAAAGATTCAAACCTGCATAAAAAGTTTGGACAACCATCTATGTAGTTAATCTATGAGTGGGACAATTTTTAACCATAGACTTCATTCTTTCCCAAGCTTGAGCTACATGTTCATTATAAAATTGTCTAAAGTTCATAATGTTACTCCTCAACTGTATAATTTTAGCAGGTGGATAGTATTTCCCAATAAAAGCATCTTTGCATTTAGTCCAAGAATCAATACTATTTCTAGGCAAAGACAATAACCATTCTTTAGCTCTCTGTCGTGGGGTTGTCACGGCAAGTCCTTCCTCTGAGAAGGTGAGTTCTGGGGCCATTGATGCACGAAGTACGTAGGAGAGGTTAATCTCACCAAGGGACACAGATTTACCCAGGTTCGGCCCCTCTTGACTAGAGGTAAAGACCTACTTCCTGCTTCTCTTTATTGCTCTAGATCTGATATCGATTACAGGGTTCCGACTCCTCTCTGGGGAGTCGGCGACTAGGTATCTCTCTCAAGGCTTATCGACCTAAGGTCCAGGACCCCGCTTATCAAGGCGGCCGGGTCCCTAGACTTACAGGTTATACCGAGTCACACTAGAACACGGAGTCCTACTCTACGTCTTGGTCTTCCAAGTTAGGGCTCCGGGTTGTACTTGGACTCCTTGCTGATGAGTCCCTTCTCCATCATGGGCCATGGTTGGCTTGTCTTCAGCCCAGCCCATGCGACTTGATACGTGACTCGGCTTTGGCCTTCTTGGTCTTGGCGAGTCTACTTTCCGGGTCCATGGGTCTACCTATAAAGTATCCCCCCATCAGTAGCCCCCGAATTTATCTTGGGCGCAGCTTTAGCGGCTTCTTCTGACTCCTTAGGTTGACTCCCTGGCTCGACTTCTTCAATCTGAGTCACCAATTCAGGAGTCGCCTGCTGCTAGCTCCAAGATGAATTCCTGCATAAAAACATAATACACATATAAAATGAGTCCATCCTCATCCCTTGTTCAAGCCACCACTCTTGCCTTTGCACTATCAGGCCGAGTTTGTTATGACTCTTGTGAACAAGGACTAAATAACTTGACTTTCACTGTCACAGGACTCGCCATTCTGAGACAAGCCGGCTCCTTCCACTTCTGTGAATTTAGTTTTTCTATTATCATTTCCTATCTGGCTTTTAGCCTCTGAATCGTTATCCATAGTTTACTGTGGACCACCTCTGTAACTCTCTAGGGTTTTTACCCCTTTATAAATTGCGAAGGGTTAGGTCTCAAAACCCTCACTTGCCCCTTCAGCTCAAATCTCCCCTCTCTCTTTGTGCTCATCTCTTCCCGCGCTCAGCACACACCGCCCGCTCGCCATGGCACCCAAGCGCGCAAAAGTTGCACCCAAGGCCAAGGCTTCCTCATCGAGCAGGACAGTGGACATCGCCGCCGCGGCCGCCGCCGCCACCAAATCTTCATCGAAGCGATCGATTTCCGCCGATTGGGGTAGATCCACGATTACCTTCGAGAAATTGAAGGCGCACCGGTCGACTGGCCTTATTCCATCCAATGTGAAGGCTCGGGCCCCAGGGGATGAGATAGTGCCCGCTCCCGCGAAGGATGAGGTGGTGATCTTCACAGAGCACCTGTTCCGCGGATTCACGTCCCCGGGTAATCTCTTCTTCCGCCAGCTCCTTGAGCTTTATCAGCTACGGATTCACGACTTGGCTCCCAATTCTATCCTCACTTTGTCCAATTTCGTCACTTTGTGTGAGGATTACCTCCAAATCAAGCCTGATCTTAACCTCTGGCTCGAACTTTTCTATTGCAACCCCCAGCCCGAAACTTCTGGGGGCCCTCTCCTTCAATGCGGCGCCGTCGCTCTTCAACGACGCCTTCATTCCGTCTTTCCCAAGCCTGTCTTTCCTAATCGCATCAAAGATTGGCAGAAAACTTTCTTCTATTGCAAGGATACCTCCCCTGCAGGTGAACCTAAACTCCCTCTATTCTCTGAGAACCGCCTCCAGGCGACTCCCCTTATGAAGGCTAGATGCTCAGAGGCCGCCCGGCCAAGAGTCGAGTCTTTGATCACTCGGATTCGGGCCCTCCTATCCCACAATCTGGAAAATATGGACCTAGCCCGCCGCTGGACAACTTGGAGGATTCAGCCCCTGAGTCCTAGGACTCGGCTTATTTGCACATATACTCGCTGCGCGGGTGATGACCTCCGGGTGACAGAACAGCTGTCAGATGGCCCTGAGCTCGGTCGGCTCATCAAAAAGCTGACTGGGCAGCCTGTGACCAGGAACACTTTGGGCTCCAGCCCTTCTGCTCCACCAACCCAGCTCCCGATGTAAGCTTTAAACTTTACCTCATTTCTAACTTGCTCTCGCTTGTATCGCTTACTAACTCATTTTTTTTTGACTTTCCTTGCAGCTCACCGACTCCTTCTGGAAGCCGGCCTCTGGAGCTGGCACTGAGAATAAAACTGAAGCAGAGGCTGAGGTTGAAGAAGAGAACCCTGTCATAGAGCAAACCACTGTGGCAGAGGATGCTGAAGACGATGATGATGCAGGCGAGGAGTCCTCTCAGGAGGCCCCGACTGCAAATGATGGTGAGGATGACAATGAAGATGAGGAGTCCTCTCCAGAGGCTCCCATTGTGGAGGATACTGATGAAGACGAGTCCTCTCCAGAGGCTCCTGTCACTAAACAAGCTCGCACCACCTCTGGGACTGCTGCTGCTCAGCCATCTTTGTCTGAAGAGTCCTCAGCCAAAAGCCACTCTTCTTCCTCCCCAGCTTCCCATAATGGGTCTCGAGAGGCTGTTCCCAAGGTACCACTTTCACGAGTCCTTGGGTCCACTCGCTCACCTGCTAAGCCTGAAGAACGTGTGCAGAGTGTTGTTGCTGCTAGGAAGAGAAAGCTGCTCTCCGACGGGCCTGCAGAGACTCCTGATCCTCTGCCTGTTTCGCACCAACGGAAGTCGGCTTCTCCTCCCTGCAAGGACGACTCCTACCACTCCGCCATGTCTATGCCTTCTTCAGACTCTCAGGCCTCCTTGGACCTGGAAACCAATGTTGGGTAAGACTCCTCTGTTTACTCTACTTGCATTCAAATAACTTCTGCCTTTTCCCTTTTCACTAGATTTATTGCTGACTTCTGTCTTTGTATGTTTCAGGGCTCGACCTTGTGTCAAGGTAACCAAGCTCCCAGGCATGGCTGATGTCACCTCTGCTCATGGACCTGTCCCTCCTTCGACTTCCCAAACCAAAAGCACGAGGACAGGTCCCTCAACTCCTGCATCTGCTGGTGCAACTACAGCTCCCATCATTCCCGAGTCCCCTTCAAGGACTCGGGCGGCGACTCCACAGATTGTCCAGCCCTCTTCTGGGACTGAGACTCCTAATGCTGCGCCTCAAGATCAGCCGGCTCCTTTGAAGGCGACTCCTACAACCCCACCAATCATCAAGGCCAAGTCTTCTATTGACTATAGCCGACTTCGGGTGGCTGATAACATGTCCTTCTCTGAAGCATATGCTGAAGCGGTCGACTTGAACGATCAATCTGCCAGGCTAAAGGATGATGAGCAAGCGGCTCTTAGATCTCTTCACATGATTCACAACTTAAGCCTTTTGACTTCTGCCCTTTATGTTTTCTGGCACCCTCCTATTCCGGTAGCCCCCAAGCACCTGTCTGCGGTGACTTGTGACTAAGATATGTGCTTTTCCTTTAAAATTGAACTGAACTGTTATGTAGAAAAATTTACACACTGTAGCCCCCAAGCACTGAGTCCTTAGCTCTACTAGGACTCGGGGCTGCTGATTTGCTGTCTGTCGGGTCCTTGGACCAAAAACTTTTCCACGAGTAGCCCCCAAGCGCCGAGTTGTCAGCCTGCGACGACTTGGAGCCACAAATACATGTAATTAACTGGAACTTAGCTTTATAGAAGAAAAATTTCTGCTCTGCGAGTAGCCCCCAAGCGCCAAGTTGTTGACTTGTGACGACTTGGAGCTGATAACTTGGTGACTAGGACCCATGCGTGCTGGTTGTAAAAGAAAAAATTGACTCCTGAGAAGCCCCCAAGCGCCAAGTTGTTGACTTGTGACGACTTGGAGCTCATGAGTTCTCTGCTTGACTTGTAAAACTGACTTGTAAATTCTGACTTATCGATCCTGAGTTGCGAACTATGACTTGCCAATTCTGACTTGCAAAAATTTGACTTGTGATTGCAGTGCCTTGTCTCCAAAATGAAGAGAGATATGAAGGAGCTGGAGGACCCGGCAGCTGCTAGTGCCAGGTCTGCTATAGCTGAAAAAGAACGCTCCCTTCAACTTGAGAAGGATCTGAAGGTCTTATCTGCTCAACTGGAGCAAGTGAGGAAAGAGTCTGCTAATGCCAAAAGAGTTTCTCAGAAGGCACACAATGACCTGAAAGCTGTCTTTGACACCTGCCGCAAGGGCATTGGGGCCATGTGCCAACATATATTCGGTAAGTTTGTACTTTTTGCTTACTTCCTTTTTGCATCTTTTTGAATTGCTTTTAAAACTGTCACTCCTTGATTTCCTTTCTGCAGGGGCTGACTCCCCAAAGCTCAAGCTGCCTACTAGTAAGCAGTTGCATGAAATGCTGGATTATTGCCATGGGCTGCAAGAAGGAGCCCGTGCTGTGGTCAAGTATCTGAATGCCAAGGGCAAGTGCCCCAAGGAGCCTGAGCGTTTGGTGGATGAGTTGTCTAGGGCACCAGGATATATGTGGATGTGGAAGCAATCTTCTTTGAGGAGAGCGTCCATCAGAATCCTTGCCCTAGCTCATAGTTATTATCCCACTGTGTTGGAGCCGGCCCTGCTTACTATGGGAAAACCAGAACAACACGAAGATGACTTCAAGGCTGAGGAGAAGCTAGTACGGCCATATGCTTGTGAGATAGCTAATAAGATGGACCCTGAGGTATGGGTTGACCATTATGACTTGGAGAACAAAAGGGTTGGTCCAGGGATTCCTGAGATCGTAAACTTTGGCCGCCCCTCACAGGACCCAGCTGGTGTTCCATCCTCTTCTACTGGGCCGAGTTCCTCGTCGCCAGCGGCTCCTGTTCTTGGTGCCGAGCCCACTTTGAAGACTCCTGCTGCGCCCACTCCTTCAAGAGCTATCTCCGGGGACGCCCAGAAACAAGAAGAGCTGGCTAAGCACATGAAGAGTCCCAGAGGCACTGGTTTTCAAACGAAGAGAGTCGCCACCAAGCCTCCTGTGAAGCCGGCTCCTGCCTCAGCCGCTCAAACAAAAGACAAGTCTCCAGTAAAGAAGGACTCCCCAATTCCGGCTGAGAAGTCGACTCCTCTAGAAGATCATCCCTTGAATGACTTTTGATCACTGTGTGATGCTGTGCTATTAGTATTTAAATTTTGTAATGATGCACTGCTGGTGCAAAACCTTGTTAGGTCTTTTGAACTACCTGTTCTGGAATTGTGCCAATCGGCTTGTAATGACTTGCTTGTTAAACTGTGTGATTGTCAGGTATTATTTATGCAAGTCATTTTGTGGTTCTTATAACCCGTCTAATTATCCACTGATGAATAAGTAGGCCCTGCATGACTTCTCTTACAGCTTGTGCTGACAAGCTCCTGACACCTCATGTCCATTAGGATTCATAAGAGCCGGAGACAAGTCATGTGTCGTGGGGTTGTCACGGCAAGTCCTTCCTCCAGGAAGGTGAGTTCGAGGGCCATCGATTCTTGAAGTACGTAGGAGAGATTAATCTCGCCTAGGGACACAGATTTACCCAGGTTCGGCCCCTCTTGATAGAGGAAAAGACCTACTTCCTACTTCTCTTTATTGCTCTAGATCTGATATCGATTACAGGATACCGGCTCCTCTCTGGGGAGTCGGCGACTTGGTCTCTCTCTTAGGGTTTCTCTCTACTGGTTGGGCTTATCGATCTAAGGTCCACGACCCCGTTTATAAAGGCTGCCGGGTCCCTGGACTTACAGGTTACACCGAGTCACACTAGAACACGGAGTCCTACTCTACGTCTCGGCCTTCCAAGTTAGGGCTCCGGGTTGTACTTGGACTCCTTGCTGACGAGTCCTTTCTTCATCATGGGCCTTGGTCGGCTTGTCTCCAGCCCAGCCCATGCGACTTGATTCGTGACTCGGCTTTGGCCTTCTTGGTCTTGGCGGGTCTACTTTCCGGGTCCATGGGCCTACCTATAAAGTATCCCCCCATCAGTAGCCCCCGAATATATCTTGGGCGCAGCTTGGCGGCTTCCTCCAACTCATTGGTTCGACTCCCTGGGTCGACTCCTTCCACTTGAGCCACAGGCTCCAAGTCGCTTGCTGCTGGCTCCAAGATGAATTCCTGCATAAAAACATAATACACATATAAAATGAGTCCATCCTCATCCCTTGTTCAAGCCACCACTCTTGCCTTTGCATTAGCATGCCGAGTTCTGATGCGACTCTTGCAAACAAGGACTAGATAACTTGACTTTCACTGTCACAGGACTCGTCATTCTGAGACAAGCCGGCTCCTTTCACTTCTGTGACTTTGGCTTTTCTTATTATAATTTCCTGTCTGGCTTTTAGCCGCTGAATCGTTATTACCAAAACGTTATCCACAGTTTACCATGGACCCACTCTGTAACTTACTAGGGTTTTTACCCCTTTATAAATATCGAAGGGTTAGGTCTCAAAACCTCACTTGCCCCCTTCAGCTCAAATTCTCTCCTTTCTCTTCGCGCTCATCTCTTCCCGCGCTCAGCACACACCGCCCGCACGCCATGGCTCCCAAGCGCGCAAAGACAGCACCCAAGGCCAAGGCTTCCTCGTCGAGCAGGACGGTGGACATTGCCGCCGCGGCCACCGCCGCCGCAAAATCCTCATCCAAGCGATCGATTTCCGCCGATTGGGGTGGATCTACGGTCACGGCGGAGCAATTGAAGACGCATCGGTCGACCGGCCTGATTCCATCCAACGTGAAGGCTCGGGCCCCAGGGAATGAGATAGTGCCCGCTCCTGCGAAGGATGAAGTGGTGATCTTCACCGAGAATCTGTTCCGCGGATTCACTCCCCCCGGTAATCTTTTCTTCCGCCAACTCCTTGAACTCTACCAGCTGCGGATTCATGACCTGGCCCCCAATTCCATTCTCACTCTGTCCAATTTTGTAACCTTGTGTGAGGATTACCTCCAAATCAAGCCCGATCTCAATCTCTGGCTTGAACCTTTCTACTGCAATCCTCAGCCCGAAACTTCTGGGGGCCCTCTCCTCCAATGTGGCGCCGTCGCTCTCCAACGGCGCCTCCACTCTGTCTTCCCAAAACCAGTCTTTCCCAACCGCATCAAGGACTGGCAAAAAACCTTCTTCTACTGCAAGGATACCTCCCCTGCAAATGAACCAAAACTCCCTCTATTCTCTGAGGACCGCCTCCAGGCGACTCCCCTCATGAAAGCTAGATGCTCAGAGGCCGCCCGGCCAAGAGTCGAGTCTCTGATCACTCGGATCCGGGCCCTCTTGTCCCATAATCTGGAAAACATGGATCTGGTCCGCTGCTGGACAACCTGGAGAATTCAGCCCCTGAGTCCCAGGACTCGGCTTATCTGCTCGTACACTCGCTGCGCTAGCGATGACCTCCGGGTGACGGAGCAATTGTCTGATGGACCCGAACTTGGTCGGCTTATCAAAAAGCTGACTAGGAAACCGGTGAAGGACCAGGCACATTTTGGGCTCCAGCCCTTCTGCTCCACCAATCCAGCTCCAGATGTAAGCCTCACACTTTACCTTATTTCCAACTTGTTCTTACTTGTATTACTTACTAACTCATTTCCTCTGACTCTATTGCAGCTCACCGACTCCTTCTGGAAGCCGACCTCTGAAGCTAGTACTGAAAATAAAGCTGAAGCCGAGGCTGAGGCTGAAGAGGAAATGTAGCGCCCTTGCTTAGAAAAGCAATGACATTCTGTGAAATATGCTATTCCCTGGATCGAGTATGGATAGCAATTCACAAATAGATGTAATACCATGCATCAATGTCAAATAATTATTACATCGCAAGATCCATAAATAAAATATTCTTTACAAATTGCATAGCCGAAGGCTAGCTTCAATGCAAAGTTTGGCAGCGGAAACATAAGTAGCACAGAGAGCTTCATCATCTTCATGTGCCACTGGCATACATGTTGGTTGCAAGCTCGAAAGGTAGACGTCCTCACGCGTCATCGTAATAACCTGCAACATTAACGTTGCAGCCCAGGGAATTTGGGTCAATACCTTATGACAGGCCGACGAGTGATACTTTGGTGGAATATAAAATGGCAAGTCTAAATCTATATGCATGTTTGGCTGGTGGAGTTAGAGGCTATTGCATAAAGCCAATTTTGTCCTACTTTTCATAAAGCCTTTTCATTTCCCAACTTTCTACGAGACGAACCGGCATGAAAACCAGTGTCTCTTCTACTCTTGTTCACCCATCAAATTTTATTTATGAAATTGGAATGAGGAGATTTTCCATCGACATCCTTGTCCAGCTGCTCAGAATTGTCCGTAACCGGGGACACGGCTATGATCATAGTTTTACACTCTCGAGAGGTTGTGACACTTTCACCACGAGACTTCATCAACCCATTCTGTCCTTGACCTTCTTGAAGTGAAAAGGAAAGGTGAAGATGAAGACGAGACCTTTGGGAAACAGTCCCCTGTTCCTCTGGGCAGACCCATACCAGGGGTTCATCAGCTGAAATCTGCCGGAATCAGGTTCCTAGAACTTACTTAGTCAAGGCAGAGCCATAATACCAAGTGGCTGCACTGGAAGCAATCTAAACTTGGAGTGACTTAAATCTCTTTGTTCCTGGGTGGCCGTTCACAAGTGCACGTACTCAGGTTCACACCATGAAAATGGGCCTGAGCAGCCACTCAACTTTGACCACCAATAGAGCAAAACCAATTGCCACCCAGGTAGTTCATTAACTTAGTATAGTTTTTATCCTTTCGTACTACAATAAAACATTTCAGCATAGCAGTTCTAACTTCTACCAAGTGAATGGGTTCCTAAATCAACATGAATAAAGGGTGATATACTAAACAGGTCTGCATAGCAATATAGTAGTACACCTATCATGCATACTACTGAAATAGTCTACCATGCAAATATAATAAAATAGTAGGTCTTTCATGAAAGGGTGTATGCACTTGCCTTTTTGGTAGTCAATGATCTTTCACTTCTCTCAACAATACACGTAGCTCTCCGTTCAAGCTATAAGATAAAAGTAACACAACATAAGCACACCATTCCACAACCACAAAAATCAAACAAGACAACAACTAGAAAGATTTGATATCCATTTTATTTTAGACTTTATCTATCTTAGGGATTATTAGGCAATAAGGATTAAGGTTTGAGGCTAGCTTGCAAGATATGGTTTTGAGGTGTTGAAAGGCAAAGTCAACAAGGTCAAATACATAGAAGGAATAATTGGATAGTCCTAGGGTATATTGAAATGAATTGATAGGATACCTAACATAGATAGAAATGAAATGGTCCATGTGAATAGAATTACATGAGTCCCAAATTGTGCAACTACAATACTATTAAATATAGTGTGACAACACTTATCAAAATAGTACAAGTTACACATAGGCTTGGATATGAACTAATGATATATTCGATTACTCTAATAACTCATTTGTAGTTTGAATAGCCCAAGCTATGTCAATCAGATTGAATGGAATGAGGTTATTGGATGGCATCGGTTTGATGGGGCATGATGTGGTTCTACGAGAGCAATTAGATAGATATTTTGTGAATACCATCGAACGATAGTGATAAATATCAAGTTGTTTAACTCTAATGATAGGAAAAGAACCCCTAAGATTAAGATTGAGATATACTCCATTGTCTACACCTATATGAGATGACATGATATAAGACATTGATAGAAATAGATACGGTCAGCATGAGAATGAAATAACTCACCAACGGGAACGAGTATCGTTGTAGATGAGGAGACACCCACGGAACACGATGTAGACGGAGTAGTCGACGTAGATTATCATGCATGACCTCCGGGAAGTAGTTTATCTAGTCGAAGTAAATATGTGCGAGCATGAGGCGGACGGCGTGACACGGTTAGTGATTCTAGTGGACCCAAGGCATACTCCGGCGGCGGTCTTCGACATCAGGAATGACATGGCTATGACAAGGTTGGTATTGATGAAGTGGTCCAGAGGTGAAGTGGATAATTACTGGTTTAAGATTGTGATCATTTGTGTGGACAAACTCATCGCAACAAATGCACATGTGAAAATGGGGACATAGTTCCACTTAGATAACTCAAATAAAGTGTGAGCTAAGCTATCATGGTTTGGGTAGATATGATATTTGAGAAAGAGTTAAATGACCAAGTGGTTCTGATGAATGGGTATGATCATAGGGATTATTTTTGGTAGAGGAAACATATAGAGAGGATTTGTGGATTTGTATCTATGTTGAATTTACTCAAATTCACTTATTAAAGATTTGAATATTTGGAAATGGTTTTAAAATATTGTTACAGTGGCACTACTTGATAGATAATTTCATTATCTTTTATTTGGCATTGGTATCATATTAAAATCATTTACAGATATTAAATTATATTAAAAATGTTTTAAACACTATTCATGAATTCGAAATCTGTAAGCTGCGTAAAATTTCAAAGTAACAGTACCTAAATATTTTTCTCATTTTTCTGAATCCAACGGTATATTATATGTTAAATTCCAAGTGACGAAACATTTATTATGAATTTTACAAGTTATACATATGCGCGGTCTTTTCTATACGAAATTCCGAAATTAAATAAAAAGGTGGCCACGTGGCATGACAGGATTTGCCGATACCTGTTCGTTTAAGTGAACTGTCGTGGACCACCGGATCGAGATCGAACGGCCTGGAAAAATAGCTCCGAAATCAAGTTGAATTTTGCCTTCGAATTAGATCTGTTTAATAGATAAATTCCGTACATCAAAACGAAAAACTTTCAACCTGAAAGTTGTAGAGAAGGGTTGGATCTACCTTTTCACCGAAGGAATTTGGATTTGAAAAAAACGAGCGCGAATAGATCTGAGTTTCCCTTTATCAGATCTGATAGATTACCACGCAAAATTCTCCGTGCACGGTGGATGAAAAGGAGTGAATCTTGTCGGGATTGATAGATCTTGATGAGAGGAACAATTTTCGTGTTGGAGCTGAAGTGATTTGGGATGGTTTTGGTGGTCTAATGAAAGAGGGGAGAAAAAAAGATTAACAGAGAGAGGTACGGCGGTGAGACTGATAGGGATCGATCGAATCGATCGATGGAGGGCTGGTTCTTTTATACCTGCCGGCTGGGCCGGCCCAAACTTTTTTTTATCTTTACCTAATAATAAAGGAAGAGTTGCTTCTCCCAAAATTTTCGTCCAACCACAAATTTACCGATTTACCCCTGTTTCTGATTAAAATTGCAGTGTTTACCACCGCCAAGTCAAAGAAAAAAAAACAATTCGACGCTTCTTTTTCTCCTCCCCCGAGCAAACGAACTATCCTTCTGATCTGTTCTTCCTCACCGGCCGCCACCCATCGATCTATATGGCGACTTGGCGAGCAGCGCCGTCTCCCTCATCTGACGGGAGAAGCGGAACAACCAGCCACCAATCTCCCCCCTCCCCGCATCCGCGCTCCGGGCACTCCCGCGGCGGCTTGGATCGGTCGTCTCTCGCGTCGATCGCCTACCATGGTCCATGGGAACGGATGTCCTCAGCCCGCACGACTGCTCTTTCGTTGATTTCATGGAGGAGGTGGAGGGAGCGGAGGGGGCCACCGCCACAGAAGCGGTTGGAGTTGAGGTGGAAGACGACAAGGTCGGAGAGGAGGCCCAGCTCCTCAAGCAGCGTGCGCCGCGAGGTCGCTGTAGTTGAGGTCAACGGACGCCATGGTGCGCGGGCACATGTCTTCGAGCTCCGTCGCGAGTACCTGCACATGTCCGGGCCGCACCAGTTCCGAGTCAGATTCTTGTGGTTGTCCGTCATGGCCTGCAGCGCCACGTACGCCTTTCTCTAGCCGTGAAGCACAGGGGAGCTGACCAAGCAGGAGCCGGCTATCCGCAAGCACGCCGTGCGGCAGGCAGCAACGCTGCTCTCCAATCACCTGCTTCAGCTGAGCGAGCCGGGGTCACCCCAGGTTAAGGCTACGATCCTTTCTTGCCTGGATTTTGTTATGACGTGGGTTCAAATTTTGTGTTATTTGATTTAGTTTGCTTGTTGCAAGATGCAGTGCAGCACGTTACAAATTTGTATTTGTCCATCCGAATGGGTAGGATAGGGCTCCATGAATCAATTTTTTATTACTGATTTTGGACCACGATCTACAACTGAATAGTGCTGAAATGGCTCAATACATTGAAAAATTTGTTGGTTCCATTCACGAGTCACTTTTCATGAGATCACATAGTTGTTACTTTCGTCCAACATATTTTAAATTATATATTATTAAAATAAGAACAAAATCTAACATGTTTGTATGGTATAAACTATTTTGTTAGATGTGTCGTCATATATCAAATTTTTACCCGTTGCAACGCACGGGCATTTTTGCTAGTATATATAATAGATCACTTGGCTGCCTGGGCCGGTTAGGGCCCAATTCGTTTTTTTTTTATTTCTTATTTTCTTCATAGATGTTGATTTAGGACTCCAAATCAAGTCAAATAATTTTGTAAAAATTTGTAAAATTCCAAATAGTCAAAATAGACATTTAGGAACTATTTTTGGTAAAAACAAAATTACCAAAATACCCTTTGGGTCAAATTTGCCTTATATGGCTATTTGGGAAATTCAAATTAAGGTTTATAAATATCCCAAAATATTTATTTAAAAACCAGATAAATAAGATGAGTATTATCATTCAAACTGATAACTCATTTTCATATTTAAATATAGTTTAAGATAAAATATTTTATAAAACAAAGATTTGAAAGATGTTTAAATCATTTTCTCAAACAATTTAGGGTTTATAATATCCCCATATTATTTATTTTAAAACCAATATCTAAAGTGGAAAATACTATTTGAAACTCATTTAAATATTTTATTTCCAAAACATTAAAGTTGAGATTTGAAGATAAAGGAATATTTAATTTAAAATATAACTTTGAAGATGTCAAAACAATCTTCTATAAAAGCTTTTCTTGATTTTTGGAGACTTTATTTAATTATTAACAAAAGTTTTAAATTTTTGTGATTTTTAGAACATTCCAAAATTTGGGATGTTACAAACCTACCACCCTTAAAAAGAATCTCGTCCCCGAGATTCGGAGAGGCTAGAAAGAAAGATGGGTTTGGCATAACTGGTTGCACATGCAGCTGGGTGGGCTACCACCCTTAAAAGAAAATTTTGTTGGCAGTCTTGAAAACAAGATTTCGTGTTAGGGGATCATCCATCATGTGAGGAGGTCATACTAGGTTGAACAAACACTTCAGTTGTTTTACACCGTGCTTCATCATCCTTATATCCAATATATAACATGTACCATCTCCTCATAATGATTTAGTGACTTCTTGAACCTTGCATAGTATCTTAAAGTCCTGGAATGTGAATCCTTGTTTCCAACAGGTGGGTGTCTATTCACATACTTGGAAACATAATCCTCCTCCATGTGGTTGGAGTTGAAGTTTTCTTCACGGTAGATTTGTGTACCGCATAAAAGGGGTAATTAGATTACATTAGACACTGAAGGGTCGCTCCTTGGGTAAGTTAGAAGGTTAAGATGAGTGTGTCTCATCATAACATCTAAACAAAACTATCCTTGTCCTTGGCAGACCTCATCTTCATGGTTGACTTTCTTCAACACAAAGTCTACGCCATTTTCTAATGAAACTCTCATGGTAGGTCAAAACTTTCATTACTGGATCTCTTCTTCTTCACAAGAGTTGTGGTTTATCCTCGCCGAATATCTTACGTTTCGGCAACTTTTGCCTCACATAGGGTTATAATATTTATTACCATTCTATGGTTCAGGATCATCAACGTCGTCTCTCTTATAGGTTTGTCACTCAGACTTACCAATCTAAATAGCAAAGCAAATGAAATGAGTAGTCGTCATGGTAGCTACTCCACATCGCACTCAAATCATTACCTTGTACGTAGATTGATGCATCTCGTCTTCTAACACTCGGTCTTCCTCACTTGTCCCACAGAAAGTTTCCAATCTGCAAGACAACCTGAACTAGACTATCGATCCTTCAAACTGTTGGGTAGCGCAAAAAAAAATTCCTATACATCGTCACTTCACATCTTGGAGATTCTTCATTGCTTCTCCTCCTTGGTTTTGTTGTTGGCTAGTCTTCAGGTCTTCAACGAAATCTGTGAGATTGGATTTTCATCACTCGTTGTACCATCGATCGTTCATTGTGGTTGGCCTATTGGTGAGGCATCTGATTGGCTTGGATGGGCTTAGAATGGACATGTAGAGATAGAAGGATATAAGAGAAGTACTCCTCCTATACAACGCTGATTCGCCAGTTGTATCTCCTTCAGCGGTTCTTCTTCTTGTTGTCGGTACAATAGGATTTTTTTTTTTACATCACTTTACCTCTTTAGTTTTTATCCCAGATCCTCCTTCTTCTTACAGACAATTTCCTCAACACTTGAGTCAACCGAGTCTGAGGTTTATCAGCTGCTGCATTGCATAAGGCATCTTGAGGTGGCTATCATTTTCGTCCTGGTTGGTATGTGGGTGAGACATATGGTTTTGGTTTAGCATTGATGAGTAGAGATAGAGGGATACTAAGGGAAGGATTCCTACCCACACATAGCAGATCAAGGCAAAACATCTTACAAACAACATCTAGCAAGCATCAATCAACAGTAAAACAACCAATAGAGATAAAAACAACTCCTCCTACTTAATTTTCGAAATTATAGTTTGGATAACAAACAAACACAACAAGGGTTTTTTCAAAATAAACACGATTGTACTGCCATACCACAATTTGGTAAGTCAATACAATATTACGATAACGTTATTCTAATAACATGGTGGTCTAGTCTATCTCTTCCTTCAGTGCTTCAACATTCTCTTCTATTTCTTTGAGTTCGTCGAGGTACTTCAGGTGCTGTGAAGTCTAAATTGAAGTCTTCGATCAAGGCGCTTGATGGCTTCCCATAATTGTCATGTTGATCTTCAACGTCTTCGGAAACATTTCTGAGTTATGGTCATCTATAAATAAGATAAGATAACTTAGAAAGCAATTAGTTGAGAAGGTTACAAGAAGATATTAGGAAAGATTTAGACAAGGAGAAAATAACTTGTGTTCCTATGGTCATTCTTATTTCTAATCCAAACCTAAGGTTTTCGAGCCTACAGGCAACATTGCGCTCTGATACCATCTGTAGCGCCCTTGCTTAGAAAAGCAATGACATTCTGTGAAATATGCTATTCCCTGGATCGAGTATGGATAGCAATTCACAAATAGATGTAATACCATGCATCAATGTCAAATAATTATTACATCGCGAGATCCATAAATAAAATATTCTTTACAAATTGCATAGCCGAAGGCTAGCTTCAATGCAAAGTTTGGCAGCGGAAACATAAGTAGCACAGAGAGCTTCATCATCTTCATGTGCCACTGGAATACATGTTGGTTGCAAGCTCGAAAGGTAGACGTCCTCACGCGTCATCGTAATAACCTGCAACATTAACGTTGCAGCCCAGGGAATTTGGGTCAATACCTTATGACAGGCCGACAAGTGATACTTTGGTGGAATATAAAATGGCAAGTCTAAATCTATATGCATGTTTGGCTGGTGGAGTTAGAGGCTATTGCATAAAGCCAATTTTGTCCTACTTTTCATAAAGCCTTTTCATTTCCCAACTTTCTACGAGACGAACCGGCATGAAAACCAGTGTCTCTTCTACTCTTGTTCACCCATCAAATTTTATTTATGAAATTGGAATGAGGAGATTTTCCATCGACATCCTTGTCCAGCTGCTCAGAATTGTCCGTAACCGGGGACACGGCTATGATCATAGTTTTACACTCTCGAGAGGTTGTGACACTTTCACCACGAGACTTCATCAACCCATTCTGTCCTTGACCTTCTTGAAGTGAAAAGGAAAGGTGAAGATGAAGACGAGACCTTTGGGAAACAGTCCCCTGTTCCTCTGGGCAGACCCATACCAGGGGTTCATCAGCTGAAATCTGCCGGAATCAGGTTCCTAGAACTTACTTAGTCAAGGCAGAGCCATAATACCAAGTGGCTGCACTGGAAGCAATCTAAACTTGGAGTGACTTAAATCTCTTTGTTCCTGGGTGGCCGTTCACAAGTGCACGTACTCAGGTTCACACCATGAAAATGGGCCTGAGCAGCCACTCAACTTTGACCACCAATAGAGCAAAACCAATTGCCACCCAGGTAGTTCATTAACTTAGTATAGTTTTTATCCTTTCGTACTACAATAAAACATTTCAGCATAGCAGTTCTAACTTCTACCAAGTGAATGGGTTCCTAAATCAACATGAATAAAGGGTGATATACTAAACAGGTCTGCATAGCAATATAGTAGTACACCTATCATGCATACTACTGAAATAGTCTACCATGCAAATATAATAAAATAGTAGGTCTTTCATGAAAGGGTGTATGCACTTGCCTTTTGGTAGTCAATGATCTTTCACTTCTCTCAACAATACATGTAGCTCTCCGTTCAAGCTATAAGATAAAAGTAACACAACATAAGCACACCATTGCACAACCACAAAAATCAAACAAGACAACAACTAGAAAGATTTGATATCCATTTTATTTTAGACTTTATCTATCTTAGGGATTATTAGGCAATAAGGATTAAGGTTTGAGGCTAGCTTGCAAGATATGGTTTTGAGGTGTTGAAAGGCAAAGTCAACAAGGTCAAATACATAGAAGGAATAATTGGATAGTCCTAGGGTATATTGAAATGAATTGATAGGATACCTAACATAGATAGAAATGAAATGGTCCATGTGAATAGAATTACATGAGTCCCAAATTGTGCAACTACAATACTATTAAATATAGTGTGACAACACTTATCAAAATAGTACAAGTTACACATAGGCTTGGATATGAACTAATGATATATTCGATTACTCTAATAACTCATTTGTAGTTTGAATAGCCCAAGCTATGTCAATCAGATTGAATGGAATGAGGTTATTGGATGGCATCGGTTTGATGGGGCATGATGTGGTTCTACGAGAGCAATTAGATAGATATTTTGTGAATACCATCGAACGATAGTGATAAATATCAAGTTGTTTAACTCTAATGATAGGAAAAGAACCCCTAAGATTAAGATTGAGATATACTCCATTGTCTACACCTATATGAGATGACATGATATAAGACATTGATAGAAATAGATACGGTCAGCATGAGAATGAAATGACTCACCAACGGGAACGAGTATCGTTGTAGATGAGGAGACACCCACGGAACACGATGTAGACGGAGTAGTCGACGTAGATTATCATGCATGACCTCCGGGAAGTAGTTTATCTAGTCGAAGTAAATATGTGCGAGCATGAGGCGGACGGCGTGACACGGTTAGTGATTCTAGTGGACCCAAGGCATACTCCGGCGGCGGTCTTCGACATCAGGAATGACATGGCTATGACAAGGTTGGTATTGATGAAGTGGTCCAGAGGTGAAGTGGATACTTACTGGTTTAAGATTGTGATCATTTGTGTGGACAAACTCATCGCAACAAATGCACATGTGAAAATGGGGACATAGTTCCACTTAGATAACTCAAATAAAGTGTGAGCTAAGCTATCATGGTTTGGGTAGATATGATATTTGAGAAAGAGTTAAATGACCAAGTGGTTCTGATGAATGGGTATGATCATAGGGATTATTTTTGGTAGAGGAAACATATAGAGAGGATTTGTGGATTTGTATCTATGTTGAATTTACTCAAATTCACTTATTAAAGATTTGAATATTTGGAAATGGTTTTAAAATATTGTTACAGTGGCACTACTTGATAGATAATTTCATTATCTTTTATTTGGCATTGGTATCATATTAAAATCATTTACAGATATTAAATTATATTAAAAATGTTTTAAACACTATTCATGAATTCGAAATCTGTAAGCTGCGTAAAATTTCAAAGTAACAGTACCTAAATATTTTTCTCATTTTTCTGAATCCAACGGTATATTATATGTTAAATTCCAAGTGACGAAACATTTATTATGAATTTTACAAGTTATACATATGCGCGGTCTTTTCTATACGAAATTCCGAAATTAAATAAAAAGGTGGCCACGTGGCATGACAGGATTTGCCGATACCTGTTCGTTTAAGTGAACTGTCGTGGACCACCGGATCGAGATCGAACGGCCTGGAAAAATAGCTCCGAAATCAAGTTGAATTTTGCCTTCGAATTAGATCTGTTTAATAGATAAATTCCGTACATCAAAACGAAAAACTTTCAACCTGAAAGTTGTAGAGAAGGGTTGGATCTACCTTTTCACCGAAGGAATTTGGATTTGAAAAAAACGAGCGCGAATAGATCTGAGTTTCCCTTTATCAGATCTGATAGATTACCACGCAAAATTCTCCGTGCACGGTGGATGAAAAGGAGTGAATCTTGTCGGGATTGATAGATCTTGATGAGAGGAACACTTTTCGTGTTGGAGCTGAAGTGATTTGGGATGGTTTTGGTGGTCTAATGAAAGAGGGGAGAAAAAAAGATTAACAGAGAGAGGTACGGCGGTGAGACTGATAGGGATCGATCGAATCGATCGATGGAGGGCTGGTTCTTTTATACCTGCCGGCTGGGCCGGCCCAAACTTTTTTTTATCTTTACCTAATAATAAAGGAAGAGTTGCTTCTCCCAAAATTTTCGTCCAACCACAAATTTACCGATTTACCCCTGTTTCTGATTAAAATTGCAGTGTTTACCACCGCCAAGTCAAAGAAAAAAAAACAATTCGACGCTTCTTTTTCTCCTCCCCCGAGCAAACGAACTATCCTTCTGATCTGTTCTTCCTCACCGGCCGCCACCCATCGATCTATATGGCGACTTGGCGAGCAGCGCCGTCTCCCTCATCTGACGGGAGAAGCGGAACAACCAGCCACCAATCTCCCCCTCCCCGCATCCGCGCTCCGGGCACTCCCGCGGCGGCTTGGATCGGTCGTCTCTCGCGTCGATCGCCTACCATGGTCCATGGGAACGGATGTCCTCAGCCCGCACGACTGCTCTTTCGTTGATTTCATGGAGGAGGTGGAGGGAGCGGAGGGGGCCACCGCCACAGAAGCGGTTGGAGTTGAGGTGGAAGACGACAAGGTCGGAGAGGAGGCCCAGCTCCTCAAGCAGCGTGCGCCGCGAGGTCGCTGTAGTTGAGGTCAACGGACGCCATGGTGCGCGGGCACATGTCTTCGAGCTCCGTCGCGAGTACCTGCACATGTCCGGGCCGCACCAGTTCCGAGTCAGATTCTTGTGGTTGTCCGTCATGGCCTGCAGCGCCACGTACGCCTTTCTCTAGCCGTGAAGCACAGGGGAGCTGACCAAGCAGGAGCCGGCTATCCGCAAGCACGCCGTGCGGCAGGCAGCAACGCTGCTCTCCAATCACCTGCTTCAGCTGAGCGAGCCGGGGTCACCCCAGGTTAAGGCTACGATCCTTTCTTGCCTGGATTTTGTTATGACGTGGGTTCAAATTTTGTGTTATTTGATTTAGTTTGCTTGTTGCAAGATGCAGTGCAGCACGTTACAAATTTGTATTTGTCCATCCGAATGGGTAGGATAGGGCTCCATGAATCAATTTTTTATTACTGATTTTGGACTACGATCTACAACTGAATAGTGCTGAAATGGCTCAATACATTGAAAAATTTGTTGGTTCCATTCACGAGTCACTTTTCATGAGATCACATAGTTGTTACTTTCGTCCAACATATTTTAAATTATATACTATTAAAATAAGAACAAAATCTAACATGTTTGTATGGTATAAACTATTTTGTTAGATGTGTCGTCATATATCAAATTTTTACCCGTTGCAACGCACGGGCATTTTTGCTAGTATATATAATAGATCACTTGGCTGCCTGGGCCGGTTAGGGCCCAATTCGTTTTTTTTTCGATTTCTTATTTTCTTCATAGATGTTGATTTAGGACTCCAAATCAAGTCAAATAATTTTGTAAAAATTTGTAAAATTCCAAATAGTCAAAAATAGACATTTAGGAACTATTTTGGTAAAAACAAAATTACCAAAATACCCTTTGGGTCAAATTTGCCTTATATGGCTATTTGGGAAATTCAAATTAAGGTTTATAAATATCCCAAAATATTTATTTAAAAACCAGATAAATAAGATGAGTATTATCATTCAAACTGATAACTCATTTTCATATTTAAATATAGTTTAAGATAAAATATTTTATAAAACAAAGATTTGAAAGATGTTTAAATCATTTTCTCAAACAATTTAGGGTTTATAATATCCCCATATTATTTATTTTAAAACCAAATATCTAAAGTGGAAAATACTATTTGAAACTCATTTAAATATTTTATTTCCAAAACATTAAAGTTGAGATTTGAAGATAAAGGAATATTTAATTTAAAATATAACTTTGAAGATGTCAAAACAATCTTCTATAAAAGCTTTTCTTGATTTTTGGAGACTTTATTTAATTATTAACAAAAGTTTTAAATTTTTGTGATTTTTAGAACATTCCAAAATTTGGGATGTTACAAACCTACCACCCTTAAAAAGAATCTCGTCCCCGAGATTCGGAGAGGCTAGAAAGAAAGATGGGTTTGGCATAACTGGTTGCACATGCAGCTGGGTGGGCTACCACCCTTAAAAGAAAATTTTGTTGGCAGTCTTGAAAACAAGATTTCGTGTTAGGGGATCATCCATCATGTGAGGAGGTCATACTAGGTTGAACAAACACTTCAGTTGTTTTACACCGTGCTTCATCATCCTTATATCCAATATATAACATGTACCATCTCCTCATAATGATTTAGTGACTTCTTGAACCTTGCATAGTATCTTAAAGTCCTGGAATGTGAATCCTTGTTTCCAACAGGTGGGTGTCTATTCACATACTTGGAAACATAATCCTCCTCCATGTGGTTGGAGTTGAAGTTTTCTTCACGGTAGATTTGTGTACCGCATAAAAGGGGTAATTAGATTACATTAGACACTGAAGGGTCGCTCCTTGGGTAAGTTAGAAGGTTAAGATGAGTGTGTCTCATCATAACATCTAAACAAAACTATCCTTGTCCTTGGCAGACCTCATCTTCATGGTTGACTTTCTTCAACACAAAGTCTACGCCATTTTCTAATGAAACTCTCATGGTAGGTCAAAACTTTCATTACTGGATCTCTTCTTCTTCACAAGAGTTGTGGTTTATCCTCGCCGAATATCTTACGTTTCGGCAACTTTTGCCTCACATAGGGTTATAATATTTATTACCATTCTATGGTTTAGGATCATCAACGTCGTCTCTCTTATAGGTTTGTCACTCAGACTTACCAATCTAAATAGCAAAGCAAATGAAATGAGTAGTCGTCATGGTAGCTACTCCACATCGCACTCAAATCATTACCTTGTACGTAGATTGATGCATCTCGTCTTCTAACACTCGGTCTTCCTCACTTGTCCCACAGAAAGTTTCCAATCTGCAAGACAGCCTGAACTAGACTATCGATCCTTCAAACTGTTGGTTAGCGCAAAAAAAAATTCCTATACATCGTCACTTCACATCTTGGAGATTCTTCATTGCTTCTCCTCCTTGGTTTTGTTGTTGGCTAGTCTTCAGGTCTTCAACGAAATCTGTGAGATTGGATTTTCATCACTCGTTGTACCATCGATCGTTCATTGTGGTTGGCCTATTGGTGAGGCATCTGATTGGCTTGGATGGGCTTAGAATGGACATGTAGAGATAGAAGGATATAAGAGAAGTACTCCTCCTATACAACGCTGATTCGCCAGTTGTATCTCCTTCAGCGGTTCTTCTTCTTGTTGTCGGTACAATAGGATTTTTTTTTTTACATCACTTTACCTCTTTAGTTTTTATCCCAGATCCTCCTTCTTCTTACAGACAATTTCCTCAACACTTGAGTCAACCGAGTCTGAGGTTTATCAGCTGCTGCATTGCATAAGGCATCTTGAGGTGGCTATCATTTTCGTCCTGGTTGGTATGTGGGTGAGACATATGGTTTTGGTTTAGCATTGATGAGTAGAGATAGAGGGATACTAAGGGAAGGATTCCTACCCACACATAGCAGATCAAGGCAAAACATCTTACAAACAACATCTAGCAAGCATCAATCAACAGTAAAACAACCAATAGAGATAAAAACAACTCCTCCTACTTAATTTTCGAAATTATAGTTTGGATAACAAACAAACACAACAAGGGTTTTTTCAAAATAAACACGATTGTACTGCCATACCACAATTTGGTAAGTCAATACAATATTACGATAACGTTATTCTAATAACATGGTGGTCTAGTCTATCTCTTCCTTCAGTGCTTCAACATTCTCTTCTATTTCTTTGAGTTCGTCGAGGTACTTCAGGTGCTGTGAAGTCTAAATTGAAGTCTTCGATCAAGGCGCTTGATGGCTTCCCATAATTGTCATGTTGATCTTCAACGTCTTCGGAAACATTTCTGAGTTATGGTCATCTATAAATAAGATAAGATAACTTAGAAAGCAATTAGTTGAGAAGGTTACAAGAAGATATTAGGAAAGATTTAGACAAGGAGAAAATAACTTGTGTTCCTATGGTCATTCTTATTTCTAATCCAAACCTAAGGTTTTCGAGCCTACAGGCAACATTGCGCTCTGATACCATCTGTAGCGCCCTTGCTTAGAAAAGCAATGACATTCTGTGAAATATGCTATTCCCTGGATCGAGTATGGATAGCAATTCACAAATAGATGTAATACCATGCATCAATGTCAAATAATTATTACATCGCGAGATCCATAAATAAAATATTCTTTACAAATTGCATAGCCGAAGGCTAGCTTCAATGCAAAGTTTGGCAGCGGAAACATAAGTAGCACAGAGAGCTTCATCATCTTCATGTGCCACTGGAATACATGTTGGTTGCAAGCTCGAAAGGTAGACGTCCTCACGCGTCATCGTAATAACCTGCAACATTAACGTTGCAGCCCAGGGAATTTGGGTCAATACCTTATGACAGGCCGACAAGTGATACTTTGGTGGAATATAAAATGGCAAGTCTAAATCTATATGCATGTTTGGCTGGTGGAGTTAGAGGCTATTGCATAAAGCCAATTTTGTCCTACTTTTCATAAAGCCTTTTCATTTCCCAACTTTCTACGAGACGAACCGGCATGAAAACCAGTGTCTCTTCTACTCTTGTTCACCCATCAAATTTTATTTATGAAATTGGAATGAGGAGATTTTCCATCGACATCCTTGTCCAGCTGCTCAGAATTGTCCGTAACCGGGGACACGGCTATGATCATAGTTTTACACTCTCGAGAGGTTGTGACACTTTCACCACGAGACTTCATCAACCCATTCTGTCCTTGACCTTCTTGAAGTGAAAAGGAAAGGTGAAGATGAAGACGAGACCTTTGGGAAACAGTCCCCTGTTCCTCTGGGCAGACCCATACCAGGGGTTCATCAGCTGAAATCTGCCGGAATCAGGTTCCTAGAACTTACTTAGTCAAGGCAGAGCCATAATACCAAGTGGCTGCACTGGAAGCAATCTAAACTTGGAGTGACTTAAATCTCTTTGTTCCTGGGTGGCCGTTCACAAGTGCACGTACTCAGGTTCACACCATGAAAATGGGCCTGAGCAGCCACTCAACTTTGACCACCAATAGAGCAAAACCAATTGCCACCCAGGTAGTTCATTAACTTAGTATAGTTTTTATCCTTTCGTACTACAATAAAACATTTCAGCATAGCAGTTCTAACTTCTACCAAGTGAATGGGTTCCTAAATCAACATGAATAAAGGGTGATATACTAAACAGGTCTGCATAGCAATATAGTAGTACACCTATCATGCATACTACTGAAATAGTCTACCATGCAAATATAATAAAATAGTAGGTCTTTCATGAAAGGGTGTATGCACTTGCCTTTTTGGTAGTCAATGATCTTTCACTTCTCTCAACAATACATGTAGCTCTCCGTTCAAGCTATAAGATAAAAGTAACACAACATAAGCACACCATTGCACAACCACAAAAATCAAACAAGACAACAACTAGAAAGATTTGATATCCATTTTATTTTAGACTTTATCTATCTTAGGGATTATTAGGCAATAAGGATTAAGGTTTGAGGCTAGCTTGCAAGATATGGTTTTGAGGTGTTGAAAGGCAAAGTCAACAAGGTCAAATACATAGAAGGAATAATTGGATAGTCCTAGGGTATATTGAAATGAATTGATAGGATACCTAACATAGATAGAAATGAAATGGTCCATGTGAATAGAATTACATGAGTCCCAAATTGTGCAACTACAATACTATTAAATATAGTGTGACAACACTTATCAAAATAGTACAAGTTACACATAGGCTTGGATATGAACTAATGATATATTCGATTACTCTAATAACTCATTTGTAGTTTGAATAGCCCAAGCTATGTCAATCAGATTGAATGGAATGAGGTTATTGGATGGCATCGGTTTGATGGGGCATGATGTGGTTCTACGAGAGCAATTAGATAGATATTTTGTGAATACCATCGAACGATAGTGATAAATATCAAGTTGTTTAACTCTAATGATAGGAAAAGAACCCCTAAGATTAAGATTGAGATATACTCCATTGTCTACACCTATATGAGATGACATGATATAAGACATTGATAGAAATAGATACGGTCAGCATGAGAATGAAATGACTCACCAACGGGAACGAGTATCGTTGTAGATGAGGAGACACCCACGGAACACGATGTAGACGGAGTAGTCGACGTAGATTATCATGCATGACCTCCGGGAAGTAGTTTATCTAGTCGAAGTAAATATGTGCGAGCATGAGGCGGACGGCGTGACACGGTTAGTGATTCTAGTGGACCCAAGGCATACTCCGGCGGCGGTCTTCGACATCAGGAATGACATGGCTATGACAAGGTTGGTATTGATGAAGTGGTCCAGAGGTGAAGTGGATACTTACTGGTTTAAGATTGTGATCATTTGTGTGGACAAACTCATCGCAACAAATGCACATGTGAAAATGGGGACATAGTTCCACTTAGATAACTCAAATAAAGTGTGAGCTAAGCTATCATGGTTTGGGTAGATATGATATTTGAGAAAGAGTTAAATGACCAAGTGGTTCTGATGAATGGGTATGATCATAGGGATTATTTTTGGTAGAGGAAACATATAGAGAGGATTTGTGGATTTGTATCTATGTTGAATTTACTCAAATTCACTTATTAAAGATTTGAATATTTGGAAATGGTTTTAAAATATTGTTACAGTGGCACTACTTGATAGATAATTTCATTATCTTTTATTTGGCATTGGTATCATATTAAAATCATTTACAGATATTAAATTATATTAAAAATGTTTTAAACACTATTCATGAATTCGAAATCTGTAAGCTGCGTAAAATTTCATAGTAACAGTACCTAAATATTGTTCTCATTTTTCTGAATCCAACGGTATATTATATGTTAAATTCCAAGTGACGAAACATTTATTATGAATTTTACAAGTTATACATATGCGCGGTCTTTTCTATACGAAATTCCGAAATTAAATAAAAAGGTGGCCACGTGGCACGACAGGATTTGCCGATACCTGTTCGTTTAAGTGAACTGTCGTGGACCACCGGATCGAGATCGAACGGCCTGGAAAAATAGCTCCGAAATCAAGTTGAATTTTGCCTTCGAATTAGATCTGTTTAATAGATAAATTCCGTACATCAAAACGAAAAACTTTCAACCTGAAAGTTGTAGAGAAGGGTTGGATCTACCTTTTCACCGAAGGAATTTGGATTTGAAAAAAACGAGCGCGAATAGATCTGAGTTTCCCTTTATCAGATCTGATAGATTACCACGCAAAATTCTCCGTGCACGGTGGATGAAAAGGAGTGAATCTTGTCGGGATTGATAGATCTTGATGAGAGGAACAATTTTCGTGTTGGAGCTGAAGTGATTTGGGATGGTTTTGGTGGTCTAATGAAAGAGGGGAGAAAAAAAGATTAACAGAGAGAGGTACGGCGGTGAGACTGATAGGGATCGATCGAATCGATCGATGGAGGGCTGGTTCTTTTATACCTGCCGGCTGGGCCGGCCCAAACTTTTTTTTTATATATATAATAGATCACTTGGCTGCCTGGGCCGGTTAGGGCCCAATTCGTTTTTTTTTTATTTCTTATTTTCTTCATAGATGTTGATTTAGGACTCCAAATCAAGTCAAATAATTTTGTAAAAATTTGTAAAATTCCAAATAGTCAAAATAGACATTTAGGAACTATTTTTGGTAAAAACAAAATTACCAAAATACCCTTTTGGTCAAATTTGCCTTATATGGCTATTTGGGAAATTCAAATTAAGGTTTATAAATATCCCAAAATATTTATTTAAAAACCAGATAAATAAGATGAGTATTATCATTCAAACTGATAACTCATTTTCATATTTAAATATAGTTTAAGATAAAATATTTTATAAAACAAAGATTTCAAAGATGTTTAAATCATTTTCTCAAACAATTTAGGGTTTATAATATCCCCATATTATTTATTTTAAAACCAAATATCTAAAGTGGAAAATACTATTTGAAACTCATTTAAATATTTTATTTCCAAAACATTAAAGTTGAGATTTGAAGATAAAGGAATATTTAATTTAAAATATAACTTTGAAGATGTCAAAACAATCTTCTATAAAAGCTTTTCTTGATTTTTGGAGACTTTATTTAATTATTAACAAAAGTTTTAAATTTTTGTGATTTTTAGAACATTCCAAAATTTGGGATGTTACAGGAAACTCCTACCACAGATCAAACTGCTGCGACAGAAGACACTGACAATGATGATGAGGAGTCCTCGCAGGAGGCTGCTGCTGAAGATGATGCTGCCGATGAGGAGTCCTCGCCAGAGGCTCCAACTGAGAACGTTATTGAAGAGGAGTCCTCTCAGGAGGTTCCTATTGTGGAGGAAGCTGATGATGACGAGTCCTCTCCGGAGGCTCCCGCCACTAAACCAACTCACACCACCTCTGCTGCTGCCCAGCCATCACTATCTGAGGAGTCCTCAGCCAGGAGTCATTCTTCTTCTTCCCTAGCCTCTAACAATAATGGATCTCGAGAGGCTGTTCCCAAGGTACCGCTCTCACGAGTCCTTGGGTCCTCTCGCTCACCTACTAAGCCTGAAGAACACATGCAGAGTGTTATCGCCGCCAGGAAGAGGAAACTGCGCTCCGATGGGCCTGCAGATGCTCCTGAGCCTCTGCCTGTCTCGCACCAGCGGAAATCGGCTTCTCCTCCCCACAAGGATGACTCCTATCACTCCGGGATGTCAATGCCTTCCTCAGACTCTCAGGCCTCCTTGGACCTGGAGACCAATGTTGGGTAAGACTCCTTTGTTTCTGTACTTGTATTCAAATGACTTATGCTTTTTCCTTTCGCTAGATGTATTGTTGACTTCTATCTTTGCATATTTCAGGGCTCGGCCTTGTGCCAAAGTAACCAAACTCCCAGGCATGGTTGATGTCACCTCTGGTCGTGGACCTGTCCCTCCTTCGGCCTCTGAAACGACAAGCACGAGGACAGGTCCCTCCATTGCTGCATCTGCTGGTGCAACTACAACTCCTTCCATTCCCGAGTCCCCTTCAAAGACTCGGGCGGCGACTCCAACGATAGTCCAGCCCTCCTCTGGGACTGGGACTCCTGATACTGCGCCTCAAACTCATCCGGCTCCTGTGAAGCCGACTCCTGCAACTTCTCAAAACATCAAGATCAAATCATCTACTGAGTACAGCCGACTTCGGGTGGCTGATAACATGTCATTCTCTAAAGCCTTTGCTGAAGCCATCGACTTGAACGATCAATCTGCGAGGCTGAAGGATGATGAGCAAGCAGCTCTTAGATCTCTTCATATGATTCACAATGTAAGTTCTTTGACTTCTACCCTTTATGCTTTTCTGGCATCATCCTATCCCAGTAGCCCCCAAGCACCTGTCTGTGGTGACTTGTGACTAGGATAGGTGCTTTGATTTGAAACTGAACTCAACTGCTTTATAGAAAAATTTGCACATTGTAGCCCCCAAGCACTGAGTCCTTAGCTCTACTAGGACTCGGGGCTGCTAATTTGCTGTCTGTTGGGTCCTTAGACCAAAAACTTTTCCACGAGTAGCCCCCAAGCGCCGAGTTGTCAGCCTGCGACGACTTGGAGCTACAAACATATGTAATTTACTCATACTTAACTTGAAGAAAAAATTCTGATCTACCAGTAGCCCCCAAGCGCCAAGTTGTTAACATGTGACGACTTGGAGCTTATGACTTGTCGGCTAGGACCCATGCCTGCTTTACTGGTAGGAAAAAATGACTCCTGAGTAGCCCCCAAGCGCCAAGTTGTTAACTTGTGACGACTTGGAGCTCATGAGTTCTATATTTGACTTGTGTAGCTTACTTGTGCTCTATGACTTGTCCATTCTGACTTGCAAAAAGCTGACTTGTGATTGCAGTGCGTTATCTCCAAGATGAAGAGAGATATGAAAGAGCTTGAGGACCAGGCCGCTGCTAGTGCCAGGTCTGCCATAGCTGAAAAAGAACACTCCCTTCAGCTTGAGAAGGATATGAAGGCTTTGTCTGCTCAACTAGAGCAAGTCAAAAAAGAATCTGCTGAGGCCAAAAGGATTGCCCAAAAGGCACATAATGATCTAAAAGCTGTCTTCGACACCTGCCGCAAGGGCATTGGGGCCATGTGCCAACACATATTTGGTAAGATTAAAACTTTTGCTTGCTTGCTTTTTGCACTCTTCTGAACTGTTTTTAGACTGACAATCACTCTTTGATTTCCTTTCTGCAGGGGCTGACTGCCCAAAACTTAAAATGCCCACTAGCAAGCAACTATCTGAGATGCTTGACCACTGTCATGGGCTGCAAGAGGGAGCCCGCGCAGTGGTGAGATATCTGAACCATAAGGGCAAGTGCCCCAAAGAGCCTGAACGTCTGGTGGACGAGTTGTCTAGGGCACCAGGCTATATGCGGCTGTGGAAACAATCTTCATTGAGGAGAGCCTCCATCAGGATCTTGGCCTTAACCCATAGCTATTATCCAACTGTCATAGAGCCAGCAATGCTTACAATGGGGAAGCCGGAGCAACATGAGGATGGCAAACCTTTTACTCAAGATGATTTCAAGGCTGAGGAGAAGCTGGTACGGCCGTATGCTTGCGGGATTGCCAATAAGATGGACCCTGAGGTATGGGTTCATCACTATGATTTGGAGAACAAAAGAGTTGCTCCAGAAACTCCTGCGATAGTAAACTTTGGCCGCCCATCACAGGACCCAGCTGGTGTCCCATCCTCTTCTACCGGGCCGAGTTCCTCGTCACCGGCGGCTCCTGTTCCTAGTGCCGAGCCCACTTTGAAGACTCCTGCTGCGCCCACTCCTTCGAGAGCTATCTCTGGAGACGCCCAGAAACAAGCAGAGCTTGCTAAGCACATGAAGAGTCCCAAGGGTACTGGCTTTCAAACGAAGAGAGTCGCCACCAAGCCTCCTTTGAAGCTGGCTCCAGCCTCCACTACTCAAACAAAAGACAAGTCTCCAATAAAGAAGGACTCTTTGACTCCAGCTGAGAAGTCGACTCCTCTCGAAGACCATCCCTTGAATGACTTCTGATTACTATGTAATGCTGTGCTTTTAGTATTTAAACTCTGTAATGATGCACTGCTGGTGCTTAAACCTTTTTAAGTTTTTTGAACTACTTTGTTCTGAAATTGTGCCAATCGGCGTGTGATGACTTGCTTGTTATGAGATTTGATATGTACTATCTATGCAAGTCATTCTGCGGTTCTTATAACCCATCCAATTATCCACTGATGAATAAGTAGGCCCTGCATGACTCCTCTTACAGTTTGTGCTGACAAGCTCCTAACAACTCATGCCCCTTAGGATTCATAAGAGTCGGAGACGAATCATGCCTGTAGATTAGCCACATTGTGCAGGATGCATCTAACTTACCAGCGAGAAAATTAGGAAAAATTTGGCTGCTGTGCCGGGTTCAAGAGTCTAAGCTTAACTTTTTTCACTGAAAAGCAAGCCCCCAAGAACCTGATGATCAAAGTTTAAAGAATAAAGCGCACTCACTGGGTGACTCGACTAAAGGACTTATGTTCACAGAAGCCGGCTTTATTTCATTTGATCATAATAATTCGATTACATCTAGGCATGGCTCACTGGGCTCTTTGCCTTGCAACTCGTAAAACTATTACAACTCAACTATAATAAGGACGTAACTGAGCTATATTCCACGGCCTCTTTGCCTCTGCATAAGGATCTGGCGTGTGAGCTGTGTTAGCTCCTTTACTTTCACTTGCCGTCTCTCGCACATCCATTAGATAGTACGATCCGTTGTGCAAGTTCTTGCTTATGACGAACGGTCCTTCCCATGGTGGAGATAACTTGTGCATTCCTTCCCTATTCTGGACAAGGCGAAGCACTAAGTCTCCTTCCTGGAAAGTCCGAGTCTTGAGTCTGCGTGCGTGGTACCACCGCAAGTCTTGCTGATAAACTGCTGATCTCTCAAGGGCTAACTCCCTTGCTTCCTCGAGTGCATCCACCGAGTTCTGGCGAGCGAGTTCATTTTCTGTCTCGACGTAATTGGCGACTCGTGGCGAGTCATGCAACAAGTCGCTTGGCAGGACGGCTTCTGCTCCATACACCATGAAGAAAGGTGTGAAGCCAGTGGATCTGTTAGGAGTCGTCCTGATACTCCAAAGTACTGCTGGCAACTCCTCAACCCAACACCCGGTGGCTCTTAGCAAGGGGACTCGGAGCCGAGGCTTAATTCCCTTCAGCAACTCCTGATTTGCCCTCTCTGCCTGTCCATTGGACTGTGGGTGTGCCACTGAGGCTAGGTCGAGTCTGATGTTGTTCTTACCACAAAATTTGTCCATCTCTCCAACTGATAAGTTGGTACCATTGTCTGTAATGATGCTGTGAGGGTATCCAAAGCGTGTTGCTATTTTCTTGAAGAATCTCACAGCTGATGCACCGTCGACTCTGCTGACGGGTTCGACTTCCACCCACTTGGTGAACTTGTCAACTGCTACTAGCAGATGGGTCTTCTGACAAGGCGACTTTGAGAAAGGACCAACCATGTCAAGCCCCCAAACTGCAAATGGCCAAGTGATAGGGATGGTTCTGAGCTCTTGGGCTGGCACGTGGTCTTGCCTTGCGTACCTTTGACATCCATCACAGACTCGAACTATCTTTTCTGCGTCCAAATGTGTTGTTAGCCAAAAGAACCCGTGTCTGAAGGCTTTTGACACCAAGGATCTAGTGGATGCATGATGACCACAATCACCTGCATGAATCTCTTGCAGTATTTGCTTGCCCTCTTCTGGAGACACACACCTCTGGTAGACTCCAGTGACACTCCTTCTGTACAACTCGCCATCAATGACTGTGTAGGACTTGCATCGCCTGATGAGTTGCTTTCGCTTGACTTCATCCTTTGGTAGTTCACCCCTTAGGAGATATGTAAGGTAGGGCTCTGTCCATGCTGGGATTGCCCGTACTGCCGCCACAAGTGCCGACTCTGGATCTGGGAAGGCTAACTCCTCCTCTGTGGGCAACTTGACTGATGGGTGGTGAAGCTCATCCACAAATACGTTTGGTGGTACTTTCTCTCGACGAGAGCCGAGTCGTGATAACGCATCTGCGGCCTCGTTCTTGCGTCTGTCAATATGCTCCACTTGATAACCAGAAAAGAACCCGGCTATCTGTTCGACTGCTCTTCTATAAGCCGCCATGTTTGCATCCTTCGAGTCCCAGGTTCCAGACACTTGCTGAGCTACGAGATCCGAGTCTCCAAAGCACCTGATACGCTTGATGTTCATCTCCTTGGCCAGACGCAGGCCATGTAGCAAAGCCTCATACTCTGCCATGTTGTTTGTACAATCAAAATGTAATTGAAGGACATATGCCAACTTATCTCCTTTTGGTGAAGTTAGAACCACGCCGGCTCCTGAGCCCTCTAACTGTCTGGACCCGTCGAAGTGCATTGTCCAATATTTGGTGCAAGGTGAACTTGGTGAGGACGTGCAATCAGTCCAATCATTGACAAAGTCGACCAAAGCTTGAGATTTGATTGCTGTTCTGGGCTCATATGTAATATGATAAGGACCCAGCTCGATTGCCCACTTGGCGACTCGGCCAGTTGCATCTCTGTTGCGTATAATGTCTGCTAGCGGTGCTGAACTCACCACTTTGATTGGATGCTCTTGAAAATAATGCTTGAGCTTCCTACTAGCGAGAAAAACTCCATAGACTAGCTTCTGCCATTGAGGGTACCTTTGCTTTGACTCTGTGAGGACTTCACTGATGTAGTAAACAGGCCTCTGCACTGGGTACTCCTTTCCTTCCTCTGACCGTTCCACCACTACTACTGCACTGACCACCCTCTCATTGGCAGCCACATACAATAGCATGGGCTCCTTATCTGTAGGAGTTGCAAGTACTGGTGCTGATGATAGGGTTTTCTTCAATCCTTCAAAAGCATCGTCGGCTTCTTTGTCCCATATGAATTTGTCTGACTTCTTCAAGAGTCGGTAGAGAGGACCCGCCTTCTCTCCGAGTCTTGAGATGAATCTGCTAAGAGCTGCTACACAACCAGCGAGTTTCTGAACGTCCTTTAGACAAGTCGGCTTCTGCAGATTGTGAATAGCCTTGATTTTCTCTGGGTTTGCTTCAATGCCTCTCTCTGAAACAATGAAGCCTAGGAGTTTGCCTGCAGGGACTCCAAAAACACACTTGGTTGGATTGAGCTTCATCTTGTACTTGCGTAGGTTATCAAAGGTTTCTGTCAGGTCTGCTATCAGAGAGTCGGCCTTCTGAGACTTGACCACTACATCATCCACATAAGCATGAATATTCCTTCCAATCTGTTTCTTGAAACAATTTTGGATACATCTCTGATATGTAGCTCCTGCGTTCTTGAGTCCAAAGGGCATTGTTGTGTAACAAAATGCTCCAAAGGGCGTAATGAAGGACGTCTTCAGCTCATCCTCTATGTTGAGTCTGATCTGGTGGTACCCTGAATAGGCATCCAAGAAACAAAGTAACTCTGACCCCGCTGTGGAGTCAATGATCTGGTCGATACGAGGTAATGCAAACGGGTCCTTAGGGCAATGCTTGTTAAGGCCCGTGAAGTCGATGCACATACGCAACTCTCCTGTTTTCTTTGGTACTAACACTGGATTGGCCACCCACTCTGGGTGAAAGACTTCCTTGATGAACTCGGCTGCGAGGAGCCGAGCCACCTCTTCTCCTATGGCTTTCCTCCTGTCATCATGAAACTTGCGCAGACCCTGCTTAACTGGTCTTGCATTAGGGTTAACATGTAAGCTGTGCTCGGCGAGTTCTCTCGGGACTCCTGGCATGTCAGATGGCTTCCATGCAAAGACATCCCGGTTCTCACGGATGAACTCGACGAGCGCGCTTTCCTATTTATCAGAGAGGTGTGCCCCAATGGTGAACTGCTTGGAAGAATCACCAGGGGTAAAGTCGACTTGCTTTGTGTCCTGGAGCTGACTTGAATTTCATCTTTCCTCGTGGCCTGGCTTCTTAGGACCGAAATTTGTCCTCAGGGGGTCCACGTTTGCCTTTGAAATTTCAGCTCCTCTTGAGCACAAGCTTGTCTAGCCCTCGCTGCCATCCCCTAGTTCACACTCCCCTGCCATCTGTTGTTGCCATTAACTGTTAATGACTCCTGCTGGACATGTGGCATCTTGAGCTTTCAAGTAAAACCTAGCATGGTCTGGCCATAAACTTGAAGTATGCTGGCGACCAAGAGAGAGACTCTGAGTCCACTACCTCAAAGGCTAATCTAACGAATCCCACTGTGCCAAAAGCAACCTCAAGTCTGCCAAACCCATTGCTGCCATTAAGCCTTTCTTTTGAGGTAATGATCTTAAGAGTGCATACCATGCTCTCTTTGGTCGACCAGCATACTTTAAGTTTATGGCCAGACCATGCTATGTTTACTTGAAGCTCAAGATGCCAGGTCCAGCAGGAGTCATTACAGTTAATGGCAGCAGACAGATGGCATTGGAGTGTGAGCTAGGTGATGCAGCCATGGCTGAAATAGCTTGTGCTCAAGAGGAGCTGAAATTTTACAAGGCAAACGTGGACCCGGAGGACAACTCGGTCCTTAAGAAGCCGGCCACGGAGGAGAAGATGAAATTCAAGTCAGCTCAGGACACAAAGCAAGTCGACTTTACCCCTGGTGATTCTTCCAAGCAGTTCACCATTGGGGCACACCTCTCTGATAAATAGGAAAGCGCGCTCGTCGAGTTCATCCGTGAGAACCGGGATGTCTTTGCATGGAAGCCATCTGACATGCGAGGAGTCCCGAGAGAACTCGCCGAGCACAGCTTACATGTTAATCCTAATGCAAGACCAATTAAGCAGGGTCTGCGCAAGTTTCATGATGACAGGAGGAAAGCCATAGGAGAAGAGGTGGCTCGGCTCCTCGCAGCCGAGTTCATCAAGGAGGTCTTTCACCCAGAGTGGGTGGCCAATCCAGTGTTAGTACCAAAGAAAACAGGAGAGTTGCGTATGTGCATCGACTTCACGGGCCTAAACAAGCATTGCCCTAAGGACCCGTTCGCACTACCTCGTATAGACCAGATCATTGACTCCACAGCGGGGTCAGAGTTACTTTGTTTCTTGGATGCATATTCAGGGTACCACCAGATCAGACTCAACGTAGAGGATGAGCTGAAGACGTCTTTCATTACGCCCTTTGGAGCATTTTGTTACACAACAATGCCCTTTGGACTCAAGAACGCAGGGGCTACATATCAGAGATGTATCCAAAATTGTTTCAAGCAACAGATTGGGAGGAATATTCATGCTTATGTGGATGATGTAGTGGTCAAGTCTCAGAAGGCCGACTCTCTGATAGCAGACCTGACAGAAACCTTTAATAACCTACGCAAGTACAAGATGAAGCTCAACCCGACCAAGTGTGTTTTTGGAGTCCCTGCAGGCAAACTCCTAGCTTCATTGTTTCAGAGAGAGGCATTGAAGCAAATCCAGAGAAAATCAAGGCTATTCACAATCTGCAGAAGCCGACTTGTCTAAAGGACGTTCAGAAACTCGCTGGTTGTGTAGCAGCTCTTAGCAGATTCATCTCAAGACTCGGAGAGAAGGCGGGTCCTCTCTACCGACTCTTGAAGAAGTTAGACAAATTCATATGGGACAAAGAAGCCGATGATGCTTTTGAAGGCTTGAAGAGAACCCTATAATCAGCACCAGTACTTGCAGCTCCTACAGATAAGGAGCCCATGCTGTTGTATGTGGCTGCCAACGAGAGAGTGGTCAGTGCAGTAGTAGTGGTGGAACGAGCAGAGGAAGGAAAGGAGTACCCAGTGCAGAGGCCTGTTTATTACATCAGTGAAGTCCTCACAGAGTCAAAACAAAGGTACCCTCAATGGCAGAAGCTAGTCTATGGAGTTTTTCTTGCAAGTAGGAAGCTCAAGCATTATTTTCAAGAGCATCCAATCAAAGTGGTGAGTTCAGCACCACTAGCAGACATTATACGCAACAGAGATGCAACAGGACGAGTCGCCAAGTGGTCAATAGAGCTGGGTCCTTATCATATCACATATGAGCCCAGAACAGCAATCAAATCTCAAGCTTTGGTTGATTTCGTCAATGACTGGACTGATTGCACGTCCTCACCAAGTTCACCTTGCACCAAGTATTGGACAATGCACTTTGACGGGTCCAGACAGCTAGAAGGCTCAGGAGCCGGCGTGGTTTTAACTTCACCCAAAGGAGATAAATTGGCATATGTCCTTCAGTTGCATTTTGATTGTACAAACAACATGGCAGAGTATGAGGCTTTGCTGCATGGCCTATGTTTGGCCAAGGAGATGAACATCAAGCGTATCAGGTGCTTTGGAGACTCGGATCTCGTAGCTCAGCAAGTGTCTGGAACCTGGGACTCGAAGGATGCAAACATGGCGGCTTATAGAAGAGCAGTCGAACAGATAGCCGGGTTCTTTTCTGGTTATCAAGTGGAGCATATTGACAGGCGCAAGAACGAGGCCGCAGATGCGTTATCACGACTCGGCTCTCGTCGAGAGAAAGTACCACCAAATGTATTTGTGGACGAGCTTCACCACCCATCAGTCAAATTGCCCACAGAGGAGGAGTTAGCCTTCCCAGATCCAGAATCGGCGCTTGTTGCAGCAGTACGGGCAATCCCAGCATGGACAGAGCCCTACCTTGCATATCTCCTGAGGGGTGAGCTCCCGCAGGATGAAGTCAAGCGAAAGCAACTCGTCAGGCGATGCAAGTCCTACACAGTCATTGATGGCGAGTTGTACAGAAGGAGCGTCACTGGAGTCTACCAGAGGTGTGTGTCTCCAGAGGAGGGCAAGCAAATATTGCAAGAGATTCATGCAGGTGATTGTGGTCATCATGCATCCACTAGATCCTTGGTGTCAAAAGCTTTCAGACACGGGTTCTTTTGGTTAACAGCACATTTGGACGCAGAGAAGATAGTTCGAGTCTGTGATGGATGTCAAAGGTACGCAAGGCAAGACCACGTGCCAGCGCAAGAGCTCAGAACCTATCCCTATCACTTGGCCATTTGCAGTTTGGGGGCTTGACATGGTTGGTCCTTTCTCAAAGTCGCCTTGTCAGAAGACCCATCTGCTAGTAGCAGTTGACAAGTTCACCAAGTGGGTGGAAGTAGAGCCCGTCAGCAGAGTCGACGGTGCATCAGCTGTGAGATTCTTCAAGAAAATAGCAACACGATTTGGATACCCTCATAGCATCATTACAGACAATGGTACCAACTTATCAGTTGGAGAGATGGCCAAGTTTTGCGGTGAGAACAACATCAGACTCGACCTAGCCTCAGTGGCACACCCACAGTCCAATGGACAGGCAGAGAGGGCAAATCAGGAGTTGCTGAAGGGAATTAAGCCTCGGCTCCGAGTCCCTTTGCTAAGAGCCGCCGGATGTTGGGTTGAGGAGTTGCCAGCAGTACTTTGGAGTATCAGAACGACTCCCAATAGATCCACTGGCTTCACACCTTTCTTCATGGTGTATGGAGCAGAAGCCGTCCTGCCAAGCGACTTGTTGCATGACTCGCCACGAGTCGCCAATTACGTTGAGACAGAAAATGAACTCGCTCGCCAGGACTCGGTGGACGCACTCGAGGAAGCAAGGGAGTTAGCCCTTGAGAGATCAGCAGTGTATCAGCAAGACTTGCGGCGATATCACGCACGTAGAATCAAGACTCGGACTTTCCAGGAAGGAGACTTAGTGCTTCGCCTTGTCCAGAATAGGGAAGGGATGCACAAGTTATCTCCACCATGGGAAGGACCGTTCGTCATAAGCAAGAACTTGCACAACTGGATCGTACTATCTAATTGATGTGCGAGAGCCGGCGAGTGAAAGTAAAGGAGCTGATACAGCTCATACGCTAGATCCTTATGCAGAGGCAAAGAGGCCTTGGAACATAGCTCAGTTACGTCCATATTATACTTAAGTTGTAATAGTTTTATGAGTTGCAAGGCAAAGAGCCCAGTGAGCCATGCCTAGATGTAATCGAATTGTTATGATCAAATGAAATAAAGCCGGCTTTTGTGAACATGAGTCCTTTAGTCGAGTCACCCAGTGAGTGCGCTTTGTTCTTTAAACTTTGATCATCAGGTTCTTGGGGGCTTGCTTTTCAGTGAAAAAAGTTAAGCTTAAACTCTTGGACCCGGCACAGTAGCCAAATTTTCCTAGTTTTCTCGCTGGTAAGTTAGATGCATCCTGCACAATATGGCTAATCTACAGGCATGATTCGTCTCCGGCTCTTATGAATCCTAAGGGACATGAGTTGCTAGGAGCTTGTCAGCACAAGCTGTAAGAGGAGTCATGCAGGGCCTACTTATTCATCAGTGGATAATTAGACGGGTTATAAGAACCATAGAATGACTTGCATAAATAGTATATATCAAATCTCATAACAAGCAAGTCATCACAAGCCGATTGGCACAATTCAAGAACAAAGTAGTTCAAAAACACCTAGCAAGGTGTAAGCACCAGTAGTGCATCATTACAGAGTTTAAATACTAATAACACAGCATTACATAGCAATCAAAAGTCATTCAAGGGATTGTCTTCCAGAGGAGTCGACCTTAGCCAGAGTTGGGGAATCCTTCTTGGCAGGAGACTTGTCCTTTGTTTGAACAGCAGGAATTGAGGAGCCCTTCTTCACAGGAGATTTGTCTTGTGCTTGAGCAGCAGAAGGAGGAGCCGGCTTTAATGGAGGCTTGGTGGCGACTCTCTTCGTTTGAAAGCCAGTACCCCTGGGACTCTTCATATGCTTAGCAAGCTCTGCTTGTTTCTGAGCGTCTCCAGAGACAACTCTAGAAGGAGTGGGCGCAGCAGGAGTCTTCAGAGTGGGCTCGGCACTTGGAACAGGAGCCGCAGTGACGAGGAACTCGGACCGGTAGACGAAGAGAATACACCAGCTGGGTCCTGTGATGGGCGGCCAAAATTTACTATAGCAGGAGTTTCTGGAGTGACTCTTTTGTTCTCCAAGTCATAGTGATGAACCCATACCTCAGAGTCCATCTTATTGGCAATCTCGCAAGCATATGGCCGCACTAATTTTTCTTCGGCCTTGAAGTCGTCCTGAGTAAAAGGTTTGCCATCCTCATGTTGCTCAGGCTTCCCCATTGTAAGCATTGCTGGCTCTATGACAGTTGGCTAGTAGCTGTGGGCTAAAGCCAAGATCCTGATGGAGGCTCTCCTCAATGAAGATTGTTTCCACAGCCGCATATAGCCTGGTGCCCTAGACAACTCGTCCACCAAGCGCTCAGGCTCTTTGGGGGCATTTTCCCTTATGGTTCAAATATTTAACCACTGCATGGGCTCCCTCTTGTAGCCCATGACAGTGGTCAAGCATCTCAGATAGTTGTTTGCTTGTGGGCAGTTTAAGCTTTGGGGAGTCAGCCCCTGCAGAAAGGAAATCAAGGAGTCATCGTCAGTCCAAAAGCAATTCAGAAAGGTGCAAAAGGAAGCAAGCAAAGGTCATAAACTCACCAAATATGTGTTGGCACATGGCCCCAATGCCTTTTTTGCAAGTGTCGAACACAGCCTTTAGGTCATTGTGTGCCTTCTGGGCAATCTTTTTGGCATCAGCCGACTCTTTCTTTACTTGCTCCAGTTGAGCAGACAAGGCCTTCAAGTCCTTCTCAAGTTGAAGGAAGTGTTCTTTTTCAGCGATGGCAGACCTGGCACTAGCAGCGGCCTGGTCCTCAAGCTCTTTCATGTCTCTCTTCATCTTGGAGACAATGCACTGCAATCACAAGTCATAAAGCACAAGTAAGCTTCACAAGTCAAGTAGAGGACTCATGAGCTCCAAGTCGTCACAAGTTAACAACTTGGCGCTTGGGGGCTACTCGTGAGTCGATTTTTTCCTAACAAGTTAGCAAAACATGGTTTCTAGTAGACAAGTCATCAGCTCCAAGTCGCCACAAGTTAGCAACTTGGCGCTTGGGGGCTACTCGCAGAGCAGAATTTTTTTCAAGTTAAGTATCAGTAAGCTACATATATTGGTAGCTCCAAGTCGTCGCAGGCTGACAACTCGGCGCTTGGGGGCTACTCGTGCAAAAGTTTTTGGTCCAAGGACCCGACAGACAGTAAATTAGCAGCCCCGAGTCCTAGTAGAGCTAAGGACTCAGTGCTTGGGGGCTACAGTGTGCAAATTTTTTCTATATAGCAGTTGAGTTCAGTTTCAAATCAAAGCACCTATCCTAGTCACAAGTCACCACAGACAGGTGCTTGGGGGCTACTGGGATAGGATGATGCCTGGAAAGCATAAAGAAATGGAAGTCATAGAACTTACTTCATGAATCATGTGAAGAGCTCTAAGAGCAGCTTGCTCATCGTCCTTCAGCCTCGCAGATTGATCGTTCAAGTCAATGGCTTCAGCAAAGGCTTCAGAAAATGACATATTATCAGCCACCGGAGTCGGCTGTAGTCAGTTGATGACTTGACCTTGATATTTGGAGAAGCTGTAGGAGTCGGCTTCACAGGAGCCGGATGACTTTGAGGCGCAGTATCAGGAGTCGCAGCACCAGAGCAGGGCTGGACTATTGTTGGAGTCGCCGCCCGAGTCCTTGAAGGGGACTCGGGAATGGTAGGAGTTGTAGTTGCACCAGCTGATGCAGCAATGGAAGGACCTGTCCTCGTGCTGGTTGTTTCAGAGGCCGAAGGAGGGACAGGTCCACGCCCAGAGGTAACATCAACCATGCCTGGGAGCTTGGTCACTTTAGCACAAGGCCGAGCCCTGAAATATACAAAGATAGAAGTCAGCGATAAATCTAGTGAAAAGGAAAAGGCAGAAGTCATTTGAATACAAGTACAGAGATAAAGGAGTCTTACCCAACATTGGTCTCCAGGTCCAAGGAGGCCTGAGAGTTTGAGGAAGGCATTGACATCCCGGAGTGATAGGAGTCGTCCTTGCGAGACTGGCAGAGGCTCAGGAGCATCTGCAGGCCCATCGGAGCGCAGCTTCCTCTTCCTGGCGGCAATAACACTCTGCATGTGTTCCTCAGGCTTAGTAGGTGAGCGAGAGGACCCAAGGACTCGTGAGAGTGGTACCTTGGGAACAGCCTCTCGAGATCCATTATTGTTTGAGGCTGGGGAAGAAGAGGAGTGACTCCTAGCTGAGGACTCCATAGATGGCGATGGCTGAGCAGCAGCAGAAGTGGAGTCAACTTGTTTAGTGACGGGAGCCTCTGGAGAGGACTCGTCGTCGTCAATTTCCTCCACAATGGGAGCCTCTTGAGAGGACTCCTCTTCAACAACAGTTTCAGTTGGAGCCTCTGGCGAGGACTCCTCATCAGTAGCATCATCTTCAGTGGGAGCCTCCTGGGAGGACTCCTCATCATCATTGTCAGTGTCTTCTGCCACAGCAGTTTGATCTGTGGCAGGAGTCTCTTCCTCAACCTCTTCTTCAGCCTCAGCCTCAGCTTCAGCTTTGTTCTCAGTACCAGCTCCAGAGGCCGGCTTCCAGAAGGAGTCGGTGAGCTGCAACGGAGTCAATAAAAGTAAGTTAGTAAGCAATACAAGTAACATTAAGACAGAGATAAGGTAGAGAATAAAGGTTACATCAGGAGCTGGGTTGGTGGAGCAAAATGGCTGGAGCCCAAAATGGGCTTGGTCCTTCACCGGTTTCCCAGTCAACTTTTTGATAAGTCGACCAAGTTCGGGTCCATCAGACAGCTGCTCCGTCACTCGGAGGTCATCACCAGCACATCTATTATATGAACAGATCAGCCGAGTCCTAGGACTCAGAGGCTGGATTCGCCACGTCGTCCAGCAGCGGACCAGATCCATGTTTTCAAGATTGTGGGACAAGAGGGCCCGAATTCGAGTGATCAGAGACTCGACTCTTGGCCGGGCGGCCTCTGGGCACCTAGCTTTCATAAGAGGAGTCGCCCGAAGGCGGTCCTCAGAGAACAAGGGAAGTTTGGTTCATTTGCAGGGGAGGTGTCCTTGCAGTAGAAGAAGGTTTTTTGCCAGTCCTTGATGCGATTGGGAAAGACTGGTTTAGGAAAGACAGAGTGGAGGCGCCGTTGAAGAGCAACGGCGCCACATTGGAGGAGAGGGCCCCCAGAAGTCTCGGGCTGGGGGTTGCAGTAGAAGAGTTCGAGCCAAAGGTGGAGATCTGGCTTGATTTGGAGGTAATCCTCACACAAGGTCACAAAATTGGAAAGAGTGAGAATGGAATTAGGAGCCAGATCATGAATCCGCAGCTCATAGAGTTCAAGGAGTTGGCGGAAGAAGAGATTACCGGGGGGAGAAAATCCGCGGAATAGATGCTCCACGAAAACAACCACCTCGCCCTTAGCGGGAGAGGGAACAACTTCATCCCCTGGGGCCCGAGCTTGAGCGTTGGAAGGAATCAGACCTGTGAGCCTATGTGTCTTCAATTGTTCCGTCGTGACCGTAGATCCACCCCAATCGGCGGAGATCGATCGCTTGGAAGAGGATTTTGCGGCGGCCGCGGCCGCGGCGGCAATGTCCACCGTCCTGCTCGACGAGGATGCCTTGGCCTTGGGTGCGGTCTTTGCGCGCTTGGGTGCCATGGCGTGCGGGCGGTGCGTGCTGAGCGCGGGAAGAGATGGGCGCGAAGAGAAAGAGAGAATTTTGAGCTGAAGGGGGCAAGTGAGGTTTGAGACCTAACCCTTCGATATTTATAAAGGGGTAAAACCCTAAAGAGTTACAGAGTGGGTCCACAGTAAACTGTGGATAATGTTTCGGTAAAACGATTCAGTGGCTAACAGCCAGACAGGGAATTATGATAGAGAGAAGTCAAAGTCACAGAAGTGGAAGAAGCCGGCTTGTCTCAGAATGGCGAGTCCTGTGACAGTGAAAGACAAGTTATCTAGTCCTTGATTGCTAAGAGTCACAACAGACCCGGCCAGCATGTGCAAGGGCAAGGGTGATGACTTGAACAAGGAATGAGGATGGACTCATCTTTTATGTGTCTTATATTTTTATGCAGGAATTCATCTTGGAGCTAGCAGCAAGCGACTTTGGAGCCTGTGGCTCAAGTGGAAGGAGTCGACCCAGGGAGTCGAACCAACAAATCAGAGGAAGCCGCCAAGCTGCGCCCAAGATAAATCGGGGGCTACTGATGGGGGGATACTTTATAGGTAGGCCCATGGACCCGGAAAGTAGACCCGCCAAGACCAAGAAGGCCAAAGCCGAGTCACGTATCAAGTCGCATGGGCTGGGCTGGAGACAAGCCGACCAAGGCCCATGATGAAGTAAGGACCCGTCGAGAAGGAGTCCAAGTACAACCCGGAGCCCTAACTTGGAAGACCAAGATGTAGAGTAGGACTCCGTGTTCTAGTGTGACTCGGTATAATCTGTAAGTCCAGGGACCCGGCAGCCTTTATAAGCGGGGTCCTGGACCTTAGAGGGAGGTCTTAAGAAAGTTCTAAGCAATCTAGAGAGAGAAACACCAAGTTGCCGGATCCACAGAGAGGAGCCGGAACCCTGTAATCGATACCAGATCTAGAGCAATAAAGAGAAGCAGGAAGTAGGTCTTTACCTCGATCAAGAGGGGCCGAACCTGGGTAAATCTGTGTCCCTAGGCGAGATTAATCTCTCCTACGTACTTCAAGCATCGATGGCCCCCGAACTCACCTTCCTGGAGGAAGGACTTGCCGTGACAACCCCACGACAATTTCCTTTGTTAACAGAGTTGGATCAAACTGATTTCCGCCGTTTCCAGATTCCATACCCAAGCCGATCCTCGTAGTCCTCTTCCTCGATTCCATACCCAAGCCGATCCTCAAACAAGGGCAAGATAGACTCTGAATCGGCGTCGTAACCTGGCTCCATACATGGCTCCGCCAGCGACTCCTCTTCATGGTTGACAGCAAGATGGTTCTCTGACTCGGCGATGATGCCGAGTTCTGATGTGCCGACTGACTCCTCTCCGTCGGACTCGACAACAATGTTGGCTCTGATACAGATTCCGCCGAGTTCGCGCGAAGACCTGACGCGCAAACCATGCCGACGAACACATTGATTCCTCCAAAGACAAGCTGATAACTCTCGTCGACTTCGTGCATATCCGAAGTCCAACCAGAGTCGTCGATTTCTGTTTCTCCATGCTCATCAGTGTAGACTCGCCCGATGGCGAGTTTCTCCATGGCCCGACGAGCAGCTCCCACGATCTCGACTCCTCGCATCTCCTGCCCCACGGTGGGCGCCAACTGTCGTGGGGTTGTCACGGCAAGTCCTTCCTCCAGGAAGGTGAGTTCGGGGGCCATCGATGCTTGAAGTACGTAGGAGAGATTAATCTCGCCTAAGGACACAGATTTACCCAGGTTCGGCCCCTCTTGGTTAGAGGTAAAGACCTACTTCCTGCTTCTCTTTATTCCTCTCTGGGGAGTCGGCGACTTGATCTCTCTCTTAGGGTTTCTCTCTACTGGTTGGACTTATCGATCTAAGGTCCAGGACTCCGCTTATAAAGGCTGCCGGATCCCTGGACTTACAGGTTACACCGAGTCACACTAGAACACGGAGTCCTACTCTACGTCTTGGCCTTCCAAGTTAGGGCTCCGGGTTGTACTTGGACTCCTTCTCGACGGGTCCCTTCTCCATCATGGGCTTCGGTCAGCTTGTCTCCAGCCCTGCCCATGCGACTTGATTCGTGACTCGGCTTTGGCCTTCTTGGTCTTGGCGGGTCTACTTTCCGGGTCCATGGGCCTACCTATAAAGTATCCCCCCATCACCGTCACTTTCGGCACCCAGGCCAACTACCGCACCGAGCTAATCGACTTCGACGTCGCGCACATCGGCTTGCCCTACAACGCCATCCTCGGTTACCCCGCCCTCGCCAAGTTCATGGCGGTGACCCACCACGCCTACAACCTCATCAAGCTCCCTGGCTCGGGTGGCACCATCGTCATCCGCGGCGTAGTCTCAGACGCCATGTACGCCGTGCAAGCGGCCTACAAGGCTGCCGCGGTGGCGTCACCCGCTGACGAGGACGAGGAACCCCTCCCGAGGCCCCCCGTGAAGAAGAAGCAGCTGTTCTCTCAGGAGAAGGCCGCGACAAAGCAAGTGCCTCTGGAGGCAAGTGGCTCGGGGGCTAGCGTCACCATCGGCGCCAATCTGCCTCCCAAATAGGAAAGCGCGCTCGTCGCCTTCCTCAGGGCAAATTCTGACATGTTCGCATGGACACCGTCAGATATGTCCGGAGTACCGAGGGAGGTGATCGAGCACCACTTAGCCGTGTGTCCAAACGCACGCCCCGTCAAGCAAAAAGCGCGGCGCCAGGCGCCAGAGAAACAAGACTTCATCGTCAAGGAAGTAGAGAAGCTGAAGAAGGCCAGCATCATCAAGGAAGTGGTCCACCCCACTTGGCTCGCCAATGGTGTGGTCGTCCCCAAGCACACCGGAGGAAGCCGCCTCTGCATCGACTTCACCGACCTCAACAAGGCCTGCCCCAAGGACCCCTATCCCCTCCCGAGGATCGACCAGATCGTGGACTCCACCGCCGGCTACGCGCTCCTCTGTTTTCTGGATGCCTTCTCTGGTTACCACCAGATCAAGATGGCGAAGGAGGACGAGGAGAAGACAGCATTTCTCACCCCTTGTGGTGTGTTCTGCTACGTCTGCATGCCCTTCGGCTTGAAGAACGCCGGCGCCACTTTCCAGCGTCTCATGAGGATCGCCTTGGGGGCTCAAATGGGGAGGAATGTAGAGGCCTACGTCGACGACATCATGGTCAAGACTCGCGAAGAAAACACGCTCATCCAAGACCTCGAGGAGACCTTTGCCAACCTGCGCAAGGTCAACATCAAGCTGAACCCCGCCAAGTGCGTCTTCGGGGTCCCTTCAGGCAAACTCCTCGGGTTCCTGGTATCCCACCACGGCATCGAGGCCAACCCCGACAAGATCAAGGCCATAGAGCAGATGCAGCCTCCTCGTCGCCTCAAGGACATGCAATGCTTGGCGGGATGTATGGCCAGCCTTGGCCATTTCATCTCCAAGTTCGGCGAGAGGGCGCTGCCATTTTTCAAGATTATGAAGAGGTCCGGTCCCTTCAAGTGGACCCCTGAAGCAGCAAAGGCCTTTGAGGACCTGAAGAAATACTTGGAGAGCCCACCCATCATGGTTTCCCCACGCCCTCGCGAGCCTCTGAAGCTGTATCTTGCAGCCACTCCTCAGACGGCAAGCGCGGTCTTGGTGGCTGAAAGGGAAGAGCCAGTCCTCGCCAAGCAGACCACCGCCTCGCCAAGCCCAGAGCCACCTGACAAGGAAACACCCTCGTCAAGCACCCAGTCTCCTGCCGAGCCTCCCCAAACAGAGCCTCAAGAAACCCTTGCCGAGGACCCCACAAGCCTGGAGAGGAGCCAGCCGCTACCACGCCAACAACTACCCTCGTCGAGCATCCCGTCTACTTCGTCAGCACAGTGCTACGAGACGCTCGCGAGCGCTACCCCATGCAGCAAAAGCTCCTCATCTCGCTCCTCGTCGCCTCCAGGAAGCTGCGCCACTACTTCCAGGGTCACCCCAAAAAGGTGGTCACCTCATATCCCCTGGAGCAAGTCCTGCACAACCCAAATGCAACAGATCACGTCGCAGGCTGGGGCATCGAGCTACAACCTTTCGAGCTGGAGTTTGACACCACAAGGGTCATCAAGGGTAGGGCGCTGGCCGATTTTATGGCCGAATGGACGAACACGCGCGAAGAAGAAGAGCCTCCAGAGGAGGAAGCTACAGCCTCAGGTGGGACGAAACCAGGCCCCTGGACCATGCACTTCGACGACGCCTTCGCGGCCAGGAGTGCGGGGGCTGGTGCCGTCCTCACCTCACCAACAGGCGAAAAGCTCTACTACGCCGTCCAGCTCTGCTTCAAGGACAACGACAAGATCTCCAACAACATTGCTGAGTATGAAGGTCTCCTCGCCGGGCTCAGAGCCGCCATCGCCCTCGGCATCAAGCACATCCTCATCAAGGGCGACTCCCAGCTCCTCATCAACTTCTCCAACAAAAGCTACACGCCTAAGGACACCTACATGGTGGCCTATCTTGAAGAGGTACGCAAGCTGGAGAAGCACTTCAGGGGCATGGAGCTCAAGCACATCCCGCGAGCAGAAAACCAAGAGGCAGATGAAATTGCCCGGCGAGCAGCAAGAAGAGAAGGCCAGAAGCCTGGAGTGTTCGAGGAGAGGCTCACCAAGGCCTCAGTCAAGCAACCAGTGGTCACCATCAGCGTCGACGAGGAGCTCCCACCAGCCCCATCAAGTGGAGCACCAAATTGTGGTTTGCCCTCGGGCGATCGCTTGCTGCTGACTCTGGTGCGCCAAGACACCGGCTGAATCGACGAGATCAAGAGCTACCTGCAAAACCGAGCCCTCCCCGAAGACGACGCTGAAGCCAAAAGAATTGCTCGCCAGGCCAAATCCTACCGCCTCCACGACGGAGACCTGTACCGTAAGCGCCCTAATGGGGTTGCCTTGCGGTGCGTCCCTGCCGAGGAAGGCCGCCAACTCATCAACGACATCCACAGCGGCGAGTGCGGCCACCATTCTTCCTCACGCACCCTTGCAGGCAAGGTCTTCCAGAGTGGCTTCTATTGGCCCTCGGTACTTCAAGATGCAGCCGCCATCGTCCAAACCTGCGACGCATGCCAATTCCACGCCAAGCAAATCCACCAGCCCGCGTAAGGACTCCAGACGATCCCGCTCTCCTGGCCCTTCGCGGTCTGGGGGCTGGACCTGCTGGGACCCTTCCCGCGAGCGCTCGGGGGCTACCGCTACCTCTACGTCGCCATCGACAAATTCACCAAGTGGCCTGAGGTGGAACCCGTGCGAACCATCCCGGCGAAATCGGCGGTGGAATTCATCAGGAGCCTGGTCTGTCGCTTCGGCGTGCCCAATCGCATCATCACCGACAACGGCTCACAATTCATCAGCGGCGCCTTCAAGTCCTACTGCGGCAGCCTCGGCGCCCAAATCTGCTACGCCTCGGTGGCGCACCCACGAAGCAACGGGCAGGCCGAGCGAGCCAACGCCGAGGTGCTCAAAGGCCTCAAGACGAGAAGCTTCAACCGCCTCAAGGCCAGCGGCAAGCACTGGATCGATGAGCTCCCCTCGGTGCTCTGGTCCATCCGCACCACGCCAACAAAGCCTACTGGTGAGACGCCGTTCTCCCTCGTCTATGGCGCCGAAGCCGTTCTCCCCAGCGAGATCACCCATGGCTCTCCACGAGTCTTGGCCTTCAAGCAAGCCGAGCTGGATGAACTCCGCAACGACGACCTGCTGCTGCTTGAAGGGCTCCGCCGAAATGCAGCCCTGAGAGCGGCAAGGTACCAGCAAGACCTCCGTCGCTACCACAGCCGCCACATCCGTCCGCGCACTCTCGAAGCAGGAGACCTTGTCCTGAGGAGAATCCTCTCCAGGGCAGGCCTCCACAAGCTCTCACCAATGTGGGAAGGCCCCTACAGAGTCGTGCACATCGCCAGGCCTGGCTCTACGCGGCTCGAGACGGAGGACGGCGTTCCCGTCGCCAACCCCTGGAACATCCAGCACCTGCGCAAGTTCTACCCCTGATCGCCCTCGGCGAGCAATTTTCTGCATCAAGGGAGAGCCACGCACCATTATCCTCCACGAGGAAAAATTTCGGGCTCCCCTCTCTACTATACGTTGCCGCGGTCCGTTCGAGAAGACTCCCAAGCCACCAAGCCTCGGCAAGGTAACCTCTTCAGGCACCATGCCTTGGCGAGGTGGATCCCCATGCCGGTCATGGTGGAACGCAGGCTACAAGCCACCCCCGCATAGGGGCCCCCTCTGAGCTCCCCCTACATGCGTCGCCATGAGCACGCCCCCTCGAGAGTCTCAGCCACAGCATGTGGAACCCCATGCCTGACATGGTGGATTTTTGTGTTTCTGGCCACGCCGGTGTAATGAACATCTGTTTCAGGTCATTTTGAACCTTTGCGCGTCGCGCCAGCATATTTCGTTGCATCGGTAAGCTGCTATGTTATTGCTGTTTATTCTCGCTCGTATGATCCCTCCTGCGTATCTCACGAGCGGGGGCTAGCATGGTGTCATGCCACGGGAGCATCCCGGCAGCGCCTCAAACCCAAGGGATCCGAGCTCTGAACTTGCGGGCCAGCTCTCATGCATGTCAACTCCCAAGGAGCTCTGAACTCATGGGTCAGCTCCCGCGCACGTCAACTCACCAAGGATCACCAAAAACCTTGGTGCCTGTTCTCCTCGCGAGACACACATGAAGGAACCTACGAGCACCATGAGTTATCTAGCTATCTATTGCTTGTGGGTATGCCTATCTGTCCAAGTGCAGGAAACAAGCCTCAGGCACCCTCTCCAAGGCAACAATGCCTCGCCAGGGAACCAACACCCTCTCCAAGATGAAAACGCCTCGTCGAGCTAAGTCTAAATACTTGTTTGATTTTCCTCTCGCTGGTTCTTGCCCCTCGAGTCTCTTTTCTCTCTCCTATGCCTCATGGGCTGCTTGCGTGTCGAAGGGGGGCCCCAAGCATCGCGCTTCGAGGAGCTCTTACTTCTTGAGGCCTCACGCACCCCCCGGCCTTGTGGAGCCCTGACTCTCACATACCGAAGCGGCGGTGGTGTAGCGCTAAGAGAGGGTCCTAAGACATAGAGCGAAAAAGACATGAAGGGGAAAGACAAAAGCCACCCGAGGGACATTCACAAGCACACTCAAAAGCTTGAAGCAAGTCTTTACAAAGCTGTTACAATCAAAATGCTAAGGTAGTATGCACCATGCATGTCCAGCTACAGGAAGGAGTTTAAGCTGTCGCGCCTCCTGAGGTGCCCGCTCCGCCCGCGGCAGCCTCCGCCTCCAGGGCCTCTTCCTCACCGTCGCCTTCGCCTTCATCGACCAAGACTTGGTCGTATTTCCTGGCGAGCACCTCAGCGGCTTCCCGCGACTTGTCGCGGATATCGACCGGCGCTATCACGGCCTCGAGGTCGAACGAGGGCCAGAGCCTCAAGAGGTTGCTGAAGACGCGGCTGGTGGCGAGGACGAGGAGATCGCGGCTCTCCGCCACGACGCGCTCGTCGAAGCTCTTTGCGACCTTCTCAAGCTCCCCGAGGAATTGCCCGAAGAAGTGCGTGTATGCGGCCTCGTCGTCGATCCCTCCGGCGGGAAAATGGGGGACCTCAATCCTCATGTCGTCCCCGACGGCGTTCGCGCGACGGACCAGATCGTGAAGCATGAGCTGGCGCTGGCGCGTCATGGCCCGGCCGTGCTGCGCGGTGTCTCGTGCCTGCTCCGCGAGGTCCGCGGCCAGCCCCACCTGCTACTGGAGGTCGCTCAGGTCCGCCTTCAGGGCGGCAATCTCCCTCTCCGCGCGAGTCTGCGCCTCCTTGGCGCGCTGGAGGCAGGAGGCCATCTCCTTCTCCTGCTTCTGGAGCCCCTCGATCTGGTGTAGGAGCTCGTTGCGCTTCGTTGTGAAGCGCTCCTCCTGCTTCGTGGCCTTGGAGTTGTAGTCGTCGGCGAGGCTTTGGCGGATGCGTTCGACCCTGGCGTCGGCCTCCTCCTGGACCCTCTTCTGCTTCAGCGCGAAGTCAGCGTTGGCCTTGTCGTGACGCTCCTTGTGGGTGGCCTCGCTCCTGGCCACCGAGTTCTCCCGCTCCTGAAGCTGCCCCTCGCGGGTGGCCTGGGCCCCCTCCAGCAAGTGGACCTGCTCCTCGCGCTGGTCCAGCTCCTTCTCCCGGAGGGAGAGCTCCTCCTCGCGCCGCTTCAGCTCCGCCTCCCGAGGCGCCAGCTGCCCCTCGCGGGCATCTAGCAACTCGCGGAGCTCCTTCAGGCTAGCCCTCGCGACCTCGGACTCGGCGGCAAGCTTCTGCTCTGCGGCCGCTAGCTCTTGGTGCTTGGCGGTGGTCTCCGCCTCCAGCGCCTCCCGGGCGGCGTCCAGCTGGTCCATGACCTCAGTCGCCTCCCGCTTGACGCTGTCGCGGGTCTCCCTCGCGAAGCGCATCGCCTCTTCGCGCGCCGCCTGGGCCGTCGCGTCCTGCCGACGGCACATCTCCACCCTCTCGTGGAGGAGGGCCCAGGCGTCAGCGAGCCTTGTCCTCTCCTCCTCCCGGGCGCGTTCTTCCTCGGCGTATTGCGTCTCCAGCTCGTCAAGCGCCTGCCGCGCTTGGCCGAAGACAACCCTGCGGCGGGCCGCGCGAGGGCGCGGCTCCTGCAGCGCCAAGGTCCCCGCGTCGTCACGGGGCGCAGAGGCCTCGACACTCGACGAGGCACCCGGGGCCTCCTGCCTCGGGCTCACGGCCATTTCTGGTACGGCCTGGGGGCTGGCGCGGTCGCCTCCCTCGTTGCCCAAGGCAAGAGCCCTCAGGGGGCTGGGCGTCCTCTCACCCCCGGCTCCGCCGCTCGGGGGCTCCAGAGGCGCCTCCACCTCCGGCTCTTCAGGGGCGCTCCCCGCCCCTTCCATGGTGGTCGCGTCCGCCGCGGCCTCGGGGCGCGTCCGCCCTCCTTGTGGGAACCTCCTCCACCTCTGGAGGCGGCTCCATGACGATCTCTTCGTCCACTGCCTCCTCCTCCGCACGGTGCTCGGCCGCAGGAGGAGTAGCAGCCCGAGTTGGCGGAGGCATCACCACTTCAATCGCCTCCTCCGTGCGGTCCTCAGCCGCGGGGGGAGAAACAGCCCTGGCTGGAGGCGACATCGCCTCTTCAACTGCCGCCACCTCCGCGCGGTGCTCATCCGCGGGAGGAACGACCTCTTGCTGCTGCTCGTCATCCCCTTGCTGTGGCTCAACAGCCGCCTGCTGCGGCTCGTCAGCTCCCTGCTGCGGCTCATCGGCCACAGGCGTCTCCTCGCCGGCGCTGGCGGTCTCCCCAAGCTTGCGGAGACGCCGCCTCTTCGGCGCCGCGGGTACGCTGAAGAAACACAAACAAGCAAGGATCCTTCAGGAGGGGATACTCAGAAGCAAAATGCTGAAAGAAAGGGAAGGACCAAAACTTACTCGTCAGCCGCTCTCCACACCCTCTTCTTCCCCTTGGGTGGTTGGAGGGTGCTCGCCCCGGCCTCCTCGAGAGGCGCTGCTGTCTCCTCATGGGGAGCATCTCTCGTGGCGGCCCCGGCGTCCCTGTCGTGGAGGAGTTTGGAGCGGGGTTCGCAGTGTCCCCCCGTGCCGCTCCTTCTCTCCTCCGCGGTGCGTTGAACCATGCGGGAGGCATCCTCGTCGCTGCCGGAGGAGATTACCTCGACGCCCTCGCCCGCCGGTGCGCTCCTTGAGGAGCCCGCGTCGCCCCCTGAGGGGTTAGCGCCTCTAGAAGCCTCGTCTTCGCCGGAGGGGTCGGCGTCCCTCGGGGCCGCATCCTCCTCGGAGTCTTCTCCTTCGTCCGGCTCCGGCGACTCATCCATGAACTCCGGCTCCGCCGCCCACGGGTTGGTGCGGGGCCCGCGGTGCCCTGCGGGCACGATGCCCCACTCGTCAAACACCGGCAGGCGCCTGCGGTGATTCTCCACGCTCTCCACGGTGAAGTTGAAGAGCGTCTTGGCCTCCGGGGTTGCAGTCCCTGGGATGTCCGTTGTGGCGAAGAGGACCCCCATGATGGGGTGCAGCACCTCCCGCGTGAAGTTGTCTGCACACAGGCGCATCCTGTCCTCCTTGCCAGTGTATCGCCACACCGGCTCCGAATGCTGCTGGAGAGGCGCGATGCGGCGCCTCGTGAAGTCCTTGGCCACCATCTGGCCGGTGACCCCGCCAACGCGAAGCCTCCATATGCACTCGTACACCCTGTCGAGCTCTGGGCCTTCGAGGTCTGCGCTCGCCCAGCGCGCCCACTTCCTCGGCGGCGCCTCGGGCACCTCCAGGAGAGGGTTCGTCCCCTTGGTGTCGACAAAGAACCATCGCTTGCGGAAGCCATCCACCTTCTTCGTCACCTTGGTGATGGCGTTCTCACCAAGCCACGCGATGGGAATGTAGGTCTCGCTCCTGGCGTCGGCGATGCGGAAGGAGACGCATCCAAGCCGCTCATTCTGCGCGGTGGATCGGAGGGAGTAGAAGCTGCGAAAAAGCGCTACCGAGGGGCGAATGCCGATGTAGGCCTCGCAGAGGTAGGCGAAGATGGCGAGGATAAGGATGGAGTTGGGGTGAAGATGAAGAAGATGGATCTGGTACGTCTCCAGAATCGCGAAGAGGAAGTCGGAAAAAGGCGGAACAAGGCCGGCATAAAGAGTATGGAGAAAAACGGGGTAGTACCCCTTGGGAAGCCTGCTGCCGGTCGGCCTCATCTCGGTGACGCCATGCTCGTTGGAGTTCGAGGCTACCAGGTAGCGCACCTTCGCAATCGCCGCCGCGTTGATACGCGACGGCGGCAGCGCCGCCGCCGCAGACGTGCCCGCCTACACCGTGGCCTTGCCCTTCGGGTCGGTGGCTGCTCTCTTGGGTGCCATGGCCGCTGGAAGGAGGCTTGAAGACGAAGACCTCGGAAGCGATGCGCTCTGGGAGGAAGGAGAAGTTTTGAAGAAGAGGGCGGCGGTGTAATGGGGGAAGTGATGGGCGCAGTCTGCGTGCCAGGCTTTATTGACCGGTTGCCCCGGACGTGGCGGGCCCCACCGGGTTGCCCGTTGAAGCCGAGGAGATCGTGGCCGCGGGCGCAACCGCAGCGCTCCATGTGTCGCGGCCCTGTCAGGCATCTTTGGCCCCCCGACGCTTCGCCTGCGTCCATGGGCCTCGGCGTGCCCATCGCGGGCCCGGGGGCTACTGTCGGCACAGTGGAAACCAGGGTACCACGGGCCGGCCTGCCAGGGCCCACAAGATTCTTTGGATGATTTTTCGCTAGGGACCAGGCTCTCCAAGCCTGGCGAGCCTCGCGAGGGATCTTTTCTCCTCGGCGAGGGTTCTCTCCCTTGGCGAGGGACCGCTCCTCGACAAGGCGTCTCCGATGCCACCCGCAATTCTGCTAAGGACCAAGCCGAAGGGCTCGGCGAGGCTTTTTGCCTCGCGAGGCTCCTTCCTCACGAAGTCATCTCTGCCTCCGCGGCAGAGCGCACATGGGCTCTGCGCCATGTGCAGAGTGACGCGCGTGCCTGCGCGCTATGACGACGACGCCGCAGTTGCCATTTCTGTGTATAAAGCAGTCAACAAAGCGGCACCAAGCAAAGCGGACAACGAGTATTGCCTCTTTGGTGATAAGGGAACCGTCTGCAGCTACGCTCCAAGGACGACGTCACCATGGGTCACACCCCACCTCAGCAAGCGCCAGCCCACCGTCCGGCTGGCCGGTGGCCTTTTTCAGCTTTGGTGGTGTCGCTCCCCTGCCGCGGACCGCGTCCACGAGCCTTACCTTTATGGTGGACTTCACCTTTATCGTGCACCCTGCTCCTTCCCTCGTCGTCATGTGGTAGCCCTTCCCGCCCAAATGTTTGGGCAGAAGAGGTCCGGGACGCCTATAAAAAGAGGGGGAGCACGCCCAAGCAAGGGGTCCGCATCTAGTTCAATCCTTGGCAACCTGAGATCTAGGGTTAGCCATTGTTAGACATCACCGAGCTCGGCAAGCTCTCCTTGTACTGTAGACCTCTCCAAGCAGTGCAATACACCATAGCAGGACGTAGGGGTTTTACCTCCCAAAGAGGGCCCTGAACCTGGGTAAGATCCGTGTCCATCTCTGCAGTGTCGTCCGCAGCGAGTCCGACGAGCACCGTCGCCGGAGCACGTTGAGGATTGTTTGACTCCGTGTTCAGCCCCTTACATGATACCTTGGAGACACCCCCAGTTCCTGGGAACATTCTCCGACAGCGTGGAGCGGCCGCGGCGAGGTCCGCCTCAGGGCGCGGCCAGGTGGGTCGTCGTTGGGGAGCAGGGCGCACCCGTCAAGGAGCGAGGCGCGGCCGGCGGGGAGATGGGCGAGGTCCACCTCGCGGCGTGGTGTGGAGCGGCCGCGGCGAGGTCCGTTGGGACGCGGCCAGGCAGGTCGTCGGCGGGGAGTAGGGCGTGGCCGGTGGGAAGCGGGGCGCGGCCGGCGGGGAGCTGGGCGAGGTGTGGCCGGCGCGGCGAGGTCCGCCTCGCGGCTCGGCGTGGAGCGGCACTGCGGCAGGCAGGTCGTCGGCGGGGAGCAGGGCGCGGACGACAGGGAGCGAGGCACGGCTGGCCGGGAGCTGGGCGAGGTTCGGCCGGCACGGCACGCTGACGCGGCGCGCCGTGATTCGTCCGGCGCGTCGCGTCAGCGCTGACATGGCCTAGCCGTTGAAATATAGCCGTTTTTTAGCTCCAAAAAATCCAAAAAAGATTGCAAAAAATTCAAAATTTCATCCCCCATCCATCTATAAATACCCATGCCCGGGTTGAGCTCAATTCACACCCATTTGAGCTCTCCCACACTCCTCCTCTCATTTCACACTCCTTCTCCACCATGGCCAATTGGAGTCCAAACACCCAAAGTTTGTTTGACCTCCTCAAGTTTTCTATTTCAAGTTTTCCTTACTAAAATTTGTAATCTTAATTTTAAATTATTATGTAATTTTCTATTTCAAGTTTTATGTAATTCCCAAATTTTTAAATTCAATAAACAAAATTTGTTGTGTTCATTTACGTGCTCAAACGAGAGAGAATGAAATGGTTAAGTCTGAAATAGAAAAGCTGACGTGGCTGTGGGCTGTGGATTGGAGTGCTGAGGTCGAGAGCAGGATCGAGAGCTGACGCGGCGCTGACGTGTCTGGGAGTCGGTGGATTGGAACCAGCCTTAGACTATCTCCAGCAGCTTACTCATCCCATTACTCATCTCATCTCTCATTTCAAATTTCACTCTGTAAACAGTGTCATCTACAGTGCAAAACAGTGTTATGCACAACTGCATCCACGATCTGCTGAAGATAGTCTTAGGGTGTGTTTGGTTGATGGATTAAAGTGTATGGAATGGGATGGCCCTGGTTTTGTGGGTGGGATGGTCCACATTAGTGCGATCCTATGTTTTGTTTGGTTGAAAGGATTTGTGGACGGGATGAAATATACTTAGCTTATCTTTACCTAATAATAAAGGAGCTAAGGCTTCTTTGGTTCGTACGTCGTGGGATTATTTTTCGTCCCGATTTTTTCTACGTTTTCATCAGTCTTTTTCGTCCGACTGTTCGTATCGTTTGCTGTCGTTCCTAGAGTCCGGAAAGGATAGGAATTGTTTATGTCGTTGGCAGAGTCCAGAAAGGAAAGGAAAACGTAGAGTCTTGATCTGTTTTGCCTGCCGTATTGATCTATAAGTAAAGGCCTAGGAACCCCATGCTGTCAAGGTCTCAAGGACATCATCGGCCAAACCTGTTCCGGGTCCTTCCTGTCACCGTCAAATAACTGACCGAAAGCAACACAATCAGAGAGTCAAATCTGTGTAACATCCCAAATTTTGAAAACTAATTTAATGTACAGTTATAAATAACCCAAAATTATGAGCCAACATTTTTTTTGAATACTTCAATAATGATTGTGTTTTCTTTCCTATTGCTCTGTTGAGCTTGTTTGAGTTGCTTGACCAATAAAACATTAACCTAAGGACCCAACCAAAATAAAAATCTATTTAATCTTGGTGATCATGTCATGACAATAAAAATAATCCGTATATCATTTCCAATCTTATCTTGGCCAAATTCTATTTTAAAGATGCTTTCGTTTCAGCAACAACCAATGTAGCCACTCTTTGAGAAAGCAAAAGTATTTCCAAAATTATGTGTTTCCAAGAATTTACTTGTTTATAAACCGAGGAGAACTATCTAATATCTCCTGCCTATATTTCAACCTTGATATTTCCGTTTTATCGGTAGCTCTTATTTTAAACTCATACTTTCATTCTTTTGAAAACAATAAAGGTGGGAAGTATACCGCCCAAATATTTTAGCAACCCTTTTGAAAAATATCAAATTATGAAGTGAGTTTTTCCAACATCATACCAGTCATGAGGATACTTGATCACCATCCCACCATCCAACTAAGTACTTGAAAATTTCTTGAGAATTTATATTATTGCTTATTTGACCTGTGGTTGTATTGATTGTTATTTCTTTGTTTTATTGTTTGCTTGCATGCATATTCTAGTAATATTTAATAGCAATTGGTTATGAGATGATTAATTGCAATTAGCTTAACAAAAAGATGGGGAACAGCCAGCATGCTGCTCGCGCGACCTTCACACCAGTAGGATGCGCAACCACACGCAGCGCCGGCGTCGGCTTCCGGCCGCCTGGAAGAGCGAGGCATCTCGGCCGACCACGCTCCCGCCTACGGCCTGTCCGCCGGCGAGGAACACGACGAGATCGCCGGTCGTCCTGTGGCGGTACTGGTGTGGTGATGCCCAGCGTACCTCCCAGTTGCTTGCCATTGCTGTGGTAGAGAGGTTCAGGACGTCCGCACCAAGCGTGGCGGAAGAAATGAAGCACACCTGGACGCCCGGCGCCCTCATCCCCGTCTGCGAGCTTGACGCCGCCGTGGCGGAGACGAACGAGGAGGACGCCACCGTGGTGGAGATGCAGCGGGGACGGCTTCCAGGAAGAGCCAACCGGTGTAAAACAGTGTCATCTACAGTGCAAAACAGTGTTTTGCACAACTGCATCCACGATCTGCTGAAGATAGTCTTAGAGGATCTGATTCCGACGAGCGGCCGGCACGCAAAGCAGCTCGTCCGCCTCGCTTTTCCTTTTTCTTTTTTATGCCTGTTCTGTCCGACTTTTTATAAAAAGGAAGAAAAGGGAATCTGATTCCGGCGAGCGGCCGGCACGCAAAGCAGCCCTCTTGGCGTCCGCCTCGCTTCAGCAGAGTACCCCTCCCCTGCCCCCTCTAACCTCATCGTCCCCTCTAACCTCATCGTCCGTCCTGGAACCTCATCGTCCCTAGTACCCCTCCCCTGCCCTCCCGCGAGCGCCGGAATTGGAAGACCCCGCGCCCAAGCCGGGCGCGCGCGGAGATGGCCGCGCCGGCCGTGGGGAAGCGGGTGCTCGACACGGGCTGGCTCGCCGCGCGCTCCACCGAGGTCGAGCTCACCGGCGTCCAGCTCACCACCACCGACCCACCGGCGGCCGGCCCCGACACCGCGGCGCCCTGGATGCCCGCCGCCGTCCCCGGCACGTACGTGATTTTCTCCGTCCTCCCTGCCTGCTCTCCCCCCATAAGAATTCTGCCGCTGCTGCTCGTACCTAGGATTCGTGGGTAATGGTATCCGTGCTTCGCAGTGTGTTGGGGACACTGCTGAAGAACAAGCTCATCCCGGACCCCTTCTACGGGCTGAACAACCAGGCCATCATCGACATCGCTGACTCCGGGAGGGAGTACTACACCTTCTGGTTCTTCACCAGCTTCCGGTGCGCCCCGGTACGCAGAAATGCACCTGCCTCAGCTCCCCTTGCAATGGAATGTTAGTTGTTTACCCGTGGCAATTGGAATGGCACGAGTCTTTACTGTCGTGCAGTGATTCTAACGAGTTGGTAATGTCTGACCTGTCTCTCCCACTGTCAGTAGCACTATATGTTTTTTACTGCAGGCACTCTTTATCCGGATAGATGTACTGTAGAGTGCTAACAGCACAAACTGTAGCTTTGCTCAGGCATAGAGTTTTAGGGGGGGGGGGGGGGGGGGGGGGGGCAAGGCGGTTGCTTCCTCAGCAAACAGTTTAAGCTGACTGCTGTCCAACTGAACTATGTTTTGAGCCTAAGCTGTAGAACCGAACTATCTGTGTTGTTAATAGCTTTCTCTTGTTCAACAGTTCATTTATGTCCCAGCAGAATCACCTTCCTTGAGCGTAGAGAAGACTTTTGTCAAGAGTGAAGCAAGGGTAGAGTACTCCGTTAGCACCAACCAAATTGGTGCATCCTGTATGGTCAATTGATAGACTTTTCATTCACTTCTGACTGTACATAAGCCTTGTGGTCCCTCTTCGTCCATTAATATAAGGCTTATTTTGGCCTCTCAGTTTCACACGTTTTTTGACCAACAATTGGTTTAAAAAGATGTGAGTCACGGGACACAAAATTGATATCACTGGATTCATGTTTGAAAGAATGATTGTGAGTTTATAGGTATTAACAAAATAGTATAGAAAGGATTTAGAGTCAAAGGCCGATTTTGAGAAGTCAAAAGAAGCCTCACACTGATGGAGTGAGGGAGTATTAAAGTGATGCTGCAGCAGTGATACACAGCTGCTTGCCTTTTCCCTGTTCAAAACTATCAACGTTAATGAATGGCAAAACTGGAACTGTTTATTGATGTAACACTTGACTTCTTATCTTTTACAACTGCTACTTTTGGACACTTCAGCACATGCATGGTGAAATCTTGATGCCTATGAAATTAATGTATCAATGTTTTTTCTACCTTCATCTTTAGTCAGGAGATCAACATGTGACCTTAAACTTCCGTGGAATAAACTACTCGGCAGAAATGTACTTAAATGGGCACAAGGAGGGTACTTACGAAAGGAATGTTCAGAAGGCACACCATTGATATTACTGGTATTCTCCATCCTGATGGTAACAATCTGCTTGCTGTTCTGGTTCATCCTCCTGATCACCCTGGTGCTATTCCTCCTCAGGGAGGCCAGGGTGGTGATCATGAGGTTAGTCACATACTCAGTCTTTTTTTTCATGGAAAATGGTTTCTCATCAGAATTGTGAAGTGCAAAAATTTACCATTTTAGCAAAGTTTGAACAAGATCCGTGTTGCCTATTGGCCCCTGTCTTTTTTCCCCTCAGAGTCACGGTGTTCGAGGAGTTCAGTTGCTTAATATCATGCATAACTGATTGTACCTGGCTTGAATTGTAATAGTGATGTTTCTTCTAGCAAAAGATCTGAAAGTCAAGGTGGAACATGAAATGTCTTGCACCGTGCACACATTCTATTTCAGAAGCCCTGTTCTATTGTTGGGTATTGTGATGCATTTAGGGCATGCATTGCAGTTTTCTTTTATATCTCTGCAGGCCACAATATGTAGATTGTTGCACTTTTTGGAAGTCAATATTCCATTGGCTGGTGAAAAGCCCTTCTCCCTTCAAGTAGTGAACATTCCACTATGTCTCCTGCACAAGTGAGAATTGCACTTTGCAGTTTACTGTATAGTCTGATTTATGTTTGAAACACTTAAGGAAGAGTTCATTAGAAAAAAACACTTAACGAAAGATGTGTGAATTGTTCGTTGTCTTTCTTTTTGTGAGGTATGATCATATGCATAAGTTATATAAATAGAAATACAGCAGTGCTCCATGGTATGCCTGTCCTAGTTAATAATCTCAATATGTTGTCATCTAGGTTGACTTTAAAATTGAACTTCTAAAGGTTTACTTAAATTTATATGTGCTACATACCTGATTTTTTTTAAAAAAATTGGACTATTTGCAACATGCTGAGATTATATACTAGGATGCGCCATACATATACCATGAAGCACCATATCCGCATTATTATATGAAATATACTTTGTCACCACTGGTTAACTTTTCTTCTTAAAAGGAGTATTTTCAACAAGAGTACAACTTATGATTAATGCATGGCCACATCGTTCAATGTGATCGTTTCAGATTGGTAAAGATGTTGCTGCACAATATGTTCAAGGATGGGACTGGATGTGCCCAATAAGGTAGCTTGCTATTTCTACGTGGTTTTAAAGCATATTGCTTGTTCCACTTGGCATTGTACTGACACCAACTGATACTTGCCTCTCTCTCCTTGTATCTTGTAAATTGATAAGGATTCACTAGCTTGTAGAATTCTGCAAGTACCATATATATGCTAAATTTGACAACCTGTCACCCTGTCTGTGTACATTCTCTGCTTTTATGTTAGCTTATCGTAATATGGTGCTAATTGCTAAACTTCCCTCAGATGGTTTGATAAGAAATTTTGCACTCGCATCAGAATACGTGATGTATCATGTACTTTTCTTAATTTACTTGAAAATATCATAATTCCAGTCGATATCAATTATTGTGAAGACTAGGGCCAATATCTGATTTCTTTTGGACATATGCTTACCAATCACAATAAATTGTTTGTGTCATTAAGTTTTCATTTCCATCTTTTTCCTGATATTATTGTACTTACAGCAATTCGCAACATAAATTATTTCCAACAGTTATCTCTCTCTTTTTGTTCTTTTGGTCACCCAAGGGACCGGAACACAGGTATTTGGGATGAAGTATCAGTTTCCATTACTGGGGTAAGTCCATGAGTCCTTGTTCTCTTTTATTAGTATTTGTTCCATCTTGTTGCTCTTTAGATTATTACCATGGATATTGCAAAGAGGAGATACAAAATGAAGAAAATTGCCTGATTATTTGCAAAAAAGGAAAGTGTACTTGATTGTTGACAGCATGTGATTTTTTTAAAGTAAATCACGGTACTTATATCGGTATTTTTCTTCTCTTTCCAGCCTGTGAACATAACTGACCCCCATCTGGTCTCAACTTTTCATGATGATTTTAAGAGGTCATACCTGCACTGTACATTTCAGCTGGAGAACAAAAGTTCCTCTGTTGCAGATTGTGCAGTGAAAATCCAGGTTCAACTGAAGTTGAGGGGACTATTTGCTTGGTGGAACATCTTCAAAGTTATGCGATAGCAGCCCCTCACTCAGTTCTCGAGTACACTATTCCTCCTGTAAGTTATTGGTCCAGTTAACCACATATACAGGCATTACTAGTTTTCTTATTGCCATGATGGCTATCTGTAGTACCACAGCCAGTCAGTCAGTTTCTCTGCCCTGTTTAGCTGCCACAAGAGAATCTCCCTGAGATGCATTGGCTAGTGGAGGTCATTGTCACCCAGCGGATCAGGATTCGATTCTCCACCTTCTACATATTAATGCTAGGATGGATCTCCCCCCTATTCAAGTTTTTATTATTATTTTGTATTTAGCTGCCACAAGTTTGGTGTCAACTGCTTACCGGGGTCCTCATTTGATGAAAAATGTGGCAGGGAAATCCTTTTTTCCTCTCTTGGTACGTCAAGTGTTGTGGCTGACCTTTCTTATCAGTCACTACTGTTAGAGATTAGTTTCATAGTTTGTTGCCCCGCCAAGCTGGAGCTGTGCTTGTCTAGGCTTTTCATGCATCGCACGCATGCTGTGCGGTTGCCGTGCATGCGCATATCATGCCCGGCCAACAAACAGCTCCCTCCTAATCTTGTTTCCATAAATCTTGAGGTGATTGCCCTGGTTGTTGGCATATATGTAACGCAGATCAAGTCTTCAATGTTATGACAGTTATGAGTAATATATCCACTATCAACTGCGTAGAATTTTAGGTAAATGAACTATCAACTGAGCAATTATAACATGTTACCACACCGGAATTTGGATTTAATTTATTTTAAGTGCGTAAGATTCCTGGATGCAACTAAAGCTAGCTAGTCATAAATAATTTATGGAATGCTAAACAAAGACATTCAAATATTTAATTGATGTGCATTTTGAGGCATTCAAGTGCTTCACCTGACAAATAGCTTTAGTACCGTAGTTTTGGATTGTGGCTGCTTTTACTCTGCGGTTTTGTTTTATTTTTTCCAGATAAATTAAATTATCAACTACTTGAAGACATCTCTTTTGGGCCTTTAACAGAGAGATTTTATTAGAATCAATTAACTAACTAGACTCCATGAGCTGCCAACTTGACATGCACATGAGCACTACAACACCAGAACATAGAAAACCCCCTCTACCGTCTACCTCATAACTAGAAAACAGCCTATGTTGCTTCAACCATGGTCACACAATTTTCTATTGTGTAACTGCATGAGGACCTAGGTGTGAGCTGCAAACTTGATATGCACTCGACCACTATGACACCAGAACATACTATATTGTTATGTTAACATTGGAAGCTGCTCTATATCCTACCTCATAACTAGAAAACATCCTATGTTGCTTAAACCATGGCCACACAATTTTTCTATTTATAAATGCATAAGGACCTAGGTGTAAGCATACTGTTTCCATACAACATCCTCTAGTGATAATTCTTTGAAGCAAGAGGCCAAGAGGGCTCCGATACACAAAGTGGTTAACTTCGTTATCTATGAAATATCGTTTTGTAGTTATTCTTCTATAAGCCAAACCTGTGGTGGCCAAATGGCATGGGAAAGCAATCCCTTTACAATGTCGAGATTAGTGTGGATGTCAAAGGATTTGGTGAGTCTGATTCATGGAGCCACTATTTTGGATTTCGTAAGATTGAGAGTACAATTGATGAGTCTACTGGTGGGAGGTAACAACTTTAAAAAAAAAATCTAGTGGACAATACTTGAGCTCTTAAAACAAGCTTGTGCATGTGTAATCTGTAGGATCTTCAAGGTAAACGGTGAACCTATTTTTATTCGAGGAGGGAACTGGATATTGTCAGATGGCCTCCTTCGATTAACGAAGAAGCGATATATGACTGATGTCAAGTTCCATGCTGATATGAATTTCAATATGATTCGCTGTTGGGGTGGTGGATTGGCAGAGAGACCAGATTTTTATCACTTCTGTGATGTTTATGGTTTGATGGTAAGCTTTTATTTTCTAAATTGAATTTTATGGTGTATTATCCAAATTATGAAACATTATATATTAATGAAGAATGCAATTTCTCAAAAAAAAAAAAAATCAAAGAACATGATTTTTTGTTTACTTTTGAAGTTTCTCGAGCAATCATTTCTTCTTGAAGTAACTAGCTCTGGTTGCTGGATTCTGTAAACAAGATTAGACGAACTGGATGGTGTAGTGTTATTTATTAGATACCGCATCTACTCTCGTTGAGTTCTTGATCATTAGTTTACAACACGACATTTTAGGGAAATAACTTTTAGTCACATTCCTGCTGGTTTGCTTCCATATCTGCATGATTGCTTACAGGATGGAAACATTTCCTACAGGTTTTGCAGGATTTCTGGATAACTGGAGATGTTGATGGCCGAGGAATTCCCATATCAAACCCTGATGGCCCGCTAGATCATGATCTCTTCCTTCTATGTGCTAGAGATACCATCAAATTACTCAGGAATCATGCTAGTCTAGCTTTGTGGGTTGGTGGTAATGAGCAGGTCCCGCCAGTTGATATTAACAGTGCACTAAAGAATGATTTGAAGCTACATCCTATGTTTGTAAGTTGCCAGAAGATCAAAGGTCAAGAAAAATATTTATCACAAGAATCAACTGATCCAAGTAAATACCTAGATGGCACTCGGGTATATGTCCAAGGATCACTGTGGGATGGTTTTGCCAATGGGAAGGGTGATTTCACTGATGGTCCGTATGAGATTCAATATCCAGAGAGCTTCTTCAAGGATAGTTTCTATAAATATGGGTTTAACCCTGAAGTTGGTTCTGTGGGGGTTCCAGTAGCTGCAACAATTAGGGCCACAATGCCTCCAGCAGGATGGAGCATTCCAATTTTCAAGAAAAGAATAGACGGGTACATTGAAGAAGTCCCAAACCAAATATGGGATTACCACAAGTACATTCCCTATTCGAAACCAGGGGAGGTCCATGATCAGATTGAACTATTTGGACACCCAAAGGATCTTGATGATTTCTGTGAAAAAGTAGTTTGCTTCTATAACCTTTTCATCACAACTTTGTGCTTAAGCATTTTAAGCATCGTAGCTTTATCTCTAATGGCATATTTAATTTCCAGGCACAGTTGGTCAACTATGTTCAGTACAGAGCACTTCTGGAGGGATGGACTTCTTTCATGTGGACAAAATTTACAGGTGTTCTACTTTGGAAGACACAAAACCCGTGGACTGGACTAAGAGGACAGTTATATGATCATCTCCATGACCAAACTGCTGGATTTTATGGTTGCCGTTGTGCTGCAGAACCAGTTCATGTCCAACTGAATTTGGCCAGTTACTTCGTAGAGGTGCTTTCTGCAATTTAGCACATTTGCTCCAAGTCAGTTTCCTATAAATTAACACATGCAAAGTGACTTTGTAGGTGGTAAACACTACAGCTGATGAACTTGCAGACATGGCTGTAGAAATTTCGGTATGGGATCTAGATGGTATGTCCCCATATTATGAAGTTACCGAGAAAATAGTGGTACCGCCAAAGAAAGTGAAGCAAATCATCGAGATGAAATACCCTCAGATGAAGGATGCCAAGCCTGTTTATTTTCTCCTACTCAAGCTCTTCAGGCTTTCAGACAACAAGATACTCTCCAGAAACTTCTACTGGCTACATCTTCCGGGAAAAGACTACAAATTGCTGGAGCAATATCAGAAGAAAAGATTCCACTGAGAATTGAATCTGAAATTACTGTCTCAGGTTCCATACACAAGGTAAGAATGACCATAGAGAACAAGTCAAAGAATGATGCTACTCAGGAGAGACAGGGAGATGGTGGCCTGTGGAGGAAAATACACAGTGGCCTCGGCCTCGGCCTCGCAAGATCAGGTGACAACCTCAGAAAAGTTGAGGTGAGCGGGACGGATTCAGGTGTTGCCTTTTTCCTCCACGTTTCAGTGCATACCTCTGAACCATCCACCGCTGAGGAGAAATACATAGACACAAGAATCCTTCCAGTTCACTATTCAGACAACTACTTTTCGCTCACACCGGGGGAGACGATACACATTGACATCTCGTTCGAGGCTCCTCAAGGCTCCACTCCGAGGGTAGTGCTCAGAGGATGGAACCATCATCCGAACCACACCGAGGTGATCTAAGTTGCACATCGTCTGTCAAGATGTGATATTAAGATCCATGATACATTCCAATAATAAAGTGCAGGCATCAAATCGTGGTGCTGCACGAGCTGTGCATGTGAATCAGACTTTTCGGATTTCTGTCCTTTCCCATCGATGGTCGTGTAGAGAATTGTCAAATCCAGTACTCATCATTGAAACACTGGTTACGGTGTCTGGTGGGACGGGATATAACATCATTATACCGGGAAATGAACATCAATCATCTATTTGGACATTTTCTGTATCTCTACATATCTATTACCTCTACACCTAAAAAGAAATTTCGGAGACGTTGATGTCTCTTGAGTCTACAAGGTCTACAGCCGCTCCGCTTTTCCGCTGGCCCTACATGCTCGTCTGCCCTCACCTCCTTGTGTTTCTGAGTTCCTACACCGCCTTTGCTCATGCAATCTCCTGCCTTCACGTCTGCCCAGCAGTGGCGGCCAGTGTCCTCACCCCTTGCGCTCGCGCATTCGCTTTCAGCACGTGCAGAAAATCCACACCTAGTTGCATCGAAAACCCACACTGGTTCACATCTATAAACCAGACGCACCCTAATGTCTAAGATAACTTTCCTTTCGATCCTTCACAACAACTTGTTCACGCGGGTGCTCTCCTTACACTAGCATCACTGCCACCAGTGTCTCCCGTTTGATCGGGTTCGACACCACCCGCATTCAAATCATTGAGCGATTCATTTTTGCAAGAGCTCAAGTTAGCCATAGATGATTCAAGGAAGAGCCTTCCCTATGCAGCTCCACCACGGGCCGCCCCTGGTGTGTGGAATGGGGCGGACCACCGCCGGTGCCGCCGCCTCCCCTGCGCGACGCCGCTGGCGGGAGGGGAGCCGCTGGTGGGGGATGAGGGCTGCGCCGAGGGCGGGAACCGCCGGTGCCGCCGCCTCCCCTGCGCGACGCCGCTGGCGGGAGGGGGGGGGCCGCCGGTGGGGGATGAGGGCCGCGCCAGGGGATGGGGAGGGCGACGTCGGTGAGGGAGGGCTGCGCCGGGGGAGGGGTGGGGAGCGACGCTGGTGTGGTAGCCGTGAGCTCCAGGTGTGGCCGCGAGCTCCAGGGTGGCCGCGAGCTCCAGAGTGGCCACGCCGGTGGGGGAGGTGAGGGGCGCCACGCGGGTTGCGGCCGGCGGCCGGCAACCAGGGATGGGTGGGTGGGGATTAGGGTTTGGGGTGTGTAACACCCAAATTCCATCACATAAAATGTAATAAGAGTTTTTCTTTTCTTAAGGATATTTAAATTATCAATTAATGTGAGCCATTTAATATTAAATATCATTTTATAATTATAGAATACAAGTGTTTGTGCTTTTCTTGCCAAAGTTTTGTTTGGGTTCATATTCAAATTTATTTGAATATGGTTTTGTTTGTGCTTGTTTTGTTTAAAAAAAAGAAAAGATCCAAACCCATCTCAAACCTCTTCCTCTCTTTTTTTCGGGCCCAGCCCATCTCTCTCCCTCCCTCTTTTCTTTTTCTCTCCCGAGCGGGCCACCTTTTCTCCCCTTGGCCCATCTGGCCACAACCGCCGGCCCACCCAGCTCCTCTCCTCTCTCTCACTGACACGCGGGGCCCACGCGTCAGGTCCTTCCCCCACCTCACGCCTCCCTCTCTCACCCGAACAGGAGGCCGCCACCGGCTTTTCCCCGACCGGCCGACCATCTCCCCTGCCCCCTCTCCTTCCTCGGCCTCTCCAACTCTAGTAACGGCCGCTACCCTTCATTTCCCCACCTTTATTCACCCCAAAACGGCCGTTTTAAACCGCAGGAGCTTCAAAGGCCATTAATGGCCGCCGGCCATTAACCGGCCACTACCGGCGCCCCCTCTCCCTCCCGGGCCCTATAAAAGGTGCCTCGAGCCTCCCCGAGCTCCCCTGCACCTCCCACACCTCTCCTCCCTCGCTCTCACTCTCTCCTCGCGCCCCGCCGCCCTCAACCGACCCCGCCGCCGCGTTCCTTCGCCGCCGGACTTCACCGCCGCCTCGCTGGCGCCGCCGACCGCGCCGGTGAGATCCCCGCTCCGCCGTGCACCTCCCCGGCATTTCCTCTGCCCCGCACCGGCGCCCTCCCCCATCCTTGCTCCGGCGAGGCCGCCGGCAAGCCGCCGCCCCTCCCTCTGTTTGCGCCGGCCGAAACCCTCCTTTCCCCTCTGAGCCGTTCGATCGGGCCAACGGCCAGGATCAGCCGCCCCTCCCCTCTGAGTCCACCCATGGGCCGCCTCCGAAACCCTTATGGGCCAAAGGCCCATGAGCACACCAGCCCAAAGGCCGAATTCGGCCTTTGACTGTGAACCTGAACCGGTTCGGTTCAATCGAACCGGACCGAACCCGGTTCGCTACAGTAAACCCAGAAAAAAATCGGTTCTTCCTCGGTTTATTCTTTTTCTTTCCGAATTTTATTTATAATTACAATCCAATCCTTTCCTTTTACACATATGCCCTTGCTTCTTTAATTTAAGTCCTTTCTAACCCTTTTAATTCCAGAAAAATCCAGGGTTTTCATATTTTACGATCAAGCCCTCTAAACTTCTGTTATTTATATTTTGCCCCTAAAATCTTTTATTCAAGTCCCTGAAAGTTCTGTCTTTTTACAAAAAGGCCCCTGAACCTTCTTTTATTCATATCTTTTCCGTCTTAAGCCCGTTTTTAGTGTTTTTGGTGTCAAAACGATCGTCTCGAAGAGTAGATTAATCTTAGACGCTTGTTTATTGCTTTTTCCTATGTTTGATGTACTGTTTTCTTTTTATTGCATGTTTTGCCCCTGTGATCGTTTAGAGGAACCGCTGATCGAGGAATCGCAAGCACAAGAGCAAGGCACGTTTTTCGAGGAAGATCAACAACAGCTTTTTGAGGAAGGCAAGTGGTCTTCTCCCCCAGCATATTCTATTTGAACCCAATGAAATCATGATAAACACTATATTTTATGTTATGCATTAAACTTGACGGGAAACCTATTAAGGATATACCTAGTCTTTTAATCCTGAATTTCTTGTTATAACCAGTTTTAAAATGTTTTTGCTAGAATTGCTTAGTTGCTCAACTAAAAGGAAAGGTTTAACATGAAAGTTTTATCTTTGCAAAAGTTAAACTTGTTGTGTGCTTTATAAATGTTTTATACAAGATCATATGTGATCAATCGGAACATGGAGAACCACCCAAGTAAACCGTGCAACCACAATGTCACATGGCTCTGACCTTAGCCGATTAATTAGACAAGTAGTTACCCAAGAGCCTTACCGAAAGGGCAAAGAGGGGGTCGGTGATAGGATCTTTAGCCCGGTCCTCTTGGGGTAGCAGCCTCTTATAGGTGATGACCATTAGGGAGGGTTAAGGACCACGCCGTTACTGAATCTCCAGAGGGCTTTTGGATATCTACAAGTCTTTGTAAAGGCTTCGTAGTGGACCCCTAGCCACTCACCAAAGGAAGTGTTTAAGGGCCTAGCTAGCCCGGGCTAGTCGGGGAACACGAATTGTGGGTAAAGTGTACAACCTCTGCAGAGTGTAAATCTGGTATATCAGCCGTGCTCACGGACAAGAGCGGCTTGGATCCTCACATGATTAAGCAAACTTGAAGAATAATTAAATCATTGTTTTTCTCAGTTTCGAAGGTTTGTTCAAATGCTTTAAAAACTAAGGGTTGGTATAAATTTTCATCTAGTAAACAGGTTTAATAAAATTTGACCAACTAAAATGCTGATCGCAATAACCTTAGCCATTCCTTGTTGGCCTTGCATTTTCCCCCACTTGCTGAGTACCAACCTTAAGCGTACTCAGCCTTGCACAATTTACTATTCAGAAGAAGAGTTCTACGAGCAGGAATACTTTGATGAGTTCGACGGTTTCTAAGCGTCAACCAGTCAAGTGCCTGTGGAAGGAAGACGGAGTTGAAGCCAGAAGCTCTTCTTCGTTTTCGTTTATCAGTGAACGGTTGTAATCGTCTGAGTTGTAATAAAGTTGTTGAACTCCTTTTATTATCGAATAATACAGTTGTTTATCTGATATGTTTCACTGATGAAGTCGACATATGCGTGAAACTTGATCCTGGCACGCATTTGTTATACATTCGGTATTCTTCCTGAATCCGGGTGTGACAGAAGTGGTATCAGAGCTGTATTGACTGCAGGACGCTAGATTAGACTTGGTCGAACTAAGGATTCATATCTAGAAAGCCTTTCCGCTTATAAAATATCATCTTTTATTCATAAAACTTGTTTTATTCAAATATCTCTCTCTTTTGCTTCAAAAGTTAACCAGATTTGAATCTCTTCTGGCAGATGGCAAGACAAAGGCAGACAGCACGCAAGAGCACCACCGGACCGTCTGCACGTAACATGCGCGTGCCATCTCAGCTTTTGCAGCAGGTTCTCGCTCCTCCAGCACCACCAGCGCCTGCTTCACTAGTTCAACCAGTCCCACAGATTCCACCAGCTGAGCCAGTTCAGGAGGTACCACCGGCACAGCTCGTCCAGCCAGTGCAGCAGGAAGAAGAAGACCCTCAGGAGCGCTACTACTACTTCGAGCTACCAGATGGACAAATCCTTAAAATTTCTGCACAAGTCTCTGAACCGTCAGTGGATGGACCGCCCGCTCCACCAGCAGCAGATCCACCTGCCCCAGCAGAGGACGCACCACTCCAGGACGCACCAGAGATCATAGTTGAAGTTGCAGCAGGAGGTGACCCCGACGATGACGGAGATGATGATGGTGATGATGATGGTGATAATGATGATGATAATGAAGAGTACGACGACGACAACGACGAGGAAGAAAGAGAAGAAGGAATGGACGAGACTCCAGTTGATCCGTACGAAGAGTACATCACTTCGGACGAGGTCAAAGGCGAGTTTCCTGAGTTACTCCAAGAAGTGCTTCAGACACTGGAAGTGAACGAGAAGCCCCTCTACATCACAACGAAGTTCGTCAACCCACCGCACGAAGACCTCTTCGTCACCAAGGTGCATATCAGAGAGCGCGATGCTTCAGGTTATGGGTTGAAGACCAAGTCAGCCCATGACTCGACAACACCCCACTTCACCTTTGAGGCCGCAGTCAGCGACGCTGCTAGAAGGGCGTTATGGTCAATCTGCTCTGAGTACCGTTGGGATCTACGTCCCACTGTCTACAGGAGTATGCCTCGACGTGTCGGAGGTTCCGATGAAGCAACAATTCGACTTGCAGAACCAGGAGAACCAGGAGAACACCGCATCGACGTCTTGGTCAGAGTTGTTGCAGCCCTCAACACAGATCTAGAAGGTGCCAACGCCGAGCTGTAAGCAGTGATAGGTCAGCTTGGTGAAGCTCGCAAGAAGATCGCAGAGTTTGAGGCACAAGCAGCACAAGCAGCAGGAGAAGATCCACCAGAGATAGCAGCAGTCTCAGCACCAACCTTGTCACCCCCGCGCAAGAAGCTTAGGCTGGCGAGCCTGGTCCCAGCACCAGACTCGTAGGCTAGGCCTAGGGTTTTCTTTCCAGTTGTTGTGTCGAGTAGAACGTTCCTGTGAGGACGTGTGTCTGTAATAATGGTTGTTGCTTGAAAACATGAATGAGTTGGATCTTTTTGCATGATTGAAATATTTTTGTGGAGTGATGACCACAAATTCATAAAATAAATCAAATTAAATCAAACATAAGTCTTAGCCCCCTTAAATCTTTATCTCTTAAAGACCCCAGCTGAGTTATTTTCTAATGGTCAGATGGTAAACACCAGGTCAGGCGGAGGTCAGGATATCCCGAGCACAAGACGTGCTCACATCATCAATCAACAAAATCAAGCACTACCTCCACCGCCACCTCTCAACCCAGCAATGGAGCAGATTCTTCAAGCCCAGATGCAGCTTCTCCAGAACTTGACCAATGTTGTGCAAAACTTGGCACAGCAAAACCAGCAGCCACCTCAAGTTCAGCAACCTCCAAGGGACAAGCACAGGGAATTCATGAGTCATCACCCTCCAACTTACTCTCATTCAGTGGATCCTTTGGATGCTGACGATTGGTTGAAGACCATCACCAAGAAGCTGAATATCACTCAATGCAATGATCGTGAATGAGTGCTTTATGCCTCAGGAAAACTTGAAGGTGCAGCATCTGACTGGTGGGATGCATATACTGCAGCACACGCTGACGCCGACAATATCACTTGGGAGGAATTCCGCAATAGTTTCCGTGCTCACCATATCCCAGCAGGAATCATGAAGCTCAAGCTCAAGGAGTTTCTTTCGCTGAAACAGGGTAACATGTCTGTGGCTGAGTATAGAGACAAGTTCACTCAGTTGTCTCGCTATGCTCCAAACGAGGTTGACACTGATGATAAACGCCAAGAGCGTTTTCTTGATGGACTCATTGGGCCGCTCAATTATCACCTCCAAAGCCACACATTTCCAGATTTCCAGACTCTCCTCAACAAGGTAATTGGGTTGGAAAACAAGCGCAAGGAATTGGGTGAACAGAAGCGCAAGTTCCAATCCCAGGGACAGTCCAGCAATACTCGCCCCAGGTTCAATCCAGGGCAAGGCTCTCAGTTCCGTTCAGGAGGACAAGGCGGACTTCTTCAACGCACTCCCCAGATCAACCGCTCGAGCCAGTTCCAGCAGCAGCGTTTTGGCCAAGCTCAACTTACTCAAGCTCCTCCACAATTCAGGCCCAATAATGCTACCAATGCTCCAGTCCGCAACAACATTGCTCCAGTTCAACCAAGTGGTTGTTTTAATTGTGGGGAATTTGGACATTTTGCCAATAATTGTCCTAAGCGTAATCCGCAGACTCCCTAGAAGAATGCTACTCCAAGGTCTGGTCAGCAGTCTACTCCTCTACAGAAGGGAAGCTCCAGTGCTCAAGGCAACAAAGGTCAACAGGACTTTGTTCGTGGCAGGGTGAATCACATCACTTCTGATACAGTACCAGAAGGCCAGAATGTGGTGATCGGTATGTATCTTGTCAACTCAGAACCTGCTACAGTATTATTTGATTCTGGAGCATCACACTCTTTTATTACTGAGCAATGTGTGGATAAAATTGGTATAACCAAGCAATCTATGAAGAATCCTTTATTAATAAGCTCCCCGGGCGGAGAGATGAATGCTAATCACCTATGCCCGAGGGTAAAGCTTACTATCCAGGGAATAGATTTCTTAGTTGATCTGGTAGTCCTCAAGTCAAAAGGAATCGACGTGATTCTTGGAATGGATTGGTTAAGCCGTTGTGATGGAGTAATCCAATGTGCCAACAAGTCAGTGCAATTAACAAGTCCTCAAGGCGAAAGAGTGGAATTCTTTATGACAAACTCCTCCGAAGATGAAGCAACAGTAAATATAGCAGAAGGAAAGACGTTGGATGAAATCAAGATAGTGCAAGAGTTCCCAGATGTATTTCCAGAGGATTTGCCAGGTATGCCACCTGACCGAGATATTGAATTCTCGATTGAACTTGTACCTGGTACTGCTCCCATCTCTAAAAGACCATATAGAATGGATGTTAAGGATCTAGCTGAGCTAAAGAAGCAAATAGATGAGTTGTTGAGCAAAGGATTTATACGTCCTAGCTCGTCACCTTGGGGAGCACCTGTTATCTTTGTGGATAAGAAAGATAAGACCCGAAGAATGTGTGTGGATTATCGAAATCTGAATGATGTTACTATCAAGAACAAGTATCCTTTGCCCAGGATCGAGGATCTCTTCGATCAAATGAGAGGTGCAAAGGTATTCTCCAAGATCGATCTAAGATCAGGTTATCATCAGTTGAAGATTAGGCCTGAAGATATCCCAAAGACAGCATTCACTTCCAGATATGGGTTATTTGAGTACACTGTGATGTCTTTTGGATTGACAAATGCACCAGCATACTTCATGTACTTGATGAACAAGGTGTTCATGGAATACCTCGATAAATTTGTGGTTGTATTCATTGATGATATCTTGGTATTCTCGAAGACTGAAGAAGAACATGAGGAACATTTGAGATTGGTATTGCAAAAGCTTTGTGAGAACCAGTTGTACGCCAAGTTGAGCAAATGTGACTTCTGGTTGAAAGAAGTTTCCTTTCTGGGTCATGTTATCTTTGATGGTGGAATCTCAGTTTTGCCCAGTAAAGTGGAAGATGTTTTGAACTGGAACCCACCGGAGAATGTCACTGAAATCCGAAGTTTTCTCGGGTTAGCAGGATATTACCGCAGATTCATAGAAGGATTCTCGAAGATCGTGAAGCCACTCACATCTCTTCTCGAGAAAGGAAAAGAGTTCAAATGGGACGATAAATGCCAAGCAAGCTTTTAAGAGTTGAAGACAAGGTTGACTACCGCTCCGGTGTTGATAATGCCAGATATATACAAAGGCTTCGATGTCTATTGCGACGCTTCGCATCTTGGTCTTGGTTGTGTACTTATGCAAGAAGGCAGAGTGGTAGCCTATGCTTCAAGACAGCTAAGGAAGCATGAGTTAAACTATCCTACTCATGACTTGGAACTAGCAGCCGTAGTGCATGCATTGAAAATATGGAGGCATTACATGATCGGCAACAAGTGTAGAATCTTCACCGATCATAAGAGTTTGAAGTATTTCTTCACGCAGAAGGATCTCAATTTAAGGCAAAGAAGATGGTTAGAGTTGATAAAAGATTATGATCTGGATATACAGTATCATCCAGGCAAAGCAAATGTAGTAGTAGCATATGCTTTAAGCCGAAAGAGTCAAGCAAACATGGCGATAGCCAGATTGATGCCACAAGAGTTGTGTTGGGAAATGGAACGACTCAATCTCGGAATTCTCACTCACACTGAAGTTGTAACCATGGAAGTTGAACCTACGCTAGAAGAAGATATCCGTAAAGGACAAGCTGAAGATGCAAAGATTAAAGAGATCAAGACTCTGATTGGTTTGGGTAAAGCTCCAGATTTCATGGAAGATGAACAAGAGACAATTTGGTTCAAGAATCGGATATGTGTACCTGAAGATGCCAAACTTCGTGAAGTTATATTGAAGGAAGCACACGATTCAGCCTACTCCATACACCCCGGAAGTACAAAGATGTATCAAGATTTGAAAGAGAAGTATTGGTGGTATGGAATGAAAAGAGATGTGGCAACACATGTAGCCTTATGTGATATATGCCAACGAGTGAAAGCAGAGCATCAAAGACCAGCCGGTTTACTTCAACCGTTGAAAGTACCAGAATGGAAATGGGAAGAAATTGGAATGGACTTCATCGTTGGATTGCCGAGGACCCGTGACGGGTATGACTCCATATGGGTTGTTGTGGATAGATTGACCAAGGTAGCACATTTTATACCTGTCAGAACAACCTATACCGGAACAAAGCTAGCAGAGCTGTACATGTCAAGGATAGTGTGTCTGCATGGTGTGCCGAAGAAGATAGTATCCAATCGAGGAACCCAGTTTACGTCACGTTTTTGGGAGAAACTACACGAGTCGCTGGATACTAAGCTCAACTTCAGTTCAGCGTATCATCCGCAGACTGATGGACAAACAGAAAGAACTAATCAGATTCTCGAGGATATGCTACGAGCTTGTGCTCTAAAGCATGGACGCAGTTGGGATAAAAGCTTACCTTATGCAGAGTTTTCGTATAACAACAGTTATCAAGCAAGTCTGAAGATGTCACCCTTCGAGGCATTATACGGAAGAAAGTGCAGAACTCCGCTCTATTGGAATCAAACCGGAGAAAGTCAATTTTTCGGACCCGAGATCATTAAAGAGGCAGAAAGACAAGTGGAGATAATCAGAGATAATCTGAGAACTGCGCAATCAAGGCAGAAGAGTTATGCTGATAACAGAAGGCAAGATTTGTCGTTCGAAGTCGGAGATTATGTGTATTTGAAGGTATCACCTATCAGAGGTCTTCGCAGGTTTAAAGTGAAAGGAAAGTTGTCACCTCGCTACAATGGACCTTTTCAAGTGCTCGAAAGGAAAGACGAAGTGGCGTATCGCTTAGAGTTACCTGCTCGGCTATCGGACGTGCACGATGTGTTTCACGTATCACAGCTCAAGAAGTGTTTAAGAGTACCTGAAGAGCAACTACCTCTAGAAGAGCTCGATATACAAGAAGATCTTAGTTATACAGAGCAACCTATCAAGATTTTGGATAGATCTCAGAGAGTTACTCGCAGTAAAGTCATCAGGATGTGCAAAGTTCAGAAGATGAGCTAAGAACAGAGTTTCCTTAGTTATTCTCGGATCAACCCTAATCTCGAGGACGAGATCTTTTTAAGGGGGTAGGATTTGTAACACCCAAATTCCATCACATAAAATGAAATAAGAGTTTTTCTTTTCTTAAGGATATTTAAATTATCAATTAATGTGAGCCATTTAATATTAAATATCATTTTATAATTATAGAATATAAGTGTTTGTGCTTTTCTTGCCAAAGTTTTGTTTGGGTTCATATTCAAATTTATTTGAATATGGTTTTGTTTGTGCTTGTTATGTTTAAAAAAAAAAGATCCAAACCCATCTCAAACCTCTTCCTCTTTTTTTTCGGGCCCATCCCATCTCTCTCCCACCCTCTTTTCTTTTTCTCTCCTGAGCGGGCCACCTTTTCTCCCCTTGGCCCATCTGGCCACAACCGCCGGCCCACCAGCTCCTCTCCTCTCTCTCACTGACATGCGGGGCCCACACGTCAGGTCCTTCCCCCACCTCATGCCTCCCTCTCTCACCCGAACAGGAGGCTGCCGCCGGCTTTTCCCCCACGGGCCGGCCATCTCCCGTGCCCCCTCTCCTTCCTCGTCCTCTCCAACTCTAGTAACGGCTGGTACCCTTCATTTCCCCTTCTTTATTCACCCCAAAACGGCCGTTTTAAACCGCAGGAGCTTCAAAGGCCATTAATGGCCGCCGGCCATTAACCAGCCACTACCGGCACCCCCTCTCCCTCCCGGGCCCTATAAAAGGCGCCTCGAGCCTCCCCGAGCTCCCCTGCACCTCCCACACCTCTCCTCCCTCGCTCTCACTCCCTCCTCGCGCGCCGCCGCCCTCAACCGACCCCGCCACCGCGTTCCTTCGCCGCCGGACTGCACCGCCGCCTCGCTGGCGCCGCCGACCGCGCCGGTGAGATCCCCGCTCCGCCGTGCACCTCCCCGGCATTTCCTCTGCCCCGCACTGGCGCCGGAGCCCTCCCCCATCCTTGCTCCGGCGAGGCCACCGGCAAGCCGCCGCCCCTCCCTCTGTTTGCGCCGGCCGAAACCCTCCTCTCCCCTCTGAGCCGTTCGATCGGGCCAACGGCCAGGATCAGCTGCCCCTCCCCTCTGAGTCCACCCATGGGCCGCCTCCGAAACCCTTATGGGCCAAAGGCCCATGAGCACACCGGCCCAAAGGCCGAATTCGGCCTTTGACTGTGAACCTGAACCGGTTCGGTTCAATCGAACCGACCGAACCGGACCGAACCCGGTTCGCTACAGTAAACCCAGAAAAAAACCGGTTCTTCCTCGGTTTATTCTTTTTCTTTCCGAATTTTATTTATAATTACAATCCAATCCTTTCCTTTTACACATATGCCCTTGCTTCTTTAATTTAAGTCCTTTCTAGCCCTTTTAATTCCAGAAAAATCCAGGGTTTTCGTATTTTACGATCAAGCCCTCCAAACTTCTGTTATTTATATTTCTTGCCCCTGAAATCTTTTATTCAAGTCCCTGAAAGTTCTATCTTTTTACAAAAAGGCCCCTGAACCTTCATTTATTCATATCTTTTCCGTCTTAAGCCCGTTTTTAGTGTTTTTGGTGTCAAAACGATCGTCTCGAAGAGTAGATTAATCTTAAACGCTTGTTTATTGCTTTTGCCTATGTTTGATGTATTGTTTTCTTTTTATTGCATGTTTTGCCCCTGTGATCGTTTAGAGGAACCGCTGATCGAGGAATCGCAAGCACAAGAGCAAGGCACGTTTTTCGAGGAAGATCAAAAACAACTTTTTGAGGAAGGCAAGTGGTCTTCTCCCCCAGCATATTCTATTTGAACCCAATGAAATCATGATAAACACTTTATATTTTATGTTATGCATTAAACTTGACGGGAAACCTATTAAGGATATACCTAGTCTTTTAATCCTGAATTTCTTGTTATAACCAGTTTTAAAATGTTTTTGCTAGAATTGTTTAGTTGCTCAACTAAAAGGAAAGGTTTAACATGAAAGTTTTATCTTTGCAAAAGTTAAACTTGTTGTGTGCTTCATAAGTTAGATCATATGTGATCATCGAAACATGGAGAACCACCCAAGTAAACCGTGCAACCACAATGTCACATGGCTCTGACCTTAGCCGATTAATTAGACAAGTAGTTACCCAAGAGCCTTACCGAAAGGGCAAAGAGGGGGTCGGTGATAGGATCTTTAGCCCGGTCCTCTTGGGGTAGCAGCCTCTTATAGGTGCTGACCATTAGGGAGGGTTAAGGACCACGCCGTTACTGAATCTCCAGCGGGCTTTTGGATATCTACAAGTCTTTGTAAAGGCTTCGTAGTGGACCCCTAGCCACTCACCAATGGAAGTGTTTAAGGGCCTAGCTAGCCCGGACTAGTCGGGGAACACGAATTGTGGGTAAAGTGTACAACCTCTGCAGAGTGTAAATCTGGTATATCAGCCGTGCTCACGGACAAGAGCGGCTTGGATCCTCACATGATTAAGCAAACTTGAAGAATAATTAAATCATTGTTTTTCTCAGTTTCGAAGGTTTGTTCAAATGCTTTAAAAACTAAGGGTTGGTATAAATTTTCATCTAGTAAATAGGTTTAATAAAATTTGACCAACTAAAATGCTGATCGCAATAACCTTAGCTATTCCTTGTTGGCCTTGCATTTTCCCCCACTTGCTGAGTACCAACCATAAGCGTACTCAACCTTGCTCAATTTGCTGTTCAGAAGAAGAGTTCTACGAGCCGGAGTAGTTTGATGAGTTCGACGGTTTCTAAGCGTCAACCAGTCAAGTGCCTGTGGAAGGAAGATGGAGTTGAAGCTAGAAGCTCTTCTTCGTTTTCGTTTATCAGTGAACGGTTGTAATCGTCTGAGTTGTAATAAAGTTGTTAACCTCCTTTTATTATCGAATAATACAGTTGTTTATCTGATATGTTTCACTGATGAAGTCGTCTGAGTTGTAATAAAGTTGTTGAACTCCTTTTATTATCGAATAATATAGTTGTTTATCTGATATGTTTCGTTGATGAAGTTGACATATGCGTGAAACTTGATCCTGGCACACATTTGTTATACATTCGGTATTCTTCCTGAATCCGGGTGTGACAGGGTGTGTGGGATGGGATATATATAGTTGGGCCTGCTAGGGCCAGTGGGTGGGCCTGGTGGGTTGGTCAGCAGACTGGTGGGTGGTCTGGCTGGACCAGCAGCTGGTGTTTTGGCTGGGGCTTCCTATAACTATTAGGAGCCCTAGGCTCCTAATAAAATATCTAACTGCATCCGCGAAGCCTAGTAACTATTCGTAGTCCTTAACTGCACAGACGGAGGTTAGATCCAGACCAAGACCTCCATGCCTTGTCCTTCACTACCAGTTCCCACCCGGCTCATTTTTTTTCAAAACCCAGTGAACCATCATGACAACATCACTATCTTAACCATAATCAGGTATCCACCTATATCTCGCGGATGACAGAAAATCACCCGACTTCTACCGACTAAGCATGGCTAAGCATAGTACTTCGATTCTGGACCTATCATAGGACAAGTGAGGGTAGTTGGACAAGGAAAGCATATATCATATATGCATCAACGGTTGCCAACACGTGATTCATCTATCGCACCTAGATGACATGCCAAATGCAAATGCATAAACACATGGAAGCACAATGGACAATGCATCACTCACATTAAGCAAAGATGGTACAAGCTCTCACTAATGTAATAACACCAAGGCATGATCATTTAAGCAACCAAGATTAAGAGCAAAAGCTATACATAGCACATCTAGTTCAAACACCAAAATAATGCACATGTCATTTTTAGGACAGCAAGCAATAGTCATCTTAGAAACATCACAACTCCTAAAATATTCATCCAATGACTACCAAATTTTACCAGCAACTACATATATAAGTTATCTACAACTTTGTCAATAACAAGTTGGGCACAGTTCACCAGCCACTCTTTCCTGGAGTACTGCGACGAGCTGGGCACAAAGGTGTGTTTCGCCCCCGTTGCGCATCCCCGCAGCAATGGACTGGTTGAGCGGGTTAACGCCGAGGTCCTCAAGGGACTCAAGACACAGGCGTTAAATCGCTTCAAGACCAGGTGAAAGGGGTGGATCGAGGAGCTGCCGGCAATACTTTGGTCGCTCCGGACCACCCCGAACAGGGCCAGGCAGGAGACGCCATTCTCGCTGGTCTATGGGGCGGAAACCATGCTACCCACAGAGCTTAAGTATGGATCCCTGAGGACCCGTGCTTACGACGAGGAAGCACAGCAAGAAAGAAGGATCAGAGACATCAACTTCCTCGAGGAGGTGCGATGCCGCGCGGTCGTGCGGTCGGGCCGCTACCAACAAGGGCTCTGCCGCTACCACAGCCGGCACGTCTGACCCCGGACCCTCGAGGTAGGTGACCTCGTCCTCCGTCGAATTCAATCCAGCTAGGGGATGAACAAGCTCTCCCCGAAGTGGGAAGGACCGTACCGGGTAGCCGGGGCTCGCCGACCCGGTGCGGTTCGGCTGGAAACAGAAGAAGGCGTCCCCGTCACTAACTCTTGGAACATAGAGCATCTACGGAAGTACCATCTCGGTAAGTTCTACCCATGAGACGGGGATGGGGCGAAGCACAAGCTGCAGAGTGCGGAGGGTTCCCCGGGTACAGCCCGAGCGCGGACCCCTGCAACCAATGTATCCTTTTTATGATAATATAGTATCACAATAAAATGAGAAGTTATTCCTACCTTTTTATACGAGTGTATCCCTAGGATGCTGTAGCTGGAGTAACCTTTCCAAGTAGTGAGCAAGGGGGCTATCACGGTGGCGGTGCGCCCTCGGGCAAAGCAAAGCCGTGGTGACCCCGGAGAGCTGTCCCGCCCCAGGTGCCATAGAAAATGATGGCTCGTACCGGGTTGCTCCCGGGTCAGATGTTGTTAGGTGCCTGGCTGGCCGCACGGTACCCACATGTTAGCCGGCCGCGTCCTTAAGGACCGCCCATGACTTGTCTTTGCTCACGGCTTGGTCGGTTAATCCGACCTCTCGTAGGAAAGGAGTTCCGTAGGGGTTAAGGAGTGTCGGTCCATATGCGAGATGGGCGCCCTGAGAGGTGCTTACCTTGCGAGAGAGACATGGGTGATCCCGGTAATCTTGCGTACAGGAGAGGGCATGGGTCATCCCGGTAATCTCGTATACAAGAGAGAGCATGGGTTCTTCCCGGTAATCTTGTATACGGGAGAGAGCATGGGTTTCCTGGTAATCTTGTACGCGGGAGAGAGCATGGGTATCCAGGTAATCTTGCAGATAAAAGGAACGCATCTCCGAGGGCGAGCAGATTCTATCGGACAGAAACCCCCCGGACACGCGGATCGAGCTCGCTGCCTCAACATGGTCCTGGGAGCGCAAGGTTGTTTCAAAAGGCAGGGCACCCCGCTCCGGCGGTCCGGTGACTCATGCGGGCTTGGATGACCCCTCAGGATGCATGGGCAGGCTAACGTGCTTTTCCGGCAGCGGCGCCTGAGCTACTTAGGAGGTCCGCCGGAAAACGCGGATAGGCTAAGTGGTTTCCTGATAACACATGGCACTGGGACTGAACGGCATGCAGAGCGAGGACGCTTGCCGCGTGTCGGGATGCTCGGGAGGATCATTTCAGGAAATTGCTGGCCGACTGTGCATTAAACTTTTCCCCGAAAGAGCGCAAGGAATAACGTAAAACATTCTAAGATAAAACAAGTTTAGACAACTTAAGGAAAGAGAAAGACCCAACATACTGGGCATAATTTGCAGAAAATGTGCTACAAGGGGACCCTGGAACGGGCAGCATCTCCAAGTGACCGCCTAAGACCAGGCGGTAGGGAGACCCCGGGAAGGGCAGCGCCTCTTGGAAGCGGCTTAACATCATAGCGGTGGGAACCCGGCAAGCTCGCGGTTTCCATCAAGCGGTGGGGTCTTCTACGGGCTCCATCAAGGCAGCTATCCCCGCGGCACGGGAAGCCACGGCGGCCTCGACGGCCGCCTGGTCCTCCGTGGAGGCGATAGCCTCAAAGATAAAGTCCATCGGGATGGAGGGGAAGCGATGATGAAGCCGAGAAAGGATGAGCGAGGAGGTGGCCTCTGCTATGGCCTTGCCCTCGGCATTAGCAAAACTCCTTCATCACCCTCTCCACGCCGAGCAGCTGCTCGGCCAAATGCTTGAAGAACTCGAGGTGGTCGCCCGGCGGCCCCGCACCCCGGAGACCACCAGGGGCTAAGGGAGGAAGGCCTACCAGCGCCATCGCTTGGGACGTCCTCTCAACCACATCATGAAGCTTGGCCTGGCCTTCTAGCTGTTCGCGATGAAGCTTGGCCAGGGATTCCTGCGAGAGGCGGAGAGCCTGTTCGACCACCGAGCGCTCCTGCTCTTGGTCATGGATCCTACCTTCCCGAGCGTGAAGATCGGCACAAATGGACTTCAACTCCTCACGCAGAGATGACTCGCGCTTGGCGGCGGCCGCCATGCTCTCCACCAGTTCTTTGTATACCCTGGTGAGCTTGGCGCTGGAGCCTAGTGTCTCGTAGAGCTCATCCTGGAGCGCGCGAGCCACCTTCTCCTTCCTGACAAGTACCTCCTGCAGAGCATGATCCTTGGCCGCGAGAGCCTCAGAAAGAGATGCCTTGAGCTCGTCACGAAGTTGCTGCTCCTGGTCGAGCAGCTCAGACGATGCCGCTCTTGAAGATCTGAGAGAGTGCGGGATGTCATAGTGGCAGCAGCCTCTCGCTCCTGGTGCAAGGCCTGCAGCCGCTCCACCGCCTTCTCCTTCTCGAGGAAATCCAGACGGGATTGTGTCAGGAGGGACGGTGTTTGTGTCACTCACAGGAAGGTGGCACGGGCTCCTACCTCCTGAGCGTCGAGCCCGGGGCTTCCGGTGGAAGTTCTGACAACCGGCCGGTGCCCCGGAGGAGAGCGCGCTCCGCAGCCTCGAGACGCGCCCCGTGCGCGCGAAGGTCATCCTCCAAGGCGCAGAAGCGTTCCTCCACCAGCTCCAGGCCCCGGCGAGCCTGGGAAAACTGCTCTCGTCCAGATGATGAGCCCCCGCCGGAAGTTTAGACGCAGGCGCGACGGAGCCCTGCGCACCGGGGCCCGACAGAATGTGTTGCATCCTCGGGAGAGGAGAAGGTGAGAGCCCCTCGCAGGGGACGCCGGACAGCCAAGGCATCTCCCGCAAGGAGCTGAGATCGACTCCCGCGAGCGCCAGCAAAGGCGAGGAAACCTCGGAGGACTCGGCGGGGGAGCAGGCTCAGCTCCGCACTCCCTCGCTCCATCACGGCCAAAATCAGAGGAGCCAGCCGCGAACCTTGGGGAGTCACCTCGGATGCCTTCCCGGGGTGGCAGCTACACACAAAAGATAGCCAGTAGGCCAAGTTCCGGCAAGGGACCTGGTGCGGAGAAGACGGTGTCGAGGTGGTTTCTCGGCAATGCCCTCGGTTGGGGGCTTAGGATTCGAGGAGAAGTAACGCGCTGGTGGTTTTCGACGGCGTACAAGCGAAACAAGGCGACACAAAAAGGAGATTTTACCCAGCTTCAGGCCCTCGACAGAGGAAACCCTACGTGCTGCCTGTCTGCTCGTAATATTGATGGGGGTTTACAATGGAGGGCAGCCGAAGGCTGCGTGTCTATGGGGAGGATTGTGTCTATTGTGTTGTTCTGGTAGCCCTCTCCTGGCCTTTATATAGGAGGCCAGGTCCCGAGAGTCCTACATGGATTCAATTACATATATGGTATATCTATAATATTTCCTTGTTGAAGTAGAATCCTTGTCTTGCGCGCCAAGGACTTGATACCTTCCATCTTTGCACCGGAGTCGATAAGCTGGAGCACCCGACGATTTCTAGAGGAGCCGATAGTTCTGGGGCACCCGATAGTTTTGGGGGAGCCGATATTCTTCTAGTGCTGTACTTCTTCTAGTGCTGTATCATATAGAACCTTGCTAGGCCGGAGGGGTAGATAACATTAGGTACCCGAAGGGTGATGCCCACAACAGTAGCCCCCGAGTGACTGGCCGAAGTGAAGCTTCGGGTAGGGACTGAAATCAGTGCGAGCCGATAGTCTCCTTCTATCGGGTCTTCAAAGTATCGGTTCGATAAGTACCAATTTGTCGGGTCTGGTGCGCTAAAACGTCGGGTCCTGCCAGCGCATCTTGAATCTTCAGCTTCATATTTCTATCGGGTGCGCGGCCAGCGCTCCCGATGGGAGTAGCCCCCGAGTCTATGGGCAGGCGCTTGCACGTGGGCATAGACTCAAGTTGTACCACTCGATGAAGATTTTTGACTTGATTCTGTGCGCAGCCCTTCTTTTTATCGACTCCCGTTGGAGGGTGTGAAGAAATTGTCGACTCCTGCTGGAGGATTTGTAGAGTTATCGGTGATAGCCCCCGAGTATTTCTTGGCTTTGTCGCTGTTGAAGAAGATTGTGACCCGGCCAAGTTATATGGTGCCGGGGCATTGAGTCGAAGTAGTGAAGCCAAGATGTACTGTCGGAGTTGTCCGTGACTGAGACGAATTTGCCGCACTCGAGTCATTAATGATGATTCGACGTTATCAGCTGCACATGAGGGCATTGCTGACGCCAAGCCCCGGGTGTTGGTTTGACATCATTGTGAGTCGGTAAGACCGGGACTAAGCCGAGCATGATGATATCCATGTAACTATAAAACTTGGCGATAATCGAAGCCGTTGATGTAGGCATGAAACTGTCGTGGTGGCATTGACGTAGACGTGCAAACTCGACCACATGCCGATGAGGTTTGAACTCGATTGAACCGTACTGTGTTCTC